>CM077528.1:1261477-1861477 GCA_039654895.1 Mongoloraphidia duomilia
AATTATTTTATAATTAGCAATGAAAGATAAACAATCAATATGATTAATTTCCCTAGACCGTAACTAAATACATAAGAATATCAGACGGCACTATCGCCATGATATTATAATATAGAAGTCTATACTTATAGGTATAGCCTTCCTATAAAATAAAATAGTCTTCTATATAATATCATGGCGATAGTGTCGTCAGATATTCTTATGTATTTAGTTACGGTCTAGGGAAATTAATCATATTGATTGTTTATCTTTCATTGCTAATTATTATTAGATACCGTATTTGAAATTTCTCGCAAGTGTGTTTTAATTATTTTATAACTTTAAAATGTTAATCAAGGGAAATCTAGTCAAAGTAGATTTCAATTTGTTAAATTCTTAAAAAACCTTGAGCTAATAAATGGGACGAACGCGTAATATTACAATCTTTTTTTTTCAAAATGTGACTGATCGTTTTCTCTTTGGACCCTCCAAATGTACATGCAATTAGCGGATATAGTAACAACAAGAATAGCGTGGAACTAATAAACTAGAATCATCTCCTCCTTCTTCAAATTCTCAAGGGATTAATCCACCTCGACAACCTCTAGCAATGCTGAGCATCAGTGGTTACTGCACAGTTGTTCACTGTTATTGAGCATCTTTGAATACATGTCACCGGGGATGACAAACATTTTTTTTATGTGAAACTTCTTTACGCACGATAGAGTGAATTAGACTCATGTACAGGAACGGATTTAACTCAAATTATTTCCTAGGATCCGAAGATTATCTCACGCCTGTCTTAATCGTCATCATCAACAATCATCATCATTATTTTTTTCATCAAAACTCAGAATTCTCCGGTCTGCTCGATTTCTCAGCTTGAACGTAAAAGGTTTATTTTTTCAAAAATTAAAAATATTATTATAAGGATCGCAGGTACTTAAACAGTAAAATAAATAGTCGTCAATGATTTTTTATGTGTGATGTTTCGTCGCTTTATTGTGACTTTCTCAAGTAAACATCGTATATTAGTACCTATAGCACGAATAATTATTGACTATTATTTATTTTTTGTCCTACTCCTTATAATATAGCTGCTTTTCATGCATGTAAACCGGTCGTAAAATGACTCATTTCAGGCCGGTGACGAGCCGGGCGGTAAAGTAACTTGACCGGTTGCTTATATAGCGGGCGCTCGTTTAACAAGTTACACCCCGTTGAAAATCTACTTCATTATACCGTAGATTCATTATTTCGACCCGCAATCGATAGGTTCAACACGTCTTGTATTCTGTACTTCTTCAGCATATAATACTTATACCGGTGTGGAGAAGTGAAACTTTTCAAGAAACATATCAACTAAACTTCTTTCAAGTGCCTCAAACAACAAAAACAAATCCAACGATCATTAAAATTAAGTTTTATCGGAATCGGAACTAATGTATTTCCTTCCTGAAATCTTTGTTAATGGTTCCGTTAGGCTTTCTCGCTTTTCGAGTACTATTATGTTGTAATATGTATGAATAACAAGATTAGTATATAGCATGTTCAAGAAAAAGCGAAAATAAGTTATTAGGATGAGCGAAGTGAGTTCTACTACAATGCTATAGTTGATACATTCTTGTTATCCCTTCTACAAAAACATTACTAAATATTTGGATTTGATATTTGGCGTAGTAATTAATAACGAAGTCTAGATGTGTTATCACTGTAGATAGTCTTTTGAAGTTGTTCTTTTAGTGTATTTGCCATAATATGACACCTACACTATTGGCATCAGTTGGTTGCGGGACCTAGGGGTTAGACCAAAAAATCTCAACGTTTCGCATACTATTCTGAACAACTTGTCACAATTTTTACAAATGTTTATATATACAGGGTGTTTCCTAAAAAACGCCTCAAACCGTAACTCTGTTGTTTATTATCCAATTTCAATAAACAAAAAAATAAACGAAATCATTCTTGAATTACAAAAAGGCCCTACCTTTTTTCAACATCAACTTTAATATTGTCAAACGACTTTCAACTTTTTTTTAAATCTCGCATATACATGTACATTTTTTGATTTAGTCCGGTGAAGTCTAGAACTTTGATGCAATATTCGTTTGAAAAAATTAATAAAATGTTTATTCACATTAAATAGGGTTTCTTATAAAATTACTGTGTGCCATGATTTCCAAGTGGGCCGAGGAAAAAATTATAAGTCGGAGGCATAGTAGTAACAACATGCAGTCGGAGGCATAGTAGTAATATCAGGTATTTCAGTTCAATTTGTTACTACTATGCCTCCGACTGCATGTTATCATTTGATCTTGTTTCCATCTTTTATGTTCGATTATTACGCAGTCGGGTTTTTTGATTTTTTAATAAATTTTTTATTTGTAAAAGGGATAACAGGAATGTAGTTGTAGGACTCACTTCGTTCGTCCTAATAACAATTTTGCCCATCACTAATTTAAAGAGAATTATTGTTGTTATGTCCTATATTTGTATATAATCAAGAAGGTACATAGAATGATAGTTACGGAGTCGTTTTCTTCCTTCGGTTGTGTTCGTGTTGTCAGCACGGTGGCTAAAGAGACATTCATCAATTCGCAATTGCGACTTACAGCCGCGCTTTGGTTGTCTCACTACACTATACTAACACTACGTTGGCATCAGTTTGGCCCGACGACGGGAGCTTACGAGAGATATATTATCTGCGTTAAGACGTTGTTCAAGAACCCCGACGACGGCATCAACATCCACCCAAGTCCCTCAACCTTCCGAGTCCTACTCCATTCTCGTTTCACACCACGACGCGAGGTGTTTGTTACCTAACAAACGGATAGGGTTATCGCAGTACCATTGATTTCAATATTAAATTACTGGCAAACAACATTATTAAGTCCATTTTTCATAGGTAACACGAAATTATTATTGACCTTAACTACTAACTGAGTTTGTGACACAGTTCTTAAATAATTTTAGATAAAATAAGAAATAATAATAATAATGCGTTTAACGTCCGTTTCTCGACATTGTCATAAGTTACAGATGCCATTTGTACCATTATTACCTTCTTTTTTGTTGTGGAACATCTTATGTTGGGCAGTGAACAGCCGCGTGAGGGGAAATATGCAATGAAATTTCTGGCCCGCTCCTTCGCTGCTGTTCTCCCCACCACTGTGGCACTCTCTCTCTCTCTCTCTCGGCTTTCGCGCGCTCGGGCACGGGAAGAGAGAGAGAGAGAGAGTACATACGAACGTACTGTAAAGCAAAAGTATATATGTATACACGTGTATAGGTATGTAATATAGATACTTCGCTGTGTATTTAGTTGCGTTTTTGGCTCAGGCGTGCTCAAACAACGCAACCGCATCTTCAGGTGTGGTTAAAATAATTAACCACACCTGAAGATGGCAACTCGTTGCTGAAACGCGTAGTGTCAAATCACAAGAAGTCACAAGACGGACATAATACAAGGTATTTCTAATACTTCATAATATTCATATAGTGACTTGGAGACTCAACACTCTAAAAATGTATTTTATAATATGCTAGTAGTCAAACTACTCAAAATATTAAAAAAATAAACATTATTACATTTATAACGACGACAGTGCCTCTAAAGGTTTTCAACGGCAACTTGAAGTGCGAGTCCCTTTAACAAGCTCAGGGAAAACTACGTGCAAGGCGAGGTGTAACATAATTGCACATGCGCAGGAGTGTAGATCCGAGTGAATAAAATTTGACGCCATTGTATTGATATAATCGCCATCAATGGTGCAAAGTTAAGTTTGGCATGGCGAATTTTGTGTCGCATATCGTACATTCCTTTCTTCCGTGTCCTGACAACATGTTGGATACCACAAATACAAATGGGCCTTCAATATATGAATAGACATAGCATGTAATAAATCTCAAAGCAGGTGTTGTTTATTAAAAGCAATCCAATGCTATTTCAAGATTCAAAACTATCTAGGTAATTTCACATGGTATTTGAATAAGACGATCTCCAATAGGGGAGATGCATGCAATTATAATGGCATTTTAAAACGCTTTTATTTGGTTTCACTGCTAGCTAACTAATTAACAAATCAATTCTTGCAATCGAATTTTCACCCACTTCCCGTTAACCGACTGAGTCAAAGTTTTGCACAGTTGTGTAGTTCTGATGGCAATAGATTATTATGGTAACTAGCTGACCGATCCGGTTTTTTTTCTTCCCTAAGTAAAATATGGATTTCAAATTAATCGCAAGCAAAAAGTCGTTGTAACTCTGGAACTACTGAACCGATTTAAAAAAAAATAGTCAGTTTCAATTAGTGTTTAAATCATGTTACTTTTATTACGAACAAATACAAAACATAATATTGTCGCTGAAAATTTTAAGAAAAGACCGGACTGTGGTTTAAACAAAAGTATAATATGTATTTCAATCTTAAAAATTAGTTAGGTAAAAAGATGCTAATTCTAGTGAAATCTCACTACTAGCACGCTGTAATGAGTTCAGTTGTTGAACGTCTACTAGCACACTTCAAAGTTCAATTTAAATAAATAATTTTCGAAACGTCGGCATAAAAACTTTTTTGAACATTATTGATATAGTTTTTCTCAGAACTGTTCACAACTTTAATATCTTTTTATCCGATTTACTTTTCATATTGGAAGCTCGTTTTGTATTTTTGTTTTAGCCTTAGTTAGGTTTTAGTTTTTTTTATTATTTATTCATTTTGCTATGTGACCTGCGGAGGTAAAATATTTAAGAGTTTTATTTGTCAGATCGATTTTAATTAAATATTATCGATTGAAAGCAACCCCTGCTATTATTTTCTTTTTTCTAATTTAGTAATCAAACAAACCACTGATGCGTCGTTCGTTGTTCGTATAGAAAATCACGTATGTCGAAGAGAAATTGCCGTAGCCTAAAAACTTGATACAAAAAACAAATCACAAATCGCAATTTCGGAAAACAAATAGACAGTTAGTAGAATATTATATTGTGCTTGACAGTAAAGCTGCATTCTCACGACGATATTGTCAAAAAGATACACGAAGCTGTATCAATACCACATAGCTGTGCAGTGCTTGCAATAATGCTTTAAGCAATTATAATGCTTAAAGCACTTTGTAAAACAGATGCTCGATGCTTGATGCTTAAACCACTTGCATAATTAAGCACGTAAGCATTAGGAACGCTTAAAGAGCGTTTTAAATATGAAAAATTATAATTTAAAAAAACTAAAAAACACGAATGGTAAACTGAACTAAAAAGTAAAAAATAATTTTTATTGTAAAAAAGCGTGGGGTGCTCGATATCAGTTGTTATAAAGTATGAAAATATGGTACAAAGCACCCCACGCTTTTTACAGTAAAAATTATTTTTTACTTTTCAGTTCAGTTTACCATTAAAGCGTGATTTTTAGTTTTTTTAAATTATAATTTATTTTTGCTTTTTAGTCCTGAAGATCCTGGTCCTGGGACAAACTTATTGAATTATTGTATTGTCATCGGTTCTTGATAAGTGTGCAAAGTTTCAGTTCAATCTGAAGTTTTTTGCTTTTTTTATTCCTGGAGATCCAGGATTTTCAGGACTAAAAAACTTATTGAATTATTGTATTGTCATCGGTCCTTGATAAGTGTGCAAAGTTTCAGTTCAATCTGAAGTTTTGAAGTGGGTGAAAATCGCGTTCAAAGAATCCGTTACTTACATACATACATACAGGTGGAACTAATATAAGCGTGTTAAAAACGACCATTTTTACACTTGCGCGCGAGTTAAAGTTTGGTGTCACACACTTAACTTTTTAAAAAATTTATTTTTTATTATTATTAGATAAAAAGTTTACAATGTTAATTGAATTTGAGTTGTATTAACAACAGAATTGATACAATAAAATAATGTAATTAAAATGTATTTATATAATAGGTACAACCATTTGCATTGGTTGTTGATTACTTCAATGTCTAGAGAATAATAATGTATTTAGAATTATCTTCTTATTCTAAGCTGGAAAGAAAACGTATTCAAGTCGCCAAATAAGATAACGTGAAATAACGTGGGTGTTGTATCTTGTCTTCACAGCAGATATACATGTGTAACTCGCGGGCGATCGTAGCTCGTAAACTATAATAGATAATTAATATATTATGCTATCGCAGATTTTTTTTAGGAAACTCAATGCTCTACAAAAATACCCAGTGCATTTTTGTCGTATCTGTTGTCATTCCAGCTGCAAGAGCGGTGAAAGGTTAAAAAGCGTCATTCTTGAAATTTCAACAATTAATTGTTTAAACAAATTAGGAGTCCTTAAAAGTTCAGAAATACTATTCTTGTCGAGCTGAATCGAATGGCACAAAAAATATTTTTTTCGAGAACAGGAAAATTATTAATACAAGTGAAAACATTGGAGACCGGAAAATTGCACTGGCCTTTATTTTATATGATAATATGATATATTTAGTAATAAAATAAATGGATATTTATTTCTTCGCGTAGCCAAAATATTTTCCTTGTATTTTGATGTGTGTGCTATAGTTTTACAGTCTTTGGAATCGTGTAAATGCCACTAACAGTATTAAGTGTTAATCGCGAGGCATGCTTGATTGTAGATTCTACGAGTGTTACTTCAATCAAAAGGATTTTAATATGATGAAAAATTAAAACAGATATTGGCATTTCGATTGGGTCAATATACCTCCTATCAATTCAGTTCGATCGGTCTATAAGGTGTTGGTCTACATTCTACAGGTCGATTCCAAAATTTTTAATCACTCTAACTGAACGTATTTTTTAGTTACAAATAATTAATGCTTAGTTAGCATAACTGTTAGGAACACCATCGAATGACGTAACGTTATACTGCAGCACTAGAAAAATTCATTTTAAACCTATTTCACAACAGTTATGCTAACTAAGCAATTATTTACGAACAGTGATGGGCGATACGAGATGTTTTTACAATCGACACAATTATTGTAATCGTTCATAATAATAATCGACTCGGAGTTTGATTTTACAATCGAAATGTTCGATTGTTCAAGTCGATTATTTGCGGTCTAGACAAAAAACGCGCTGTAAACGTATTCATAATAAGCGGGAAATTAAATGCATATTATAATAGCTTAACATTTCAATAAATTTTATACCTGATGGTTTTCCAAGTCCGATAAACACAATTTCGTAATTGGTTTTTCGAAATTATAAAACAACTTATTAAAAAACGAGTCTTACAGTAGTTGCCTGTGATTTGTAACATCTAACCTTGGTAACGAGCTACGCGTTGATTTTAATATTTGAATAGCATGCGCTTCTTCTCACTTTCTGTTACACATGTCCGTTGCATTCACGAAATTATTCCCAAATATCGCACACCGATAGCTAAGATGCTACACATCAAAAATAGTTAATAATAGTTTTTTGATGTGAAACATCTTATGTCGGGCTGTGAACAACCGCGTGAGGGGAAATATGCAACGAAATGTTTGGTCCGCTCCTTCGCTGCTATTCTCCTCACCACTGTGGCACTCTCTCTCTTGGCTCAGGCATGCACTGTAACACAAGCGGTGTTACAGTGCAGTATATAGGATTACGTCAGCATAATAGTTAGTTGCTGCTTTTGAAAAAATATATACTACTACATAGAGAATACCACCGAGTTCAATAACGTTTTCTTTAATGTTTCACATCTGTTGGGGGTTCCGAGACCCACACCATTTTTTAAATTGTTTGTTTAAAAATGTTTGCAGATTTTATTTCCTTTCTTTCTGCTGGAAGAGAGCTGCAAAAATAAACTGGCTTCGACGTTATGCCACTTGCACTGTACCACGGTGCATTCATAGATGAATAATGTGAAATATGGTGGAATGTGTCTACATTGGACAGACATACGATTGGCAAACCATCGAAACTTCAATACTCGCAGTGGATATTTGTGACATGATAAAATAATTGAAAGTAGCAGAGGTTATATGAGGTTAGGTTAGTGAACGCGGCTTGTTTGCCTCTAGTTATGGCTAGTCGCGGTCACACAATAGCTATTGTATATTTCGATACAAATATTTATTTGCGTTTTATATACAGTGCGTTTGATTTCAACTAACATGTTGTACATGTTAAATGTCTCTATTTGATTTACAATGGATTCAAATTATATCAAATAGTATGGCTAACTCATATCTCCATTTGTTTTGCATTGGAATCAAGTTAAAGAAAATAGTAGGCTAACTCTGAAATTTACCCAAAAGCATGGTAACGGTTTAGAAGTTGTTATATCGATAAAATCAATTGTCTCTGTAACGTTATTTTCGAGAGGTTAACCGATTTGAATGATTTCGACTCCGTTGTGTTGAGGAATGGTCCCAAATTTTACATAAATCGGTTCAGTAGTTTTTTTTCTACTAATCAAATAGGGTAAATCGATGACTGTTTAACCATGCAGAAAGATCGTCCAGTTTAAAAAAAAATGTATTTTTATTTAATAGATTTAATAGACTTGGGGTACCGTTGCCCCGTTTAGCCCCCCCTATCGCCGACCCTGGACCTGTATAGATAGACTCTGTATGTATAGAAACGTAGGAATTTCCACGTTGTATAGGTACCTATTATTCTTACCTCTATGCAAAGTCCAACCTTGGATAGAGAGGAAACGGGATGAAGGCGAAGACGTAAGAAGCAATGCTTGAAAATGAAATATGATCGGTTTCCGTAAGACAATGGATATTTTAGGGGACGTTATCAATGACATAAGACGTTAGTACTCTGAAATGATGCCGGTACTATTGCTTTCTTTAAACATAATAAATTTCCTCACACCAAATTCTTGGGGTCATCACATGCAATATAAATAAACATAATAATAAACTCTCTCTATATATATAAATATATATAGTATTGTATTCCACTTTGTGTCGGCCGCCATATTGAATTTAGAATGACGTCACACATTACCGCACTTGGTTTCGGCTCGCGCGGTTAACACACAAATGTAACATAACCTTTAAAGATCATTGTAAAATCGCGACTGTCAGATTCGTCACTTTAGACACGTGTCACATACAATATTTTTTGCAACAACTGCTTCAAAAATTCAATTCTAAGCAAATAAAACACAATTTGGATAAGTATTTTATTAGTGATATTATAACAAAGTAATCTATAAAGTATTTTATTACGCACGTGTGTTATAAAGTAAAACAAAACAGTATTACTTTATAGAACGGAGTGCGTTAAAATTTACTTTAAACACTATCGTTTGAACGCATCAGAAGTTTTCATAAAAAATCACTTTTCAAACGATACACAGCCATCAAAAATTGTACTTTTGATGCAAGTGTTATAAAAAATATAATATGTATCTACATTATACAATATTCAAACATTTATTATGCGAATAAATAAGTCAAAAACAGAAAAAATGCGATTAAATAACAGAAATTGACATAAATGAATATTATCACCAGGTTGCCAGTTCAAAATAAGCGATTTGAATTTAGTGGTTATTTTTCAGCCAATTAGAGGAGCCAAGCTAATGACGCCGATTCGTGTTTTGTTTTTAATTAGTGTTGCAATTATTACTGTTCTGTTGACGTGTACTCCAGAAAATTAATGTTTTTCGAATTTAAAAGTTTGTGCCCAGGTCAAAATTATATAAAATCTAAAAATTAAAGTCGTTGTGATCTTTTTGATATAATATTTATGTGGAATTCAAGAAACGATGTGTGTTTTATCTGACATGTAATTTTTGCAAATGTGATCATAAGGGTAAGTCATATACTTGAAGACTAATGTTCATTTTTAAAGGATTTAAAGTTGTTTTTCATGTTGAAAATGTGAATAATTACTGATTTTGGGTCTTTTTTAATATTTGGGAATAGATTCCGATCGGTTTTTGTAAATTTTTTGTGCAAAAATGTCACATGTTTTTTAGGCTAGATTTAACATGTAGGTACTCAGTACGTAGGTCGATCAGCTGTTTCATACACGTTTCACAGTGGTATACAGTTGCCGGTTACCGTACTATTTCGAACACAATTTTGATGTACTTTGAAGGTCATTTCTTATAGTTCTACATTGTTTATTATAAAATTAGGTAAATGAAATTGCTGAACTATCTTATAAATTTGATATTATTACGTAAATTTGGTACGAATATTGAATTTTTGACCTGTCGGTGATATTTTTTTTTAGTTTTATTGAAATTTTTATAACGACAAAATATGTTTGCTAGTATGTTTTTTTATAATAATCACAATTATCGGAAATATCTTTAAATTAATTTTAAACGTTTCATGTAAAAAATTATAATAAAAATAATTTTTCTGTATACGTTTATAACGAACCATTGGCACAGCAACTGGGGTAATATATTTTTTAATTTTTCAATTTTTTAATGTAATTTTTTATGGGTTAGGTGGAAGAACAACGTAAGTTGAATCGTGCCTTTTGTACGTTTTTTTATGTGCAAAAAACCTTTATTCATCCAAGTGTGCAAGCTTTCACGGCCGGCATTGTTCCAAGTCTTCATGGTTTCCGGGCTTGTAGACCGTGGTCCGGTGGTAGTTCTACATGACGTTTCGTCTACAACTGCGGTAGACATTCTCAAAGGCGATGTGGCAGTGGTCGAAGTGTCCTGTGAGCCGCCAAGGAGGACACTTCGACCGCTGCCACATCGCCTTTGAGAATGTCTACCGCAGTTGTAGACGAAACGTCAGGTGGAAATACCACCGGACCACGGCCTACAAGCCCGGAAACCATAAAGACTTGAAACATTTATTCATTCATGTGCTTGAGAATAGCCGGAATTGTTGGACGTCGTTGTTTATGACTAATAAAGTACTTAATAAAATTTATAAATTACATCATTCGCTGAATCAAATGAAATATTGTTTCAACATTGCAATAATTTTATCCATTTAAGAGTATTCCATAGCGGAAGTTATCCCCTGCACTCTTCATCTCAAATTCTTTCCCGTCAGAGCTAGCGACATTTTTTTGGTATTATTTATTCAAGGCCTTATTTTTGTGAAAATGTTGAGGGAGGCATATTGAAGTGCCCTGTGTATGGGATTTTGCTACATAGCGGTATGGGAGGGATGCATCCCGCCCCCAACATGTAACAAAAAAAAAATGGTTACAATAATATTATTTCTTCAAGGCTGAAATTGTTTGTATAGCTTGTCGGTGACCCAATAATGCCATTATAATATTTGCAGATCGATAGGTTAGTATTAAAGGGGTGGCAGATCACCCTAAACGTGTCATGTTTTTCGGATATTTTGATCGGAAACATGTTTCTAGAATTTACATTTTTATTTAACTCCGAGTGCTTTTTTAATTTTTATATTTAAATACGGAGTATTACCTTTCATAATAAAATATACAGGGTGTATCACAGAAAACCGAACATAGGGAAAAGTACACAGTACAAATTAGTTAAGATCAGAGATTGCTTTGCCCTCTATTCAGAGATCGTTACCATGGTTACCATGGTGTACGTATACAGTAACAAATGCATATTGCTGTTCATTTGACAAAATCTGGATGAACTTAAAGACAAAATCGTCGAAGTATGTTTCAATATGACTCCTGTAATGTTAGATAAAGTGAGACAAAGTTTTTGTAACCGATTAAGCCACTGCTTAATTCAAAATGGAGGTTTATTTGAACATTTGCTTTAATTTTTTATTTTAACTGTTTGTTTTGTTTAATTATTAGTTAAAAAAATATTTTCTTAATAAAAAATTGTTTCATTAATAAAAATAAATTCATTTAATATTGAAGAATTTATTTTAACTGATTTTTCTAATTATTCATTATTAGCTATTATTGTTATTAAATAATGGTTAGTCAGCGTTACCATGGTACCCATTCTCATATGTGGCCAAAGTAATCGTTGATCCTAACTAATTTGCACAATGGAGTTTTCCCTATGTTCGGTTTTCTGTGATACACCCTGTATACACTGCAAACTGAATCGATTTTAAAAAAATATTACAGTAACTCCAAAAAAACATATGATTAACTGGCTTACATCTAAAAATATTATTAACTTTTCTCCCTCGATGCTAAAGCCACAATTATATCAGAAAAGAGTAAGAGAGACTCTGTATATATAAAAATAAAAATGCGTCTTTTGCATCCAAATGGAAGGCGACCTAATGTCTTGCGTCCAAATTTCTCCGCGTCCTTTTGTCCCTTGCGACTTTTTGTCTCACGTCCAAATGACCGCGTTCTTTTGTCCCGCGTCCAAATGACCGCGTCTTTTTGTCCCGCGTCCAAATTGACGCGTCCTTTTGTCGTGATACCTTTCAATCTAACACCCTTGTTTTTTAATTCGCAGAGATTCTACGTTACACGTAAGTGCGACAGAGACGGAACTAGTTATAGGTTCTAAGCCTATAGCTGAGTATAGCTAGTTCAATTATTAATGTTCACTTTATAGAATTTCGTTAGAGTTTTTACTGTATTTCGGTAATGGCGTCATGTTTATTTTGGTTTTGAATTTGGAATGAAATCATCTGTGGAGTAAAAGGAAGGTGAATGTGTTACTTGCAGAGACCGGAGCATATGTATAATATATATGTATAGAGGTAATGTCCCCGTAGTGTCACGTACTGCATCTACTACCGCCGTATGATTTATATTATTGTGTTCTCTTTACGGAATGGCAATGCAGGAATTGTCATAATAGTGAAATCTTACTCAACAGAGCAAGGGCCAACGCATAAGACTTCTCTACTTCATATTATACGTACATGTTATCTACCAACACATTAACTAACAAGGGTTTTCAATTTTGTGATTTTACTATTTCCGACAATGTTACCAACAGTAGAGCTCGCAAAGACCGACTCAATTGTCGAGTGTTTAAAATCCAGGGCCGGCACGTGCGCCTGGTCGGACAGGCGATCGCCTTACGGCGCCATATTTTTAGGGCGGCATATTTTTGTAGCAGCGAATTTTTCGTACGGTATTCTACTTTTTAAAAATGATTATATTGTTCGAGTTTTCACCGATTCTTAGTTCTACCTTCTACTACTAGATAAAAGATGTCGCATGTCGCCCAGCCGCTCGGCGCAAATACCATAAGTTGTAAAGGGGGTATTTACAAATTTTTTTTAATATGTAGGGGGGGCGGCAAAAGTCGTATTCGCCTTAGGCGGCATATTTTGACGCGCCGGCCCTGTTAAAATCTGTAGTCAGTATTAGTTAATCAGCTGAGCTTATAGTGATGTCGTTATTAATTATTGATAAATAATAGTTTTATACGGCTGAAATGCAATTGAAAAATTTTTTCGTTGGAGAGCAGCCAATTATATAATTGTTTCGAAACATATTGGAAAAGATCATTTTACCAACCAGTGGTCACAGTCAGGATTATAACCTGAACCTTTCCACTTTCGCGGCGGAATGAGCTTAACATCTTCAACCGTGACATGATTGCTAAATTAATATTCTCCTTATATGCTCATTCCGCCGCGAAAGTAGAAAGGTTCAGGTTAGAATCCTGACTGTGACCACTGGTTGGTAAAATGATTTTTTCTAATATGTTTCGAAACAATTATATAATTGGCTGCTCTCCAACAAAATTTTTTTTTAATTATTGATGTTTCCATGGTTCATTGATTAAAAATCCATTTCCCAGTCTCTAATCTATAAGAACTCGTGAACGAATAATTTACATTTTAAATATATTAACCTATATAATAAAAATCAATTTCTGTTCGTTAGTCTCGCTAAAACTCAAAACGGCTTGACCGATTTGGATAATTTTGTTTTGTTTTGTTTGCTCTAATACAGGGGAGGTTTAAAAAAAAATTAAAATCGGTCAAGTCGTTTTTGAGTTTTAGCGAGATTAACGAACAGCTATAATAACTGCAGGAGAGAGTAAGCGAAGCGAGTGAGTAATACATTAATAAATCATAAATTCATACCACCCGTGAGCGAACGAGCGAAGCGAGTGAGTAATTTATTAATAAATCATAAATCTGTAGCGCCCGGGAGCGAACGAGCAAAAGCGAGTGAGTAATGTATTAATAAATCATAAATTCATACCACCCGGGAGCGAACGGGCGAAGCGAGTGAGTAGTGTATTAATAAAATTCGAGCGAACGAGCGTAGCGAGTGAGAAATGTATTAATAATATTTGAGCGAACGAGCGAGGCGAGTGAGTAATGTATTAATAATATTCAAGCGAACGAGCGAAGCGAGTGTGTAATGTATTAATAATATTCAAGCGAACGAGCGAAGCGAGTGAGTAATGTATTAATAACTCATAAATTCATAGCACCCGGGCGAAGCTGGACCGGGCCGCTAGTATAAAATGAATCCGCCTTAACTTGAAACCTCCGGCGTCACGTGGTGAATTACATTGCTTGTGATAAATTTATGGTAATAAAATACTCATAGACTTGGGTAGATGAAAGAAAAACAGTTACGAATTTTGTAATATTAGTTATATTATTGGGAACCCTGTTATACCTTATGTACCAATTACTGTCATCCCTATACCTTACGTCTATTGGTCCTTAAGCTAACGGAAATAGGAGGTATATCTTCATTTTCTTAAAGGACACATACCGTTTTCAAGGATGGAATTATTTTGATATGAAATGTTTATGTATACAATCTTATAAACGAATGACCTCAGATTTATTAAGTGTTTGAAAATTTTTAAATTAACCCCTATCTAAAAAGTTGTGAACGATATCATTAAAAATATATTTTTTTCAACAACATTATCCATTGATAATTATAAAACTGTTGAAATAATTATAGTTTGCTATAATTTATGGATGTTTAAGCACTAATCGTAACATCTTCTGTAGTAATTCAATGAACTAGCAGAAAATACGTATCTCTTTATGAATTTATTATTTCGTATTTTTGATGAGGTGTAATTTAGAGCGATGAAATGTTATTTTCACAAAGTTAAAGTCATTTTTATCACCTATTCTAAAAAATTTATTCCTCTAACAGAATAATTCCTGCATATATTTGCTATATTTTATGAAATTCAACATTACGTAGTCTTACAAAACAAAGTAACTCATATATACTAGGTTGCATACGTAACTTCGTATATCTGAAATACGGGCATCCTGGTTATGTTTTATTATTATAAAGTTTTTTACGAGAATAAGAAAATATAGTGATATACGAATAAGCGCATAATGTATCGTGTATTACACTATCACAACTTTAGGAACAGTTGCACTTGTGCATTCGACCGTCACATTTCCCCATTTGGGGTCAGCGCACTACTTTTTTAGTGTATTTGCCATAATATGGCACATACACTATTGGCGTCGGTCGGATGGCGGGACCTAGGGGTCGGACCAAAATTTCTCGACGTTTCATAGCCTCCTGAACAATTTGGCACCATTTTTGAAAATGTTTATTGTAGTACCTAGTCAGTATAATTACTATTTAATTTATTATGTAACTCTTTAGTAATTACGATTACAAATGAATTGTGAAGATTATTTTATGTTAAACAAATTATCATTAATAAACCGAATGTCGTATAGTAAAGTACTACTATTTAATTCCAAGTTATCACACTGGCGACGAGGATAAAAACTAAATTATACTTAAATTCAAATAAAATAAATTCAAATAAATTAAATTAAATTAAAATACTAAAAACAAATTTAAAATAAATTAAATCAAATAAAATTAAATTCAATCAAATATTTAAATAAATCAAAAAACTCAAGTCTATAAATTTTGAATAAAATGCCGGACACTCAGAATAGTGACACACATAGTTCAAATGTTGGACATCTACGTGAATTCAATCCCGATGTGGATGACTGGTCCATATTCAAGGCAAGATTGTCAAATTACTTCATAGCCAATCTCTTATCGGATGCCAATCGAAAACGCGCAATTCTACTAAATGTATTAAATGAAAATGCTTATAAATTATTATTTAATTTGTGTCTACCCATCAAACCAGAAGAGAAAGGTTACAATGAATTAATCACGATGTTAGATAAATATTTTTCACCGCAACGGGTAGTATTCGCAAACAGATATAAATTCTACAATGCATTCAAGAATGTTAACGAGTCTGTAAATGAATGGGCGGCCAGAGTTCGAAACCTTGCGTCTTCATGTAATTTTGAAAGTACCGAATTGAAAATGGTTTTGAGAGATCGCTTTATTATGGGTTTTGACCGAGGTCCCATTTTGGATCGTCTGCTGGAAGAACCAACGGAGCTGTCTTTCGATAAGGCCATTGAAATCGCGATGGCGAAGAATGCTGCTCGTCAGTTCAATTTGGCAAACGGAAACCAGGTCGCTATAAAACAGGAGTCAAGTCTTTTGCATGTAAGGAGAAATCAGCAAACCTGCAAACATTGTGGTAAAACTAATCATAGTCATGACAAATGCTATTTTAAAGACAGTATTTGTAATAATTGCAATAAAAAGGGCCATATTTCTCCCATTTGCAGAAAAAATAAAAATGATAATTCAAATAATACATTAAATTCCAAACAAAATTATTTAGAAACTCAAATAGAATGTTCAAATAATAATATAAGTAACCAACAGAATCATTTAGAAGGTCAAATCGAATATTTATATAATATAAATTCAAATGATAACTATGCTCCGATAATGTGTCAAATTAAAATTAAAAATAAGTTATATAATTTTCAAATAGATTCTGGAGCTAGTATCTCTGCAATTTCTAAAGAATTTTATTCAAATAATTTCTCAGAAAATGAATTAAATAATATATGTATGTATATATTTATATATATATATATATATATATATATATATATATATATATATATTTATTTATTTATTTATTTATTTATTTATTAGTGTATTTGCCATATGGCACATACACTATTGGCGTCGGTCGGATGGCGGGACCTAGGGGTCGGACCAAAATTTCTCGACGTTTCATACCCCCCTGAACAGTTTGCCACCATTTTTGAAAATGTTTATGTATATATGTATGTGTATATATATATATATATATGTGTGTACACGATAACTCTCGACAGACTTAATCGATTTAAACGAAATTTGGTACACACATTGGAACCCATCACCGCACGAAGCCTATTTAAAATGGGCCCGATCGGACCATTTTCAGGGTTGTATTTAGGGGTTCCAAAAAGTTTTTGGGCCCAAAAATACCGAAAAATTTGTCAGAATCGTTTCAAAATTGAAATTTAACTCTTTAGTAAAGATTAAAATGTGCTGCTAAAATTTTAATAAAATCGGCCCGACAGGACCGGACTTTCAAATTTTATGAAAACACTAGTTTGTTGATACGGATTTACTTATGGAAGGGTGTATTTAATTTGGTGCAGATGTTGTACTGATAAAATCCATGTCTAATATTGAAATTTAGAAAAATTTAATTATTTTAAGGGATGTATTAAGGGGTTAAATTTTTTATTTTGTCAAAAAACAAACTTAAGTTCACATAATACTGCCACAATGCCTGTATTAGCAAATACACTATATTGTCGGCAGGGTTTGGCACTGCGACCCGAGTTTTTTATTTATATATATATTTATATATATATGTGTGTACACGATAACTCTCGACAGACTTAATCGATTGAAACGAAATTTGGTACACACATTGGAACCCATCACCGCAAGAAGCCTATTTAAAATGGGCCCGATCGGACCATTTTCAGGGTTGTATTTAGGGGTTCCAAAAAGTTTTTGGGCCCAAAAATACCGAAAAATTTGTCAGAATCGTTTCAAAATTGAAATTTAACTCTTTAGTAAAGATTAAAACGTGCTGCTAAAATTTTAATAAAATCGGCCCGACAGGACCGGACTTTCAAATTTTATGAAAACACTAGTTTGTTGATACGGATTTACTTATGGAAGGGTGCATTTAATGTGGTACAGAGGTTGCATTGATAATAATATTGAAATTAAGAAAAAAATATTATTTTAAGGGATGTATTAAGGGGTTAAATTTTTTATTTTGTCCAAAAACAAACTTAAGTTCACGTATTAAAGCCACAAGGCCTGTATTAGCAAATACACTATATTGTCGGCAGGGTTTGGCACTGCGACCCGAGTTTTTTTAAAGATAAACTTAATTAGCTTCGTTTTTTTTCATTCGGTTATAACGCATGTCGTGGTAACGTCACGTTCAATCGAAGCGATCGACCAGACCAGTAGGTATTGTTACGGATCACCCTGTATATAAACGGCAGGCAAGAGTTCTGAGAAACGGGTCTGCTTACTGTAACAACTAGCACCTGCGCGAAAGTTCTAGAGAAAGCGAGAACACACTAGGCTTAGGCCACGCAGCATATATAAACAGCCAGTACGAGTGAGGGAATCAACGGTCAAGTCTACGGTGGATCAGTGATATAAATAGTGCCGTGATATAAATAAATAAATTGATAAAATAAATACTAGTGTAGTGGTAATAATTATACGAGTTATTAGTTAAGTGTTATTTATTGTTTTGTTTTGCTTTTTTTAAGAATTACTGTTTAGTTATTGTTTACTTGTGTTGATTGTTAGAACTGACTTTTCGTTGTTGCATTCATTATTATTGTGTTTTTAAGTATTGTAAATAAATATTTATTCCGCCAACTCAGAAAACAGTTTTGTAACAGTATTCATCGAAAAGCAGCGACGTTATGTTCATAACTATATTGTACGCATACGTAACCAATACAATCACGAAATTTAGTAGAGCTAGAGCAGCACATCAAATATCCATTGACCACAAACGATAGAATCTGCATTCTTACGCTCGTCTTCATATACTGATCACAGGGTTTAAGTTACCTTACAAAAACCACGTAAACAAAATTATATGCTTTCGGCGATTTTTATTTATTTATTTATTGTAGATTATAGACGCGTCGATTTCTCAGGTCATTAGCGTCTTTCAACTACACTAAATAACAACTATCTTGAAACTAAATAACATCACAAAACATCCATGAGCGCAGGTGGGATTCGAACCCACGGCAGTCCAGTCCAGAGGTTGCGGCAATAAGCACGCTAACCACTAGGCTATACTGCCCTGTCGGCGATTTTTATTACTCATTTATTAAATACATAAAGTTTCACTTGCACCGTGGTTTTATAAAACTGTACCTACCCTAGTTTTTGTATCGAAAACGCGCGTTTTAGGACACTAAATCGCGATTTGACGATTACTCAGCTAGTCGAAATTTATCTTTTATTTATTTATTGTAAATTATAGACGCGTCGACAACTTAGACAATTAGCGTCTTGTTTACATCAAATAACAACTCACTTAAAAATGACATCACAAAACATCCATGAGCGGAGGCGAGATTTGAACCCACGACAGTGTGATTCAAAGACCGCTACGCTAACCGTTACACCATTCTCCTCTTCGAAATTTATTATGATACATTATGGAAACTTATATGGTGTAAACAGTATAAAACAAACTAATTTAAAATTTTTGGGGAGCTGGACGCTATTTTAGGGAAGGGGGGGCTTAGTCCAGCCCAGCCCTCCTTCCTCCTCCAATGTTTATATTGTCTGGGAATCTTTTCCAAACATAAATTGTAGAAAATAAATAATAAAATTAGCTTGTTTCTTTTTGAGTGGTCCTAATCTGTTTCAGTGTAGTTATGGTCCTTAGAGTCATATTATCTGTATCACTGTATAGCTACAATGGTAGAGGAGGCACTTTTTAAGAAGCGTTTATTATTTTCGCGGCATTTCGGTCGTTTATTTTTCATCCTTCCATAATTCACCGCATCTTATACAAATACGCTCACAATTTTATTCATATTGTGGTTGCGTGAATGTCATACACATAATATAACCAGTGGTGCCTCGTCAAGGTATACTACACTAAGTAGCAAAAAAGAAAAAACGGCAAAAACCGAACACCTGTCATTTATATATCGAAATACTTTTTTCGAAATATATCGAAACATATTTAATTACTGTATTTTCATTATTGACGTTAGTTGAATGGACGGACCGTTTCTCATAATTTTGAACAGCTTAGCACCTTTTTTGAAAATATTTTTAAACAATAAATATAATAAAATTAAGAAAAATCGCAGGATAGTGGACAAAATATTTGATTTATTAAATTAAATGTACGACGTTTCGTCTATAATTTAATAAATCAAATATTTTGTCCACTATCCTGCGATTTTTCTTAATTTTATTATAATCACGATGGACACGATTTCTAATATAAATAAATATAGGTAATACGGTGAAATACACCCTACCAGGGAAAACGCACCGTTGCGATAATTTGTTCTGCGCAGCAGATAGCTCTGCTAATGTCACATTGCGCTATAGTAACTGTTCGAGCTGTTGATTTTCCTCATGTCGCGTGTTGAGAAAATAAAAAAAATCTGTAAATCGGTTGACCCTGCAGGCCATCCCTTAAACTTCCCGCTATTTTCAAGCGCTTTGAGTTCGAAGCACTTTATAATATACTCAAAAGTAGATTTTTGAGCTCTTCGAGGAGTTAGGTAGGGGTAAAAAATTAACAGATTCATTTTTTTAAGCTTGTTTTTAAAAAGTTTTTTTTTACTTATATTTTATTTTGTTCTTTTTAGTATGTCAGAATTTTTTTGCCATAGCCACAACAAAATAGCTACTTTCGATGTATGTATAGCGGCCATTAATGACCCATTTACCAGTCAGGTGTGCGGAAAATGGTTTACTTTTTGCACTAGCGCAGAAAATAACGGTTGCCATATCAACTTTTGTTTATTCGCTCTATACCTCTGCGTACGGCTTGTGTGAGCCTATCATTACTTACTTGCACGAACTTTGCGGCACGCTGGAAGGAAAGATGGCGACGCAAATGAACTGTCAGAATTTTTGAAATGAAAAATTTGTAGTGGGTATGGCAAAAATACCATATATGTCTCGTACGTAATGGTATTACGGCTCGTGTGACTGTAAAAACGCGCTATCGCTCGTTTTTACATACAGTCATCACTCGCCGTAATATGCCCCATTACGTATCTAGACATACAATCTACTATTCCGTATCAATTTTAATTAAATTAATTTTTAAAGTAAACAATTCTAAAATGACATTAAAAAAACGCACAAAAAATATCACCTATAATGTCAGTAGGCTTTGAATCCGACTTTTGGGGTGACAAGACGTAACAAAAGTATGATAAAAAATGGCTACTCGGTAGTTTTATTATTATTTTCTATGACAATAAACGTTTAATAGAACAATAAATAAGTATATACTTATATCAAAATACTCCCTTCTGATAGAAAATAAGTATTTTGCATTTAACGTAGTCTTTACGTAAGCGACGTGAAGTGTCAGAACGGTGAAAATTCAACATAATTTCTACCCTTACCAACCGCTTTGAACTACCAAAATGAAATAATGTCTCAATTTCATATAACCTGCATTAGCTTTGCCACCTTTACTAAACTACCCCAACGCGATCGTTTTGTGGTCGAATAAAATCAGCAAGTGTTTCAATGAACAGACTGGCTCGAATTTAATTTCAATAAAGATAAAAAGTTGAATCATAATAAGTTTCGTTAATTCAGGTTTATTAAACCGATGTAAACAGAATTTTCAAAAAAATCCATAATAACGAATATTTACAATATATTTAAAACACAATCCGTTTTCTTTCGACAGCCCGTCAGCCGTTCCAATTTAATTTAAACAAGTGGTGGGAGGACGGTATTAATGGTGGGAAACGTGTCTCCAGCCAAAATTAAAATAATAATATAATATACAATGACTAAAAATTTGAACATAAAATTTATAATAAATTTCACTGATTCGTAGGAAGTCAGGATAAAGTTGTTAAATGAATTATCTTCTCTACATAGTATAAATTGAAGTCACTTTTCGTGTCTGTCTGTCTGTTTAACCGCTAACTCCTCCTAAACCACGAAACGGATTTTGATGCGGTTTTCACCATCAGTTAGATAATTTTTCACGGAAGATTTATACATATAGCATAATTAATAAATAATAATAATTAATAATTAATTAATTAAATTCGTAACCCGACCGTAAGAATTCTCAACATACTTATATCATAAAAACGACCGTACATAACTGTTCCACTCGTAGCGTAGAGGTTACGTCGCAGCACTCTATGCACAGGGACCCGGGTTCGGAAACTGATGGCATCGTAGAATTTTTGGCTTTTTTTTCTAAATTCTACATGACATTTATTTATATATTTTTTTATTTTTGTTATTCTTTCTTTAGTAGTGTATTTATAATATAATAAGCGAGTGAGTAGTGTATTGCACCCGGGCGAAGCCGGACGGGGCCGCTAGTATTAAATAAGTTAAACGTTTCGTCATTTATTCTGAGTTCTTCAGTAAAATTTATACTTTCAAAAAAATCCAAAAAAAAAGCATATATTAGCGAGCTAAAAAGTAAAAAATATATTTTCTCTCTTCTATAACGTTTAGAAGCGTGGGGCACTCGATGAATTAAATGAAATATAGGTAAAGTGAGCGTCCCACGCATCTAAACGTTTTAGTGCCTTAATATAAGCGTGTTTGTTGGATTTTTTTGAAACTATAAATTTTTTATCACAGATTTATTTTTGTATACGGTTTGTGGCCACTCTACTTCGAATTAAAGTATCGTTGATATAATGCCGCCGCGACAGTTAGCATTTACTCTTCAGTGGAACCAATTTAAAAATTGGTATATACCTTTCCACTGATTGTGTTTTGTCTCTTTTCTTTCGTCTTTTTATAGATTCAATAATGGACGTTAAATAATATTTATGTGTATTTATATTGCATAAATAGACCATTCGAAATCGATAACTAATAAAAAAAACGAAATAAACATTTAAACATTAAACATTTATTTATTTCCAAAAAATCTACAAGAATCTTTGGAGTTGTCATACATATGTAGATACATATAATAAAATATAAATAAAATTAAGTAAGAAAGTCACTAATACTCTAGGTACTCTACGGTGTATAAAATTGCAGGTTCGCGTCAGCTTGTAGTAATTATGAAATATTAAATTTATTGTTTTTCCTTTATTTGTTATTAAAAATAATAAACTGAAAAAATGGAAAATGCATATAATATATAGTTATTAATTTATTTACTTAAATTCGTATGATTGACGAAGACAAAAGAAATTTTATTTTAATCGTGGGCTTATATGGGTGAGGCACACACTTGCCTTTTTGATGTGAAACATCTTATGTCGGGCTGTGAACAGCCGCATGAGGGGAAATATGCAACGAAACGTTTGGTCCGCTTCTTCGCTGCTGTTCTCCCCACCACTGCGGCACTCTCTCTCTCTCGGATTCCGCGCGCTCGGGCAACCGCGTGTGTTACAGTGCAGTATATAGGATTATGTCAGCATAACAGTTAGTTGCTGCTTTTGAAAAATTATATACCACTGCATAGAAAATACCACCGAGTTCAATAACGTTTTCGTTGATGTTTCACATCTGTCGGGGGTCCCGAGACCCACACCCTTTTTTTGTTACATTTCTGGGATATTTTTGTTTATTTAACTGTAGTATTTCGTTCGTTGTTTATTTCCTCAACATTTTCTGCATTTATAAAAATTTTATCTTAAATATGCCTCAAAGAATATACACGCCAAATTTAGTTAAAACGAGGAATAACAAGACAAACAAACAAAACACAACAAAATGTAGAGAGGACAGAGTGGTGTAACGGTTAGCGTAGCGGCCTTTGGATCACACTGTCGTGGGTCCGAATCCCGCCTTCGCTCATGGATGTTTTGTGATGTCATTAGTTTTAAGTGAGTTGTTATTTGATGTAAACAAGACGCTAGTGACCTGAGTTGTCGACAATTTACAATAAATAAAATAAATTAAACAAAATGTAGAGCGGTCGAGTTAAAATGGAACAAACTTGGTTTGTTCGCATGATCAATTAATTTAAATAAAAAAAATGCCGTTAAAGTAAGGGAGTGAGGGTAAAAGGTAATGATATAGCGGCAATGTTGTGGCATTGGCTCGAAGCGTTTTCCTTCATTCGGCTTCTATCTAATACCAAACTACTCAGAAATGCAGTCAGGCTTATAAAGCCGGTAAAAAGCTTCTCAGCTTGGCATTTCTGATTTAATGAGTTTAATGTCATTATACTGTGATGATTTTCATCATTCAATCCCATCAAGGTTCAGTACATTTCACAGGGATGGACAAAAAATCAAGAAAGCAAGCTTCGTTTTTCTCATTTTTATAATTGTGACAAATGTGAAAAATCATTTTATTGATCAAGTTCTTTGTAAAAGAGACAAACTTTAAGTTTAAAAATACGATTTACAGCATGTTTTTGAGAACATTTTTTAGATGAGGTATTAAAAATGTTTGATTTGTCTTAAATGCGATCGAGTAGGTAATGAAGGATCTGTAAATATTTTATTTAAAATTCACATCCCTACACATAAAATTTATGAATTATAGTTTGAAATCTTTCCCGTAACAATAAGCTATTTCAATATTATGAAGTATTAGAAATACCTTGTATTATGTCCGTCTTGTGACTTCTTGTGATTTAACATGACGCGTTTCAGCAACGAGTTGCCATCTTCAGGTGTGGTTAATTATTTTTTTAAAAACATACATTGAGTATTCGTAACATTATATAATATTATGATGCTAAACACTGTGTATTATGTTGTGGATTGTGAAGTACTGATTTATATTTCAATTGGCCGATCCGGCTTCGCCCGAGTGAAAAAAGTGATCTCAGGAACTACTCATCCGATTACCAAGAAAGTTTGGTGAGTTGTTATGCACACGTCCGCGAAGGTTTCTGAATTATAATAATTAGTCGGTCCGGCTTCGCCCGAGTGAAAAAAGTGATCTCAGGAACTACTCATCCGATTGCCAAGAAACTTTGGTGAGTTGTTATGCACACGCCCGCGAATGTTTCTGAATTATAATAATTAGTCGGTCCGGCTTCGCTCGAGTGAAAAAAGTGATCTCAGGAACTACTCATCCGATTTCGATGAAACTTTGGTGAGTTGTTGTGTGTGTATTTCAAAAGATAGCTCTTTAAAATTAATATAAAACTTTATATTTATTTATTTTTGTCTTTTAATGGTGTACATTTGCCTTTAGCTAAGTACCAATTCAAATAAGATAATATGCAGTTAAAGATCACATCTCTTTTGAATCTTTAAATATAGCGTAAATTTAACACTGCAGGCGACTCCTATTGAGGTGTGTCTATGAAAAGGGAGATACATAAACCGATTCAAAACTGTCTTACAATCAATTGAAACACATAAACAAGTAAGCTGCTAAAACCTCGATTCTTTTACGAATATTCTTTTCAAAAACTACGAAATGCGTCAATTTTATGTCTTTTGATTTAAATTTCGTTATTAACAAATCTGCTGATTTTTTTGAATATTTCACGGTTGTCACGGCTGAAAATCAAGATCCTCCAATCTCCAAACAACTGTCTGGCCGTGCATTCAAATTATACAGAAGGATTTTTTTTAAATCATACATATGTTGTTTCACATTTTAAAATAATGGTATACAGACATAATTATAAAAAAAACCCTGAAATGAAACACCTTCTTTATTTATCGATATCAACAATGTCTATATCATGATTTGAAAAAAAAATCTCTGTATACCACGCTATTCCAGACAGCATCTTGACTTTTTCTGATAGATAATTCATTTTGGCGCCTAACGTGGGGCCAAAAATATATACTAGGTTGAGCAGAGCATATTTTAAGCAATTTTTACTGGGCGGCACGAGAGTTCGAGAGTTAGGTCTAATAAAAAAATATGGCAAAGCGTCAAGGATAATTAAAAAATACGCCATTTTAAAGCATAGTACATTTTATTATAGGTTTTTAATGAATAAAAAACAAAAAACTATAGTGTGGTGTCTTTTGAATCTTAACCGGTAAAACAGTAAAAATGCCGCACTTATAGCTAATGCGGCATTTTTACTGTCTTACCGGTTAAGAAAAAGGATATATGAATTGAATGCAATAAGTAATGCAACTCTATAAACGCGTCTACCCCTCATACTGTATAGTGTGCAGACTGCAAATACAATATATTATGCAGAAAAATTGAAATTCTAACTCTTATGCCGCCGGCACAATCGACTTTCTCTAGGCGGCACAAACTCGTCACTAGGCGGCATAGTGCCGTCTACTTTATATATTATTTTATGCTCTGCTAGGTTGGTCTACAGATTTGATCAAGAAATATCTGGGTGCCGAGCTTTGCTCGGATGAGTTCAAAAAAATAGTACTTGTCTGCTGTGAGATATTATTTTCTCAGAATATTATTCCGAAACGAATTTATTTCTGAAACATAATTTAAATAATTGTTTCTGTTAAATATTTTAAATACCTATGTGTATTTTTAAGCGTAAAAACTAAGTATCAACTTGAATTAAGCATTTTTTCCTGTAAATATTACTTAGGTCGCCATTTTCAAATCTACCGCCGTTATTGTTTTGTTGACTGAAGAACTCGCAAAAACCGATTTTCATAGATCTTGTAAAAATGTTCGAATCAGATGAAATTCTGCTTGCCCGTTGCCGTTTCAATAATCCGTTTTTAAACATTGATGCCAAATATCAACTTTATCGAAGTACTTTTTCTCTGTGATATCATCTTAGCAACTTCCAGTAAATTTCAAATATTTTTTTTGCATAGAAGGTACCTACTGAAAAACTCACAAAAATCGATTTTCGAAGAAATAGAATTCATATTATATCTTTTAATAACAAACGTCAGACTATAAACCTGCAGCGCAAAACATTTTTACATGCATCTTCACCATAGTTTTTAAAAATCGATGTGTTTTGATATACTGCATGCCTGCGTCGCTAGAAGTGCGGCCCTTCGGGCCGCCGTGCAAATTTTTAAACAAAACTTTTTTGTATGTATCTTAACAATAGTTTTCAAAAATCGATGTGTTTTTACACAGACTCGCGGTGCCAGAAGTGCGGCCCTTCGGGCCGCCTGTTTGTCATTGTTTACATATTGTGCAAGACACTTCTTATATTAGTGTTCATTTACAGTTTTAACCCTTGTGATATATTATACAAAATCTATGTAGAAATAGGCTTCGAATCGATCTGACAATTGACCGAGTTATAAATAAAAAAACCCTTTTTTTTAATTGCTCCCCTCTGGGACCAAGATTTCTACCTAGATCGATTTCTCGCCCCGAAAAATCCCCATTCTGTAAATTTCATCAAAATCGTTATTCGTTTTTGAGAAAAAAAAGTCTAGGTAAGATTATACGTCATACTATATTTAACGTACATAATATACATATTTTATATAGGTAATATAAAAATAACATACTTAGGTACCTATTTATTTAAATATTAGTTAAAACTACTTACATAATAATGTTTAGTTTTTATTTCTGTTATTTTTTACTATACAAATAGTTCACGGATTATTTTAATAAGTTAAAAATTCTGTCAGATAATTTTGACATATAAATAATGAAAGTAGTTTGTTTTCTCCAAAGCCTACTCACGATATTACAATGTTTTGACAGGTCAAAAAACCGTTTTTAAAAATGATAAAATCGATAGGAAAACGAATTTTTCCAGGGATGAGACCTAGCTAAATCGATTTTTTGCCCCCCGAAACCCCTTTTTGGTAAATTTGATCAAAATCGTTAGAGCCGTTTTCGAGAAAATATTTATATAGATACATAGAAACATAGATAGGTAGGTATATACAAGATTTACTCGTTTAATAATATAGGGGGATAGTTCTGTATCGGCGCCGTTATATGGATGCGTACAGCCGCGTCAGGGAGAAACTGTGAAATGGGAAGTAGTAAATCAGTTACGATCATGAACGCTTTAGAAAGCGATTACTTTGTGTTGCAATTTCTTTTTCTTATTCCGTATATACTTATTCAGGTGCACATTGCATTTAGTTATTTAATGTTCTATATTATAATATATTAAATTCAATTTATGCAGAGCTGGATTCAGTCTCACTTCTATTAAGGTGATTAATTCAGTTCAATATTTATTTGTAAATAATACGTAAAAACAATATAATTTACAAAACGTCATAAGAAGTATAAGTGTGTATATAAAACTTTAATTAAAATTTGTCACAACGTGAACAATTCATTGACCGAATAAAAGTTTTTATTATTAAGAAATTTTTTTAAGTTAGTCCTAAATTTATGATATGTTTTTATTTCTTTCAATTCGGGTGGTAAACAGTTAAAAAGTTTTGGACCCCGGATAGAAGGAGATTTGGCAGTTAATTCAAGTCGGTGTTTACTTTCTTAGGGGTGGTAATACGGTTCTCAATTTTTTTTAGCGAAAAGACTGATTAATTATCATTGTTACTCTTGTAAAAATTTCGTATTCCGCATAGTTACGAAGGAAAAAAATGTTTTCTTAAATAATGCTAACAGATATTCCTAGTACAAGTTTAATAAAATTGTAATACAAAATTTTATGTAAACTTTGAACTCTTTTCACGGGCAAACGGTACATTTTGGTATATAAATAAATTGGGTCCAATCGACTTATTTTGACCTCTACTACACGTGGTAGCTCTGTGTCCCAGCAATTTTGGGACACCCTGTATATGTCATACGGTCTTCGCGTGTCAAATGTATTGTTCATGAAACGTTTTTAGGGTTTCGTACCTCTCAACAGAACTATATTACTGAACCTACGATGTCCCTCCGTTCGTCCGTCTGTCACAAAGCTCTATCTCACAAAGGGTAAGAGGGTAGCTAGTTGAAAATAGGCATTTTAAATTACTGTCAAAATAGTATATAATAAAAATATCAATTTTTGTGGTTCATCTGAATTCATCTGAGTGTCGATTTCAAATTTTTTTTTCATTGTTCGATAGGTGATACTTTGCTTTAGGACATAGACTATAATAACTGGAGTGAGCGAGCGAGGCGAGTGAGTAATGTTTTAATTTATCATAAATTAGAGTGAACGGGCGAATCGAGTGAGTAATGTATTAATAAATGATAAATTCGAGCGAATGAGCGAAGCGAGTGAGTAATTTATTAATAAATTATAAACTTATAACACCCGGGCGAAGCCGGAATGGGCAGATAGTGCCGTATAATTATGTATTCGTAAGTATTGACAAAAATACATGACAAAACATATAAAATGTTTTTATAGATCGCATTGGCGATAAAGAAGGAGTTGGGGAAATGAAGGAATGGAAATAGAAAACATTGCTTTCAGACCGAATACACAAGAAAAAGTTTTTTGGTAATTGGGTTTGTGAATTCCGAAAGCTAATAAACGATCGAACTGCCTGTCCAAGCAAAACCACGTTACCTATAACGAAAGTCTCCGTGGGAAATGTACGGATACCAGAAGGATATTATAGTATCTTTGTTTTCTTAGAAGTTCTCTTAAATCTTTATTCACCAGTTCTGAATCTGTCCAAAAAAACTGCATATTGACTGAAACTTGAAAGTGGGTACCAAAAAGATGTTAGACATTTAAAAAGTACGTTCGTATGCAAAATGCAATATAACTTGAACATTAGAAGTTTACTTAAAATACGCCGTATGCGAGTAGACATTTTTCTTGAAAGCATTAGTTAATACTTTACCACAGATAATATTTTTGATGTGAAACACCTTATGTCGGGCTGTGAACAGCCGCGTGAGGGGAAATATGCAACGAAATTTATGGTCCGCTCCTTCGCTGCTGTTCTCCCCACCACTGCGACTCTCTCTCTCTCTCGGCTTCCGCGCGCTCGGGCACGAGAAGAGAGAGAGAGAGAGGATACATACGAACGTACTGTAAAGCAAAAGTATATGTATACACTTTAGGTATGTAATATATATAGATACTTCGCTGTGTATTTAGTTGCGTTTCTGGTTTTTATATAGGATGCATGTAAGTAGAAAAATAAATTCCTATACAAGAACTTGAGCTTTAGAAGTTTTCAATATACCGATTCAATGATAGGTATATAATTCCTCTTAAAAACATTAGAATTTTACCATAACCAATAAATAAATTCATATTTTTTATTAAAAGAAAGGGTAATTAACTTAAAACCTACCGCTGGCCGTTTTTTATAAAATCTGCATCAAAATGTTCCTTGAAATGTCAGGAGTGCTATAGCTAGTGTTGCCAGGTCCAATTTGCCAAATTTCGGGACAGAAGGCTAAAAAAATCGGGATTTTGGTTCTGAAATCGGGACAACTAAAAAAAACAAGATGTTCATAAATCAACGTTAATTTTTGTTATTAAGTGGTGAAAATAATGTCTTTATAATATCATCAAAATAATGTCATCATAATCTTTGGATCGTACGCGGCGGCAGAAAAGAACGGGAGAGCGCGATACGTCTATCGCGCTATTCGCAGTCACAAAACAATATGTGTGAAGTTATAACCTTTTATAATTACCGATTGACCCTACATCGGGACATTCAGCGTCCCGATCAAGGGTGAATCGGGACGTGTCCACATACCCCTGAAAATCGCAAATCGGGACACCTGGCAACACTAGCTATAGCCATATATGCACTGTATCAAAACTAGAAAATATATCGAATGAAGCTTCTGTATAAGTGTTTGAAATTACGTGAATGAAAAATGGTATACAGTGATTCAAAGAGTTAATAAATCAATCTGATACTAGTTGTTCCATAACCAGATTTTCAGTGTATATACATTGAACAGAAGAAAGCTATGAGAGACAGGTTTGAGGTTAGAATCGCAGCCAACTAACCTGACATATCGCCGCTTCGGGCAGCTGTCTACTACACTTTAAAACCACTGAAAGTGTTAGTGGCTAACATATTGTCGTGAAACAGATTCCATTCACTTACTAGTTACTAGAAATACAATTTTTATACATAATTTTATAAATTTTAATTCATGATGAAAGTATTGATGGCTGATTAAAATATTTAAATGTTAATAGTAGATAAACCGGTCAAATTCTATTATTCGAATTTGGCTGCCTTAACCATTGACAATAAATGTTTAAGTATATGTACAACGACAAATTGGTTGAGGCTTTCGCGGCCAGTTGATGAGCTGGTGTTGTCCTGATTCGGGTCTATAGGCCGTCGTTGGTTGGAATTGCTTCTTAACGTTTCGCTAGCACGAGTGGCGAGCTTCTTCAGAGGTCCTTCCATCTCCGATGCTGGATGCAGAATTCTGCATCCAGCATCAGGACAGAATCAGGACAACACCAGCTATATGTACTATAACGACTTTTTCTTTTGCTGAAGCCAAGGGTAACGCTACCGGCTAACTAACTCAGCGGCGTTAGGTCGTGGTTCAAAATATTAGGACTCCTGCGTCACTTCCCAAAAAAATAAACACTAATCAACAATCTACACCTCAAAACGGGAGTGTAAGCTACGCTACTTAAAAAAATCCTTGCAATTTTTTTGATGTGAAACATCTTATGTCGGGCTGTGAACAGCCGCGTGAGGGGAAATTGCAACGAAATTTATGGTCCGCTCCTTCGCTGCTGTTCTCCCCACTACTGCGGTACTCTCTCGGCTTCCGCGCGCTCGGGCACGGAAAGACAACCGCGTGTGTTACAGTGCAGTATATAGGATTACGTCAGAATAACAGTTAGTTGCTGCTTTTGAAAAAATATATACTACTACATAGAGAATACCACCGAGTTCAGTAACGTTTTCTTTGATGTTTCACATCTGTCGGGGGTCCCGAGACCCACACCCTTTTTTTCAACATACCTAATATCTTAATTCTTAAAACATTTATTTGTGGGGAGAAAATCAAAGTTATACTTGTTTAGATAAAAATGGAGAAACATTTTGGATGTTTTACACTCTTTAGATAGTAATGTTCAACTGTATGTGTATTGATTATTGACAGGAAAGTAACTAAAACCCATAAACCTTTACGATTTTTGTTCTATAGTTGCTAACGTCAGCTCATTGCATTGTTTCCTTCGTCTTCTTCTCCTTCGCCTTTGTCCATTCTATGTTACATTCTTTTACTACGTTAGCCAGAAAGAATTAAACTTGACTTCCTATAAACAACTGTACATAATAATATAAGGTTTACATATCAGCTGATCAAATATTCCTGAATAGAATAGAAGCACTTCTCAGCAGGAAAGCATTTTAAGGTCTTTTTAAATTTATTGAGGTTACATATATTTCTTGTATTAGTTGGTAAATGATTGAATAATGTACCGTCAGCAATCTTGGGGACTTTGTAAATAAACGGTCAAGTGCGTGTCGAGCCACGCAAAGAGTAGGGTTCCGAAGTACTATGTAAGTTATGCTAAAGCTAGAATTTTGATAAAATAAACAAAGTAAAAACACATTCATCATCTACTCAAAAGGCCCTTTTCGACGATACCCCACAAGAATAGGTACAAAAACATTTTTCTTGCTTCCCCGTTTGCATGTATAATTTTGATAAAATAAATCAAATAAAAACACATTCTTAATCTACTCAAAAGACCCTTTTCAACGATATTCCTCAAGAAAAAATTGTTTGCCCCCCGTTTGCATGTATGGGCGTTTTCTTTTATTCTGCTTTTAGTATTTGTAGATTAATTAGAGGATCTGAGTGATACTTGACGTGAAGTACAGCTTTAAAGGTAATAGCGTTGTTGAGATAGACCTGATAATAAAATAGATCTAAAAATTGCAACTTTAACGGTCTCTAAAACCTACAATTTTGATAAAATAAATAAAAATAAATACACATTCATTATTTACTGAAAAGGCTATTTTCAACGATACACCACAAGAATAGGTACAACATTTTTTTTTTTGATCCCCATTTGCATGTATAGGCGCCACCCTTAAATAAACCTTTATCATCTTTTGTTATTCTCTCAGTCTTTGAGCCGTGGTAATACATATTATGTGTGAATTTCAAATCCCTATCTCATTTAGTTTAGAAGTTAGAGGTCTGTGACAGACAGACAGACATCGTTGGCACAGCAATAGGGTTCATTTTTGGTACGGAACCCTAAAGAGAAATTTGTAAAAAAATCGTTATAAATTAAACTTCTTTGTCTCGTTTCATATTCATGTACTTCAGAGACACAATCAAGATGAGAAATGTTCTTTTTAACATATTGTAGTAAGATCTTAAATAAATAAATAGAGGTAACTGTTAATAGTTCTCGAAAAATGTTTGTGTAAAATTTTACCAAAAAATACTAAACAATTTTTTTTTGATAAAATAATACACAGTGAGACCCGATTAATACGTTCCCGCTTAATTTTTAGTACGATTTTCCGTATTGATTATGTAATGGAAGTCACCCAACTGATCATAAAAAATACGATGTTGACAGATTTGAGTTGAAGCTACTGGGGGATCTTAATCAATGGAATATTATATTGGCATAATATGTATTGTACGTTGTATGGAAAACCAACAAGCTGATAAAAGGGTTAACAAACGGAGTTGGTAGAATGTAGAACGGTACAGGCCATAGGTGGTAAGAGAATTGGTATAGGAAATTGTACGTACGCCTAGAGTCGTCTGTCGAGCTTCTTCACCCTCTAGCCCCGCTAATTAAGATCGTTAAATTGCCATGAAATGCAAATGACGCTTCTTGGGTTGGTTATCAACGAGGACCGTCTTGTTGGTTTCGCGGCATGGCTATTACCTACCACTATTACACACACACACACTTCGAGGATGATATCCACATCTTTAGCCACTTACAGGCGATTAATTCCCGGTTCTCTAAATGAGAACAATCCTAGAAAATGATAAAATTGGAAATCATTTTTAGTCATAAAAATATCTGCAACTTGCAGATATATCATTAGAAATGTTTTTTATGTGAAACATCTTATGTCGGGCTGTGAACAGCCGCGTGAGGGGAAATATGCAACGAAATTTATGGTCCGCTCCTTCGCTGCTGTTCTCCCCACAACTGCGGTACTCTCTCTCGGCTTCCGCGCGCTCGGGCACGGGAAGAGAGAGAGAGAGAGAGAGAGTATGCATACGAACGTACTGTAAAGCAAAAGTATATGTATACACGTGTAGGTATGTAATATAGATACTTCGCTGTGTATTTAGTTGCGTTTCTGGCTCAGGCGTGCTCAAACGCCGCAACCGCGTGTGTTACAGTGTAGTATATAGGATTACGTCAGCATAACAGTTAGTTACTGCTTTTGAAAAAATATATACTACTACATAGAGAATACCACCGAGTTCAATAACGTTTTCTTTGATGTTTCACATCTGTCGGGAGTCCCGAGACCCACACCCTTTTTTATATTATGTCCACAAATTAACTCATTTTTGTAGGTATTTAAAAAATATTTTATTTTTCTTTGCAGTTGAGGATGACTTGTTCTTCATATTAATGAAAGTGTAGGTGTGTGTGTTCTGTCGATCAGCTGATGGTTGTTTGGGAACTAGTGCTGTTACCTTATCGACCATATAATTGATTTTTGAAAATTTTGCTTGTTCGAATAAGCTTCAATTTTTTTAAGAACAAATGGAACACCCTTTGTATGTCAATTGTTTGGCACAAACGTCCTTAGTGCGTTATAATAATATGACTTAACGGCAAGGTTTAAGCATATTTGTTTGAATATTTATATACAGTGTGTGCAAGTGAAAGCGCTATATAACCGATTGGTATTTTCTATTTATTTTTTATTTAATATTTTAAAACATTTTTTGTAGAACTCTTAACAAAATGTCAAAGGAAAGAGGATAATGCTAGTAGATTTAGCAACACCATATTCTTTAAATAAAACGGTCACTCCGACACCTTTACTTAAATCTTCCAATATTTTAGCTTTATCACTTAGGGATAAATGTTTCCTATTTTTTGCAATACCTACTCGTGACGCGATCTAATGCAACTACTGTACTGCAGAAAATTGAGGTGATGTAATATTGCCCAGAAGGAAACCAAACGTTTTAAATCGTTTTCCTGTTTTAACATGTTTGTTTAACTAAAGAAACTATTGGGTTCACTATTTCCAATTTGTTCACTCTACAGAATACATTAAGAAAAAAATGTCTATTCACTATTTGAAGTAGTTCACTATACAGTATGTTCACTATATCGCGAGTCTACTGTATTCCCAAAACTTCCCGTCGTATCTACCAAATAATACTTCGCTAAAATGTACTTGGTATCGGCGTGCAAAATGTGATTCAGACCGAACATTTTCGTAGGTATGATACCTAGAATTTCTGTTTTTTAATATCAGCATTACTCGAAAATGGATGGATTGATTTTGATGAAATTTGGTACATTATCAATCGATATCCAAATTTAAAGTGTAGGGCACTTTCTATCCGACTACACTGTGGTTAAAATAAGGCTTTTGTTAAAATTTACATTAACTTGAGCGATTTTGGACGTAAACGCTAGATAATCATTATCATTATTGCTACCCAAACTTAATGTATAAAATTACGGAGTTCTGAGGTACAAACATAAAAAAATACAACCGAATTGAGAACCACCTCCTCTTTTTTGAAGTCGGTTAATAAGGTATTTTTTATTTGGCTACGCTGGGATTGACAGGGTTCCTGTCAAAATTGGAATTAACGCGAACGAATCCGCGAGTGAAGGCTATATTATCTGAACATGCTGTAGATACATTGGGATAAACGACTGTATGTTCTATGCAGACAGATGCTTGTATTGTAAGATTGCTTTCGACTTTAGAAGACAACGGCTTGTATAGTCTAGGTCTGGATATGGTTACTAAAATTCAAAGCCTTGCTAAGCGATTAAATACCACCTATTCCTTTACAATTTTATTAGCAAGACAACTTTATTAGTGTATTTGCCATATGGCACATACACTATTGGCGTCGGTCGGATGGCGGGACCTAGGGGTCGGACCAAAATTTCTCGACGTTTCATAGCCTCCTGAACAATTTGGCACCATTTTTGGAAATGTCTGTTTATATATGTATATATACAGGGTGAGTTCGACCACCCGTATCAGTCGTTTTTTTCGAAAACGGTTAGTCGTAGAGAGTTGTGTCAAAAATTTGTATTATAAAAGCCCTAATAAAGAATCGAATGGTGATAATTTTTTTTTCCGGGAAGGTCGGCTTCCCTATTAGTTTACTCCAGAATGTCCAGAACTCCGGAATTATAAATGTAACGATAGGTCGAAAGTGGTATTGTTGAAAAGATCTTTAAAAAATTAGCAAGTTTTGTACGGATTTTTTTTTTATTACTGCCACCCCTGTTAAGTAATATTTGTTTGAAATTGCTAAATTAAAATGTCATAATAACGAACTTTTTAAAAGTCTGCATTTAAAATCTAGTTACCTGTCTATCGATCATTAAACACTGAAGAAGTACACTCACAAGTCACAGTATAACCAGAAGAGCTCAGTAGTTATGTATTAAAGAGTAAATGGAAGACAGTTTGAACACTTGTGACAATGTCTAAGGTTGCTAGATTTTTAATGCCGACTTCGATCGTTATTATGAAATTTTGATTTAATAATTTCAAACGATTGTTACTTAACAGGGGTGGCAGTAATTAAATAATTTTTCCTACAAAACTTGCCTATTTTTTAAAGAGCTTTTCAACAGCACCACTTTCAACCTATCGTGCTTTCTAAAATTCCGGAGTTTTGAACATATAATAATTTATATTTATACTTATAGAAATTTACAGGGGTGGCAGTAATAAAAAAAATTTTCCTACAAAACTTGCTTATTTTTTAAAGATCTTTTCAACAATACCACTTTCGACCTATCGTTACATTTATAATTCCGGAGTTCTGGACATTCTGGAGCAAACTAATAGGGAAGCCGATCTTCCCGGAAAAAAAAATTATCACCATTCGATTCTTTATTAGGGCTTTTATAATACAATTTTTTGACACAACTCTCTACGACTAACCGTTTTCGAAAAAAACGACTGATACGGGTGGTCGAACTCACCCTGTATATATATATTTATATATTTTGTGATATTATTTTTATAATATCACATTTAGTATTTGTATACCCTTAATAATATTAATTATTATTATATTTAAATGTTCTGATTGCAATACTTTGGTGCAGGTTACCTAGAAAACAGTGTTTATAAGGTAGTGTGCCAGTGATATTGTTAATTGAGAAAATACAATAAATAGATTAAATATATTAAGTTAGTTACGCGAGCAGAAAAAATTGGAATGGAATTTTTTCACTTTTGTAAACAAGTTGAAAAATCGAAAATTGAGGAAAGAAAAATGGTATAAAATGATTGATTTTGTCGGTAATATACTACGGCCGGTTTCATCCGAATACCATTCATTATTATAAACATTATTCCATATTATAATTATCTAATGGAGACAGCGTAATGCCTGATTACGTCATTTGATCCGGTAATGTATTTTATTTTTCTCGTCTCTTAAAGTTTCTTAATTTATTAGAATATTCTTATATTCTAGTTCAACCATGTTTTCAACTAATTCCAATTAGTTCATAATTAATAACGAATACCTATTCCTATATTCGATTTCAATTTTTGTTTAGAACTAACTCCATTTAGTTCATAATTTGATGACGAATATTCCTATATTCGATTTCAATTTTTTTGTTTAGAACTAACTCCATTTAGTTCATAATTTATTAACGAATATTCCTATATTCGATTTTCAATTTTGTTTCGAACTAATTCCATTTAGTTCATAATCTAATAACGAATATTCTTATATTCTACGTCGACTGGGTTTACAACTAATACCAATTAGTTCATAATTTAATTACCAATATTCTTATATTCTACGTTAATTTGGTTCACAACAAATTGTTAATTATTATTAATTTATCAATAAATATCCTAGACTTATACTTAGTTTCCTTATTTAACTTACGTTTCGATTGTTGTCCTTTAGGTGAGGATCACTCTGGGAAATTAAATTTTAATTATTCAGTTGGGCCCCATTTTAACATCCCGATCCTAAAGACAACATCCGAATCTCTCCTTTTCCCAGTTTTCTCTCTCTTCCCTTTTTACAGGTGAGACGACGACTACACCAAGGCTAAGTCCACTGCATATTACAAATTGGTAGCAGAGCCGGTAGTTAGTGTCTCAAGACTTGTCTTCTCTATTCATCACTTGTCTTCTCTATTCATCACTGTCAACATGCCAAAAACACGTCAAAAATCGACCTCTTCCGCACCCGATTCTCCGAGAGCGCTTCATCTCTTGGAGTCTTCTGAACACGCCGTTCAAGGGACTTCTGCAACAGTGCCAGAGAATAGTGTTCCTTTATCAGAGCCTCAGGGTGAGTTACACCAAAGTACTGCAATAATCCAGAACCAATCGATATTTTCGATTACAGATTTAAAGGATTTAACTGTTAAAGTACCCTGTGTTAATGGTTCCGATCTGGAAATGTTGATAAAATTTATTCTGGAAGTAGATGCTATTATGTCCGTACCCTTTGTTCCGTACCTGACTATATTTAAGTTGTTAATCTTTAAAACTGAAGATTCTTTACGCATCTGGTGGACTCAGAGAATTACCATGGATTCCAACTGGTCTCAATTAAAAAAGGACATCCTAAATCAATTTACAACGTCCATTGATCGTGCTATTTTGGCCGAACGCTTTGTTAATAGAAAACAGGGTCACTCTGAAGGTTTCCCTGAATATGTCGAGGACATTCTCAAGTATACTTTTCTATTTAATTCCCCGTATACTGAAGCTGAAATAGTTGCGAAATTATGGTTGAATCAAAACCAACAAACTTTCAAGTACCTTCAGTACCGCGATCCGCCTACCTCGCTGGAGGAACTCCGAAATTTAACTAAAAGAATGAGGGCGGTCGATAGGCAACGCTCTTCGTATAGTGTTGTTCCTGTCGAACGAACTTTATCTAATTCTAATCCTATAGTTTGTAGATATTGTAAGCAACCAGGGCATTATCTTTCTCAATGTCCCGTCCGTCCAATTCGTCTTTCCCAGGTCACTCAAAGGGCTATTCTACCTGAAAATAAATGACTGACCAGGCCTATCAAAATTCGTAGTAATAACTGTCTCATAGAACAAATTACTGAGACAAAAGCTCCAGTTTCTAATTTAAATATTAAGCCCGATCCAAACAATTCCATTTCTCAATCTGCCTCTAGTTTAAGACGCCTAAGTACTCCGAAAGTTGAACCCCATTTCAACGAACTTTCTCCATCTCCGAATACAAATTCTCTTAAATCGAACCTTCCTTCCCTACCTATCGTGCATCTCTTTTTTCAACAAATTCGTGCAACAGCTCTGTTAGACACGGGATCAACAAAAAACTATATTAATCAGAACTTAGCTGACTATTTAGTTTCATTAAAATTAGGTTCTTTGTATGATTCAACTTCATATGCTCAATTAGCTGATGGTACTATTTTAAAGTCTCAGTCTAATTTATCTCTCGTGGTAAAAATAAGCTATTTAACTTGGAAACTTAATTTCCACATTATGAAAAAACTGAACTATCCAGTCATTATAGGTTTTGAAGCTTTACGCCAAATGAATGCCGAACTTAATTGTAATAATAATACTTTAACCTTTAAGTTTGATTCTTCCATAATCATTCCATTTTTACCATTTCCGTCTCTGATTACTTGTTCGTCAATAGGTAATATTATTGAAGTCGATTCTTCTGTTGAGTTATTTCAACAATTACAAAATGAGTTTCCCGATGTACTGACCGATCGACTTGGTCAAGCTTTGAATTTCAAATATGCGGTCCAGTTGACTGACAATGTTCCTATTAGAAAATCTCCATATCCTTTATCTCCCCCGCAAGCTAAAATAATGAGGGAACACATTAGTGATTTATTAGATAAAGGCATAATATCTGAAAGTAAATCTCCTTATTCTTCTCCTGCCTTCTTAGTCAAGAAATCCAACGGTGGTTTTCGATTGTGTATAGATTATAGGCAGTTAAATAAGAAGGTTGTTATGGATAGCTTTCCCGTTCCGTCAATTGATCACATTTTTCAATGTTTAAAAGGTGCAAAGGTCTTCACAACACTTGACCTTAACAGTGCATTCTATCAAATAGAGTTAACAGAAAAATCTAAAGATCTTACTTCTTTTGTCACCCCTGAAGGTCAATGGAAATTTCATAAAGCTCCATTTGGTTTATCTATTTCTCCAAGTGCTCTAAATAGATTGATGTTCAATATATTCGCCGATCTCAGGTATAAGTTCGTTATTGTATTTTTTGATGACTTGTTAATTTATAGTCCAGATATGGATTCTCATATTATACATGTTAGAGAAACTTTGATGCGATTACGAGAAGCGAATTTGACCGTCAATCCTGCAAAAATCACCTTTGGGAAATCCGAACTTAAATTTTTGGGTCATCATGTTTCCTCTAGTGGTCTTTCTATGGACTCCGAGAAAGTGGATGCAATAAAGAATTTGTCAGACCCTAAAAATTTAAAACATCTACAATCATTTATTGGAATGGTAGGGTATTACGCGAAGTTCATTCCCGATTATGCTCAGATTATGGCTCCACTTAACGACCTAAGGAAAAAGAATGTCAGATTCCATTTATCAGAAAGTCATTTACGATCGATACAGAAACTCAAAGAAGCTCTTATCACAGCTCCAGTTCTCCGCTTTCCTGATTTTGATCGTGATTTTATACTTCAGACAGACGCGAGTCAAACTCACATCGGATGCGTTCTTCTTCAAGAATTTGGTGATGGTTTGCATCCAATCCAATACGCTAGTCGAAGATTAACTTCTGCAGAGAAAAAAATTCAGTACGTATGAACAAGAAGCTCTCGCTTGTATTTGGGCGATGGAAAAATTGAAATCATATTTATCACATCGTACGTTTTTGCTTCAAACCGATAGTTCTTGTTTAAAATGGCTCATACAACATCCTAGAAACCTTGGACGCGTTGGTCGCTGGTTGCTAAGAATCAGCCGCTTCAAGTTTCGAGTAGAGCACATCAGAGGTAAAGACAATTGCACAGCTGACTGTTTATCACGTCCTTTTTCCGATTTTCATGTACCGGACGAATCATTTCTGCCTTCTGATCAACTCAATCAAATTGTTGATCTAATCAATCCCATAAGCGATTTACGTATTTTACAAGACCAAGACCCAGATTTAAGCGTAATAAAATCTGAAATAACTCAAGGTATTATTCATACTAACTTCTCTATTCATGATAATTTCCTAGTTCGATGTATTGGCAAGAAAAGAGTTCGTCGAATTGTTGTTCCTTCAGCTATTAAAAATGAAATTCTAGAACAATTCCATAATTCTCAAATGGCAAGTCATCCAGGTATTTCAAAAACTTTCCGAGCGATTTCTCGAAGATTTTGGTGGTCTCGAATGTATGTAGATGTACGAGAATTTGTCAAGAAATGTACATTTTGTTTACGCCATAAGGTTAATCAACATCCCGATAAAGTCGTCATGTCTTCTAAGCCTTCAACTACAACCTGGGAAAAAATTTACATAGACCTTATGGGTCCAATAATAAAGTCTCATGCAGGTAATAAGTTTGTTCTACTGATTTTAGATAGTCATAGCAAATGGCTTATCACTTATGCTATTCCTGATTCAAGTTCTACATCAATAATAAACTGTTTACATAAAGTTTTTACTACTTATGGTTCTCCTAAAAGTATCGTTTCAGATAACGCTACGTATTTCACTTCAAAAATATTTAATGAATTTTGTTCTCTATGGGGTTCAAAAAGTTATCACAGTTCCCCGTATCATCCAAGTTCGAATCCCGTTGAGAGGGTAATTCGCAAAGTTAGAGCTGCCTTATCTATCTTGCTTCATCAATCTTTTGACGATCATCTTTCTTGGGATCTGTTATTGGATCACATAACATTTAGTAATAATACTTCATACCATGAAAGTATAAAAAACTTACCATGTAAGGTTTTTCTCGGGCGAGAAATACAATTTCCTATAGATCGGCGTTGGGATTTATCGGCTGTTTGGGAGAAAGAAGATTCACTATCGTCAAAACAGATATATGAAATTTTGCAACAATCGAATGCAAAACAAGCTAAATATTTTAACAAAGGTCGTAATTTGCATACAAAGTTCGCGATCGGAGATAAAGTTGTTCAGCGGCTACATTTCCAAAAGATGTATCCTAAGTTTCACTTAAAATTTCTGCCACGTTATAGCAATCCAAGAATTATTCGTCAATTCACGAGCCCCGTAAGTTGTGTTGTCCAAGATCTAATTACGGGAGAAAAATTCAATACTCATATTGAACATTTAAAATCTGTTTAAATGATATTAAAAACAAATTACTTCAAAATTCTTCGTAAATAGTGTTCCCATGAATTTCATTTCTAGTTTAAGGTTCCTGGCGCAAATTTCGAGTTATGCTTCAGAGGACGAATTATTATTAATAACTTCAAAATTCTTCGTAAATAGTGTTCCCATGAATTTCATTTCTAGTTTAAGGTTCCTGGCGCAAATTTCGAGTTATGCTTCAGAGGACGTATTATTATTAATAACTTCAAAATTCTTCGTAAATAGTGTTCCCATGAATTTCATTTCTAGTTTAAGGTTCCTGGCGCAATTTTCGAGTTATGCTTCAGAGGACGTATTAGTATCGATTTAGTTTCGTTTTAGTTTTAACGTTTGAGAGCGTCGATATATTATATTTTCTAAAATATAAAACTGACAGTAATTGAATCAGCGGTTCTCAACATAGTATAAGCAAGTTTTGTTTTAAGTTTGTATTTTAGTTATACTCCTTGTCAACCAGTGGTTCTAATTCTTGTTAAGAATTGTGCGAGTGATCCGGATGTTCGGCAGCCTCTATCTCGATGATTTCCAGATCATTATCTATTTTCCGGTTGCGAAGTACCGTCTGCCCGTACGTCTTAATAAGTTTGAATGAAGATTGTTTGGTTGATTCTTGTTTTCTTCTTCAGATTATTAATTGTTAGTTATTTAATCATAGTTAGTTGAATAGTTGCTCAGGGTGCTTTGCACTTAATGTACTTATGAATCTATTATTTATCATGATCAAGAATTTCTTTCATGTCATTAATTTATCATTTCTATAATTATTCATGAATTGTTTATAGTATTCAATTCTCAACAATACCTTTATTGTTGAACCTATTTCCAACAATCGTTGGAGGGGAAGATTGTGATATTATTTTTATAATATCACATTTAGTATTTGTATACCCTTAATAATATTAATTATTATTATATTTAAATGTTCTGATTGCAATACTTTGGTGCAGGTTACCTAGAAAACAGTGTTTATAAGGTAGTGTGCCAGTGATATTGTTAATTGAGAAAATACAATAAATAGATTAAATATATTAAGTTAGTTACGCGAGCAGAAAAAATTGGAATGGAATTTTTTCACTTTTGTAAACAAGTTGAAAAATCGAAAATTGAGGAAAGAAAAATGGTATAAAATGATTGATTTTGTCGGTAATATACTACGGCCGGTTTCATCCGAATACCATTCATTATTATAAACATTATTCCATATTATAATTATCTAATGGAGACAGCGTAATGCCTGATTACGTCATTTGATCCGGTAATGTATTTTATTTTTCTCGTCTCTTAAAGTTTCTTAATTTATTAGAATATTCTTATATTCTAGTTCAACCATGTTTTCAACTAATTCCAATTAGTTCATAATTAATAACGAATACCTATTCCTATATTCGATTTCAATTTTTGTTTAGAACTAACTCCATTTAGTTCATAATTTGATGACGAATATTCCTATATTCGATTTCAATTTTTTTGTTTAGAACTAACTCCATTTAGTTCATAATTTATTAACGAATATTCCTATATTCGATTTTCAATTTTGTTTCGAACTAATTCCATTTAGTTCATAATCTAATAACGAATATTCTTATATTCTACGTCGACTGGGTTTACAACTAATACCAATTAGTTCATAATTTAATTACCAATATTCTTATATTCTACGTTAATTTGGTTCACAACAAATTGTTAATTATTATTAATTTATCAATAAATATCCTAGACTTATACTTAGTTTCCTTATTTAACTTACGTTTCGATTGTTGTCCTTTAGGTGAGGATCACTCTGGGAAATTAAATTTTAATTATTCAGTTGGGCCCCATTTTAACATCCCGATCCTAAAGACAACATCCGAATCTCTCCTTTTCCCAGTTTTCTCTCTCTTCCCTTTTTACAGGTGAGACGACGACTACACCAAGGCTAAGTCCACTGCATATTACAATTTATATATATATATATATATATATATATATATATATATATATATATATATATATGTGTGTGTGTGTGTGTGTGTGTGTGCGGGCAATAACTTTCGAAAGAGTTAATTGATTTTGACGAAATTTGGTAGGCACGTTGAAATCCATCATCGCACGAAGCCTATTTAAAATGGGCCCAATCGGACTATTTTAAGGGTGTTTTTTAGGAGTTGAAAAATGTTTTTGGGCCCAAAAATGTCGAAAAAATTCTCAGAATCGTTTCAAAATTGAAATTTAACCCTTTAGTAACGATTAAAATGTACTGCTAAAATTTTAATAAAATCGGCCCGACAGGACCGGACTTTCAAATTTTATGAAAACACTAGTTTGCGGATAATGCTTTACCTACTGAAGGGTGTATTTAATTTGATACCGAGGTTGCATTGATAAAAATATTAAGAAAAAAAATATTATTTTAAGGGATGTATTAAGGGGTTAAATTTTTTATTTGTCCAAAAACAAACTTAAGTTCACATAATAAAGCCACAAAGCCAGTATTAGCAAATACACTATATTGTCGACAGGGTTTTGGCACTGCGACCCGAGTTTTTTTGAATATAAATTTGATTTCATAAATATTAATTTTCCAAGAATAAAAAAAATACCTCTTCAAGTGATTTTGAGTTATTCAATAATTTTTGTTATTTTTTAACTTCCCATTGGAAGTTATTGTAATGGGTCCGAAAATCGAAATCAAAATGTATAACAAATTTTTATGTTTCAAGGTCACTACACTATTTTTAGAAAGATGTTGTGTGTGTGTGTGTGTACGTACGTATGTGTCCATTTCTTTCTAAGACGAAATCTCGAGAATGAAAAATGATATCAACTACGTTAGGGTGCCAATCGACGCGTATTAACGTAATTATGATCTGAAAGAAATTTTTTCAAAATCGGTTCACCCGTTCTTTTTTCTTAACCAAATAGACTCCAAAAAAGTAGATTTTACACAATATCTCGCGAATAAAAAATTATATCGACTTCGTAAGGGTGTCAATCGAGACGTGTTAACGTCATTTTGATCCGACATAAATTTTATAAAAATCGGTTCAGCCGTTTTTTTTTAAATTATTGTTAAAAATAAATAATAATTATGTTTTAATGATTAAAATGAATACTTTTCTTTGTAATATCTAATTTAATTATTATTATTAAATATTTATCAAACTGGGAAGTTCGTCATGTAGACCTCAAGGGTCGCACTTTAGTCCTAATAAGCGACCGACCGCACGGCTTGTTTTTGTTATTTTTTGATGTAGGGAAATAATAATAATAATAAAAAAATGTTGCCTACTATTATAGTCCTCGATACGCTCTGCGCATTTTGAGACAGATTGTCTTAGGTGTTAATGAATTGCTGTAGTGAGTCGCGAAAAAGTCTAACGCTGAATTTTTTGCAAGAATATTATTTGTCAGTGTAGACACTACATCTAGCCGCTCTTTGACAGTTGACAGTCGGGAATAAACAGCGCTTGAAATATAGCGTGGTTAGTTTACTAAAGTCTCTAATATACAAATATCGCACGGTTAAATGGGCTAGTAGCAGAGGATGACAGTGTATACATCAATGCTATAGCCTGTCCCTAGGTTCAAAACCAACCTGCATTAGAATATGAAACTCGGTGTTCTTCTCTATGCCAGTGACTCTCAAAATACGGTTCTATTTAATTTTAGTTGTGGTATTATTTACACTACGCGTTTCAGCAACGAGTTGCCATCTTTAGATGAAGATGGCAACTTGTTGCTGAAACGTGTTACGGATACTCAATGTGTAATTTTAAAAAAAAATTAACCACACCTGAAGATATCAACTCGTTGCTGAAACGCGTAGTGTTAAATCACAAGAAGTCACAAGACGAACATAATACAAGGTATTTCTATTACTTCATAATATTACTCTAAAGCTCTAAAGATAAAACAAATAAATTCAAATATGAAAGTATGTTCGAAACATTTTAAAATTGATGATTATCACCAGGTCGGCAACATCAATTCTCATGGATATGTTCTATGTTTAACTTAACTGCATTACTTTTCAATGATATTAAAGTGTAGTTTTTTCAGACATTCCATGTGTATTAGATTTTAATTTTTTATTTGTCCATCTATACGATGTGAATTTCCGTTTAAATTTGACGTTTGTAAACAAAAACTTATGATATTATAAACGTCACTATTGCTATTTAATTTATTAATATTTTTCCCACACTGAACAATTTGACCACCCTTCAAGGGTCTTTCTGCTTTCACGATATTTCTTTGCTTTGGATTTGCATCAGCCCAATCGAAAATTGCACTTAAATTAATCATTGAAAATTTTTCGTTGGAAAGCAGCCAATTATATAATTGATTCGAAACATATTGGAAAAAATCATTTTACCAACCATAGTCACAGTCAGGATTCTAACCTGAACCAACGAAAAATTTTCAATTGCAATTCAGCCGTATAAATCTTATTAATTTATCTTAAATTAATCATATTTGCAGTAAAAACACCATATAACTTAATGTTTAACTATGTACATCTGTTTCACGAGTTCGCGATATTGATTACGTCACAAGTAAACTCCTCCCATATTATGTCAGATCCCAATATCGTACACATTATTAAGTACCTATCTGCCATGTGTACACATTGACCATCTATCTTCAATGACCAAAATCTAAAAATATAACAGGATTTGCTGCAGTTGATTTTCACTTGTTTAGAATCATTACGGGAACCACCTGTTCCTTAACCATTTCTATACTAGTGTTCACCCGCGACCACTAATTCCGTTATTCTATTTTCTGCTCCATGCATAACGCGTATTGTATATTAGTAATTAAACGCTCATAGCCATAGTCTTGTAGATTAATATCCTCCATTGTTGGACTTGTGTTGTATTTCCATCTTATATACACATCTATGTATTTTATCTATTAGATTACTTACTACATTTGCCTATATTATACAGAACTTTCAGGGATGTGTCTAAAATCCTTAACAAATAAGTTGCACTTAAGGTGGTGAAAAGGGGAATTATAAATATTGTCTTCTTTCGAAACTGCTCCAGTTAGAAACACGAAATTTGACTTCTTAGTATTCTTCATTAAAATCGAAGAGATCGGTGTTCGACAAATTATCGAAAGGGGTGAAAACGAGGGTGGAAACGTATAACCAATCATAAATTCATCATAGCACCCGGGCGAAGCCGGATGGGACGGACCTATGTTTCAATTTCAATTTCAATTTATTTATTCCTTAAAAAAATAGGTATAACAATTTATATAATAAATATGAAAATTAAGAGGATTTCCTGCCCAACTTGGGAAACCACTGCTAAGGCAGGAGTCCAGAAATATACGAACGTGTACCTATTTTATATTTTATATATTTTATATGAACGTTTTGTCTTAAAATCATACACAGATTATTAACCTCCTTCAATATTGACATTCAATTATGAAACATATATTTAATACATATACGACATAATATGAAATCGTCGATATTTTTCTGTCGATACATTCAACAAAAAGACTACATTCTCTTCTCTACATAATATGCAAATGTAGACAATAGATAGTTATATATTTGAACGCCCATCACTGTTCAGTGCTATCTGAGATCGCACAATAGTCGCTAGCTTGTAGTAAGTTAAAATAATAATATAAATGAATCTCGTTCACTGTTTAAATTGTTTAAATGACGTATGTAGGTAACTGAATAGTGGTTACACCACTGCCAGACACGGAAGACAACTTACATGACGCGTCGTGGCTGGAATATATTTTTATGTCAGTTTGTTAACCCCTCTATAGATAAAAAAGATATCTGCAGTTAAACCTACACTCTTCGTTATCCTTTCAATAATCGTTATGTCTGCAAGGAAAGGTCTTCATATGTCACGGTTTTGTATTAGAAATTCTACATAACATTATTGCTTTAATTAATAATTATCCTGGCTCTGTTATCTGCATCTATTTTCAGTAGGCTGCTATGAAAGGAAGCTTTTGTTTTTGAAAATGTACTGGTAGATTAGTGCACGTTGATATATGCAATGTATTAAATGATGGATAAGTTTTCGAATAATCAACGTGTTTTTGTAATAAAAACTTTTTACGAAATCAGTCAATTGTACAACCTCAAATAAACTTACGTCACAAGTTTAATGTTAGAGGACACGGTATAATTTCAACAAGGCAAACAATAAAGAAATGGGTGTAACATTTTGAGAATAATAGGACTGTAGGCTCAAGATTTGGTGGAGTTGTACATATTGTGAACTGACGAATTAAGACATGACATCTGGTGGCAAAAAATTAAACTATCATAAAATTGCAACTGTCTAGTTAGTATAATATACCTATGGTGTCAACATTGACATTTAAATTTAATTGATTAATTATTAAATAAAAAAGTTAAAATGGAAGTTGAACGTTTTCCAGAATGTAAAAAATCGAAAGAATTGTTGTGTAGTAAACGGTTGTCAAAGTAAATCTGGTAACGAATTAGATGTTATTTTTCATAAGTTTCCGAAGCATTATACTGTAGGTATTGAAATTTTTTTTGGTAATGTTGAAAAAATTGATAAATATGTATCGTGGAATCTACTGAAATTAAAAGAAGTTAGTCGAACAAAGAAAATATGTTGCCGGTTGAGATTTCGACTGATCGGACGTGTTTCGGCCGGTTTGCGGGCCATACGTAATACTATTAAAAATACGCCACGCTGGTCGCGTGTATACGCGGTTGGCGAGACGCGTAGTTGTTCCAAGGTCACCTCTGAATATTTTATATGAACGATCAACGTTACTGAAAGTGAGTGTCGCTTCTGTAATTCTCTTCTGTGGTTAAACATACACATAAACGAATGGAATGGAATTGGGAGCTGTTCAGTACGGTTTAAAGAGTTTGTGTCTTACGGGAACAACTAAAAAGATGACAATGAACGTTCAGAATAAACGGAGCAAAACCAAGCTGGCAAGGGTTGGATATCTTACATATCTTAGATAGATATTTTGTTAAGCCATGCTTACACTTTATATTGTACGTCTAGCTTTTGCCTGTGCTTTTGCTCTTTAGAAAAAAATAATTCAAGCAATCTTTTTAAGTGAGCTGGTGTTGTCCTGATTCGGGTCTATAGGCCGTCGTTGGTTGGAATTGCTTCCTAACGTTTCGCTAGCACGAGTGGCGAGCTTCTTCAGAGGTCCTTCCATCTCCGATGCTGGATGTATCATTCTACATCCAGCATCGGAGCATCTGAAGAAGCTCGCCACTCGTGCTAGCGAAACGTTAGGAAGCAATTCCAATCAACGACGGCCTATAGACCCGAATCAGGACAACACCAGCTCATCAACTGGCCGCGAAAGCATCAACCAATTAATCTTTTTAAGTTTTTTTAAATTAACACAACATTTTTTACCATTCCAACTCCACAAGTGGGGAATGGTACCTACTAATTTAGGTCAAAATTCACTTTTCAAAATTTTACAATATTTTTTCGTTTTGAGATCCCCCGAATCCAAAAAGCATATTTTTGGAAAAAGTCTGTTCGTCTGTTTGTCTGTGAGCACGATACAGGTCAAACGGCTGAGTGGATCGAAACCAAATTTTGGTTAGATGTTTGACATGTAAATATGAAGAGCCCTATTGTTTTTGGGGAAAATCGGCGCACGCGCAGAAGAAATATGACCTATAACGATGTTTTTTCTGTAATAATGGCATCCTTTTCATAACGGTTTATTATCGTATCGAAACATTTATGGTACACTGCATAAACACCAATCACTGGTCGGGAGCTCTCTGAGATCGTAAAATAGTTGCTATTATTAACTTCCCATTGGAAGTTATTGTAATGGGTCCGAAAATCGAAATCAAAATGTATAACACATTTTTATGTTTCAAGGTCACTACACTATTTTTAGAAAGATGTCTAAGTGTGTGTATGTGTGTGTGTACGTATGTGTCCATTTCTTTCTAAGACGAAATATCGAGAATGAAAAATGATATCGACTACGTTAGGGTGCCAATCGATGCATATTAACGCAAATATGATCTGAAAGAATTTTTTTCAAAATCGGTTCAGCCGTTCTTTTTTCTTAACCAAATAGACTCTAAAAAAGTATAGATTTTACTCAATATCTCGCGAATAAAAAATTATATCGACTTCGTAAGGGTATCAATCGAGGCGTGTTAACGTCATTTTGATCCGAAATAAATTATATAAAAAGCGGTTCAGGCGTTTTTTTTTCTTAATTATTGTTAAAAATAAATAATAATTATGTTTTAATGATTAAAATGATTACTTTTCTGTGTAATATCTAATTTAATTATTGTTATTAAATATTTATCAAACTGGGAAGTTCGTCGTGTGGACCTCAAGGGTCGCACTTTAGTCCTAATAAACGACCCACCTCACGGATTGTCATTGGAAATGTTTATGTTCGTATATGGGGGCAGAGTTACGAGTTTTCGTTCAAGGCCAAAAGACAACGGTGTCGCGATCAAGTGAGGAGCAATCATGCAAAATTGAACAAGTGCAATTTTTTCGAAATGTGTTTTATATCATGTCTAGTTAATTGAGAGGTATTTGCGACGATCTGCGGTGTTATTTTTGAGCAAATGTTAATAAATACTGTAGAAAAATCCATTTAAAAGTTAAGTAATCAAGCAAAAGTGAACGCGTATATAACAGAAGAATAATAGGGTTATTCCTGACAAAACTAAACAGTGCATTGATAAATATTATGTGTATAATAAACAGTTAATTATGTTTCATATATGCTGTTATCATTTCCAATGTCCTCGATGGTTGCAAGGATTGCGAAATCTGTGAATTTTTTATTTTTAAAAAGACAATCGTATTTGATAGACAATGTGTTTGGTCTTGTGAACGCGACACAATTTGTATGGTATATGTGGTAGTACTGAATTACAATGGTTCGTTACACTTCACGCAATAAGAGATGCATAACTTACATAGCAAGTAAGTAAGCAAACATATTGTTCTTGCCGAAGTTAACCGTATCAAAATTTACCACTCTGAGGCCTCCCCCGTCTTATGATTCTTGTTATACACATACTTATACAATACCTCTATACTATAAACCCACCTCACCCCATCGGAGCACCTATAACCTCGCACCGAAACAGTATACCCACCCCACCACCACATCTCATGCCTCACCTTCAGTCGATATTGTACGACTCTCGCATATATTCATATGTGCTGTATTATGTTTATACATGTAAGGCCAAAAGACAAAACTTTCCAAGTCTTCATGGTTTCCGGGCTTGTAGGCCGTGGTATTTCTACCTGACGTTTCGTCTACAACTGCGGTAGACATTCTCAAAGGCGATGTGTTAGCGGTCGAAGTGTCCTCCTTGGCGGCTCACAGGTCAGTGTGTCAGTGACTGGTGTCCTCCCTTCTTTTATGCCTAGTACCAGTGTGTTCTCTGTTCGGTCGTAGTCCGTCTCTCTGTAATTGGTCAACTGCGCAGTGTGTAGTGGTGGGGGTGAGTTCTCTACTCAACCGCTGCCACATCGCCTTTGAGAATGTCTACCGCAGTTGTAGACAAAACGTCAGGTAGAAATATCACCGGACCACGGCCTACAAGCCCGGAAACCATGAAGACTTGGAACAATGCCGGCCGTGAAAGCTTGCACACCTGGATAAAACCTGCTAAGTCTAATTATTCGAAAATGTTTCTATATCTTCAAATATCTACTCTATTTCTTAGCGTATCATTAGATAATAACATGTTATATAAAACTCGCATTAAAATGTAGCTAATCGTATTAATTATAATTTATTTATTTACCAACGTACATTATTGTCCAATTACAGGTAAAAAACAATTCGTGCAGATAAAGTTAAAATAAAATAGAGAAAGTCTTCATGGTTTCCGGGCTTGTAGGCCGTGGTCCGGTGGTATTTCTACCTGACGTTTCGTCTACAACTGCGGTAGACATTCTCAAAGGCGATGTGGCAGCGGTCGAGTAGAGAACTCACCCCCACCACTACACACTGCGCAGTTGACCAATTACAGAGAGACGGACTACGGCCGAACAGAGAACACACTGGTACTAGGATAAAAGAAGGGAGGACACCAGTCACTGACACACTGACCTGTGAGCCGCCAAGGAGGGCACTTCGACCGCTGCCACATAGCCTTTGAGAATGTCTACCGCAGTTGTAGACGAAACGTCAGGTAGAAATACCACCGGACCACGGTCTACAAGCCCGGAAACCATGAAGACTTGGAACAATGCCGGCCGTGAAAGCTTGCACACTTGGATAAAATAGAGAAAAGTAAAAGAAAAAATAATAATAATAAAGAAGTAAATACCTAAGCCTAAATATCATAAGAAGCCATATTATACAATTATAAAATAATTAATAATTTGATTTAATGTTAGTTTTCGCATTACCTCGGTGTGAGGGCTGTCTATCTTCTCTCACCTCATCTCCTCTCTACTCTTAGCCTCCATGATTGCTCTAACTACGATGTAGGAACGTTTCCACGAAGGTACCTACTTTAAAAAGTAAGTATCTAGATACTTTAAAAAATATCTAGGTACTTTTAAAGTATCTAGTTACTTTTCACGATGCTGGTTTGATATGAAGGTACTTTGAGGCATGTGAAAAATGGAGTATTGGTTCACTCAATCTTCATTAATCTTATTTTGAAACAGATTTTGATGAAATAAATAAAACAGTTCCCAAAATCTTGTATAATAAAATCATTTATTTATTTACATGATGGTGATAAGCCGCTTTCGTAAATCAAGGTTTACATCTTCAGATCACTATATAATATGCAAAGGTTATTGTATAATAAACAAATATATATGTGGTTAAATTATATGATAATACTTACAATTGTATTTTAAAAATTATGAATTTAAAGTCAAAAATTTATTTCCAGACATCTTTCAAGACCATTTCTAATATTTGTACATCGAATCAAAATTAAAGATGAATATGATGTGAAAAGATAATTCTTAACACCGTACATCTGTTTCACTATGAAGATCCCAAACACCTCGGCGGATATATCTTATAATCTTATTTTGCCATATATTCGACATAAGCAGTTTTGCATTTTGGCCACAAACATAAACATAACTTTATTGATGCAGCGTCGTACTACTACTGTCAATTTAGTTTTCAGTATCCTTAATTTTAATTTAAATATCTTAATTTCAATTTGAAAACTTTCGAATAGGTGCAGCTTGGTTGACCCTTTTCTTCCACCATATATATATTAGTCCATTCATTTTCAAGATAGAGATCTGTTTGCGTGATCAACTAGTGTCCCTTTGTTGTGATTGGTCGGTCGGGAGAATTTCAAGTTTTGCAAATGTACTAGACCGTATTTATATATTTATTTTTAACCGACTTCAAGAAAAGGAGGTGGTTCTCAATTCGGTTGTATTTTTTTTATGTTTGTTACCTCATAACTCAGTCATTTATAAACCGATTTTGAAACAAAAATTTTTTTTTGAAAGGATATACTTTCAGATTGGTCCCATAGAAATTTCATCAAAATCGGTTCAGTAGTTCGGCTGATTTTAATAAAAGTGAGTAACGGCGTGTGATTTTTTTAAGGTAAATGTCACTTTTTGACACTAAAAAGTAAAAAATAAAAAACTTTTTAACAAAAAAAAACCTCCTTCAAAAAACCACTAAAAAGAGGAAAATAATGAAATTTTGAGGTCTGTGCCATTTAATAAAATATGAAGTTGGTTAAAAAGAAGATATTAATCACTATACTATACTTTTTAACCGACTTCATATTTTATTAAATTGGCACAGACCTCAAAATTTCATTATTTTCCTCTTTTTAGTGGTTTTTTGAAGGAGGTTTTTTTTGTTAAAAAGTTTTTTATGATGTAAGCTGTAGGTAAGTGATACTGTTGGAATGTATTTTTTCAAATTAATCTGTCTTGGAAATGAATATAAGCTGTATAGCATATATTATGCGAAATTTTATCAACAATACAGTTCGGTCTATAAAGTAATTCTGTTGATAATAATTTAATGTAAACCTGTAGACAATGTAATTCTGTTGACATTCGGTTGATAATGTAGTTCTGTAAATAATGCAGTTCGGTCAATAATGTAATTCTGTCGGCTGTCCAATTCGATTTGTAATATAACTCTATTGATATTGTAAAGCCTGTAGACAATGATATTCTGTTACTAATCGAAGTTCGGTTGATAAGGCAATTCTGTTAGTGGAGGGCAGTATAGCCTAGTAGATAGCGTACTTGGTATCGCAACCTCTAGACTAGATTGTCATGGGTTTGAATCCCACCTGCGCTCATGGATTTTTTGTGATGTTATTTAGTTTTAAGAAAGTTGTTATTTAGTGTAGTTGAAAGACGCTAATGACCTGAGATGTCGACGCGTCTATAATCTACAATAAATAAATAGAATTCTGTCAGTGGTCAGTTTGGTCGATGATTTAATTCTCTCGATAGTAAAATTCGGTCGATAATCTTATTATGGTGAAGTGCAATTTGGTAGATAGTTAAATTCTGTTGTTAATGTAATTTTGTCGATAATGTTATTCAATAGCGTTGTTTGGTCGATAAAGTAATTTGTAGCTCAATTTTGTCGATAATATAATTCTGTCGATAGTGCATATGAATCGATATTTCTCAGCTTAACTGTACATAGATAGATAGATAGATAGATAGATGTCTTTATTTGATTAGTACAAATGTACATAAATAGTGTCAAACAGAAAAAAAGTTATAAAAATTCGTTCAATTTGTAGTGAGCTTTAGACAATAAATATTTTTTTAAATTTTTCCTAAACTGTTGATTGGAATTTGCAGTTTTGATCTCCGTAGGTATATTATTGTGTATTCGTATCATAGCGTTGCGGACACCCTTGTGAGTCACCGCAAGTGTACAATTAGTAGTTTTTAAATTATTTTTGTATCTTGTAGTGTATTCGTGATTATTTTGATTTTCATTAAACAAAGATGGATAAAATTGTACAAAATTTGCACAATTTAGGATATAAAGATCTATTAGTGTTAGTATGTTGTACTGAATAAATAAATTTTTACAATGCTCTCTAGGTGCCACACCCGCTATGATACGAATACATTTTTTTTTGTATTAGAAAAATTTTTTGTGCCCAGACCGAATTGCCCCAAAAGATTATTCCATATTGAATAATAGATTGGAAAAATGCATGGTAGACACTAAGCAAAATATCGGTACTAACATATTTTTTTAAATAAGTAAGAACAAATTTAGCTCTATTTAACTTGGGCAAAATGTTTAATTAGCGTATAGAAGAAGTTAAAATAACTATGTCATGCAAGGTATGCGAGGGAGAATGGGTATGCAATTTATAACTTAAATGTTTGAAGCAATCTGTTCCAATAAACAAAGTAGCATATTATTTGGTCGTTATTTTCAACTACGTGATTGTACAAGTTAGTTTATATATGTAAGGTAAAGATGGGTAAAGAGAAAGGACATACCCTTGGAGAGACTTCTGTTTATGTGAAAACTTCTCAAGTCATGAAGTCGCAACGTTAGAATGCTACTATAACTATATGTATGTATGTATGTATGAATACATCCATACTCACACCACCTGCTGATGTTTCGGCCCGCTTTGCCCCCGACCTCATCCTCGTATGTAATCTGTATGTTATGAACGCGAGGTATGTTACATATATACAGTGTGTCCACGGATTGAGTTGACAGAGGAAAACTTTTTTATTATTGATTTTAGACAAAAAAAATATTCTTTAGAAAAAATTTTGCTTCTCGAGAAACCCCAAGAAATGCAATTCTAGGTTCGCTATACAGGGTGATGTAAAAATTCAAATTTCTGACTCCACATTGCTAACATAATATGACGTTTATGCATAGTACCAAATGCAGTGTCACTGCTTGTTATTTAATGAAACGTTGCTGTTAGATCTTCCAGAAAACCATTTAAAATCAACCAAATAAAACGCCACAACTGCAGCATTTTAATATCAGTTGATGTTCACCTTATTGTTTTTTTTAATGATTGACTAAAAAAATGCATTTGTTTGATAAAATATCACGGAGTTGGAAACGTTTATTTATTGATACGTGATTTTGATTAGACGTGATTGTTTTGTTAGTGTAATTAATAAACAGTATCTGAGAGATTTTTGAGTTTTCTTAAAAATGCCAAAAGTAAGAAGACCCCCCTCTTTGTACAAATTTGCGATATTTTTGAAAAATAAATTTCGACCCGATTCGTTTGATATTAAGTCTATTTATAGAAAAAATAACGCTGAATCGACTCAAACACCCCGCACTTTTAGTTTCAAAGATATAAACAGTATCTGAGAGATTTTTGAGTTTTCTTAAAAATGCCAAAAGTAAGAAGACCCCCTCCTTTGTACAAATTAGCGAAATTTTTGAAAAATAAATTCGACCCGATCCGTTTGATATTAAGTCTATTTATAGAAAAAATAACGCTGAATCGACTCAAACACCCCGCACTTTTAGTTTCAAAGATATAAACAGTATCTGAGAGATTTTTGAGTTTTCTTAAAAATGCCAAAAGTAAGAAAACCCCCCTCTTTGTACAAATTTGCGAAATTTTTGAAAAATAAATTCGACCCGATTCGTTTGATATCAAGTCTATTTATAGAAAAAATAACGCTGAATCGACTCCAACACCCCGCACTTTTAGTTTCAAAGATATAAACAGTATCGGAGAGATTTTTGAGTTTTCTTAAAAATGCCAAAAGTAAGAAGACCCCCTCCTTTGTACAAATTAGCGAAATTTTTGAAAAATAAATTCGACCCGATCCGTTTGATATTAAGTCTATTTATAGAAAAAATAACGCTGAATCGACTCAAACACCCCGCACTTTTAGTTTCAAAGATATAAACAGTATCTGAGAGATTTTTGAGTTTTCTTAAAAATGCCAAAAGTAAGAAAACCCCCCTCTTTGTACAAATTTGCGAAATTTTTGAAAAATAAATTCGACCCGATTCGTTTGATATCAAGTCTATTTATAGAAAAAATAACGCTGAATCGACTCCAACACCCCGCACTTTTAGTTTCAAAGATATAAACAGTATCGGAGAGATTTTTGAGTTTTCTTAAAAATGCCAAAAGTAAGAAAACCCCCCTAGCTGTACAAATTTGCGAAATTTTTGAAAAATAAATTCGACCCGATTCGTTTGATATTAAGTCTATTTATAGAAAAAATAACGCTGAAACGACTCCAATACCCCGCACCCCCCTTAACAGCAACCTCCCTACTCGCTTGTACTACGTTCCTATAGATTTCTATGTCTATGCAGTCAACGAGCTTAAAACTATTTCGAATCTTCTTGATCATATCCGATTTACAACGGTTTACCACCACTCTTGATGATGGTTTATGACGGACTACTAAGTTAGGGTATTCTTCTTCAGCGACGAAAGTCTACTGTATTAGGATTGAAAGACTGTTCCTCTGTACCTTGAAGATTCAAAGAGAGATTGGTCATGAAAATTTCGGCTCTGTATAATATGACGTTAAAACCACACAGCCTGCCCAGTCAAACCCTATAATACTCTTGTATGTATAACTATCCCGTTATATGGCGTAGCCTCTACTACTTACACTATTTGCCTTTGGCCCCGATTCCATGAGACAAGGGAGACAGGTTGCGTAGGTACCTAAAGTTCTTTAATCGTGCGAACTGAAGGTGTTGCGGATTGAAGCTGGAGACGATAAGAAGGTGGCAAGGGTTTGTAATGTTACAAAGATGTAAACTGTTGTACGAGAATAAAGACTATCCACCACATACGAAAGTAGACAACGCAATTTTCTACAAACTATTTCGTTTTAGATGTATTTGTAACGACGTCACCGATAGAACTGATGATTAAGGCAAAGGAATGAAAATAAAATCACGTAAAAATGAAATAATTAAAAATTTTCTTTTATGTAAAATGATTTTATTTTCATTAAGTCTTGCATAAATGTACGAAAAATTAATATAGGTTCATCTTCATAATTATATATGTGTGGGTACCATACATTTTTTGGTGCAATTTCGCTTTGGGTTAGCTGAAAACATAATATACTTCCAAACTTACATCGCAAAAGATCAAAAAAGGAAAGAATTACAAGGCTTAGACAAACGGACGGAATATATAATTATTTTTGTCTGCGCTTAGATAATTGATCAGAAACATAAAGTAAAATAAATGAATACCTAATTTTTTATATTTGTTTCATTAAATACAATCCTTATTTTGATATACGTTTCGTTCTAAAATTTCCTCAGTTGCCAATGAAATCAGCATTTTATTACGTCATTTTCTTAATTTTTCAAATATTTTTGAAAAAAAACGTTTTTTCTACATTCTTTACAATTCAAACTATTACATACCAAATATAAGTAACTTAAAAAAATAATGTGAATTATGTATTTGCAATGTATAATACATTGATTACGTAACATTATATTGATTCAATACAGACTATGTACGTATAGCAGGTATTCTATAAATCCATTGACATAGAGAATGTACTGTGCATGCCTTGTCTACTGTTGTGTGAGCGAGATTAAATAAGGTGGTTGCAAATCTCTTACAACGCTTTTGGTTGTTTTCAGCTGTTTTCGATTTAATAAAGATAACAGGTTACTGAAAGTTTCCCGAACATATATTATTGTTATTAGGTAAATAATAGTTTTTCTTGTTAATATAATATTAACAAATTAGTGTCGAGGATTTGCGATCTAGTGTCGGGGAATTGCGATTCTTAATAAAAGAGAGTTGCGGGTGATCGATTCTGCGTATTTTTTTTCTATAAGAATATCTTCAGGTGCAAGTTATAATTAAACAGTATCTGAGAGATTTTTGAGGTTTATTAAAAATGGCAAAAATAAGAAGACCGCCCTTTTTGTAAAAAATCACAAAATTATAGAAAAATTAATTTGTTCCAATTAATAATAAAGTGAAAAGTTCTAAGAAAAAGTAGCGTCGGACGCTCATGTCTAAACAACTTACGAGAATGGTTTGGTAAATTCATCCATTGAACTCTTTCGTGTAGCCTGTGACGCAGTCAATTCTTTAAGTCAATGATCCACCTTTACCTAACTACCTACCTACCTCCCTCCCGCCTTCTATGATGGTGTCGTTTTGTTCTTGTACCGTGTGTACACCTTGGATTGCCTCTTCTCGACCCGACTCTTCCCTCCCATACGACGGGAGGCACAGGAGGTGACTGGTAAGGCAAAACACTGCTGTCTGGTTGAAGGCTGAATGCTATGCTATTGCTCCCATGCGACTCATACTGCCTTACTTCATTCAATCATTCTCATCCCAAACCGAGAGCTTTAACTATATGATCCTTGCGCGTAATATGTAGACAACCGTTTAACTCTTATTGTATATCTCTCTACCTGAGTATGTCTACACTGTTTCTATGCTATGTTTGTCCCACGAAACGAATTCTCCCGGTGTCAATTAGTGCAACTTCACATATAACGTGCATTTTTCTCAGATGTTAATGTAGGAAAGTTAACTGGAAGTTATACTTAAAATCCAAAATTGAAATACTTACGTACAGTCAAAATTCTCTATAACGAAACTCTCTAAAACGAAAAACTCTCTATAAAGTAAACATCTATACTATACTATATATACTATAATATTATAAAATTGGTAATTTCTGCACTTTGTACAATAGAAGCACTACTGGCTATCGATCGATGTGTTCGTCATGTTTTTAATGATTTATACAGAAGTTAATAACTTTAATAAAAATAAACTAAATCGTAACTTAGTCTGTAATTGTAAAGTTCTAAGGACTAGAAGAGCGAATTTTCCGTTTTCATAATTTTTTTCCTGTTTTTCAAATTTCAATCTATCTATATCTATTTGTTTCGTTGAACGCGCTAATCTCAAGAACTACCAGTCCGATTTGAAAAAATTTTTTTTTGTTAGATAACCCATTCATCGAGGAAGGCTATAAGCTATATAATATCACGCTACGATCAATAGGAGCAGAGCATCAATGAAAAATGTTGCCAAAACGGGAAAAATTATTCTTTTTGAGAGCTTTCGTTGTGTGCGCTGCGTAAACGGTTAAAGTTACACAAAAATCATGTTTGACGTAATTGTTCCCGGAAGGTTTATATATATATAGCGAATGAGCGAAGCGAGTGAGTAATGTAATTCCTAAACCACGCAACGGATTTTGATGCGGTTTTCACCATCAGTTAGATAATGTTTCACGGAAGGTTTATATATATAGCGAACGAGCGAAGCGAGTGAGTAATGTAATTATAATATTCAAGCGAACGAGTGAAGCGAGTGAGTAGTGTATTGCACCTGGGCTTTATTAGCACCCGGGCGAAGCCGGACGGGGTCGCTAGTTAGTTAATAAGAACCGATGAAATTCACTCTCTGTAATGAAGTGACTCACTCTCTATAGCGAAAAAAATACACCGATGCATTATTGCCGCAAATTGAATGTCGGGACATGTATTAATTATAGTTGTTATTTTCACCTGAATAGGCAAAAACAAACGAGGGTTACATTTTTCATGTGTATGTTTGTGTGTTTGTGGCTGACATTCTTTATTCCCACGTAGAATCAACACGGTGTCATTTTTGGGCTGGCGCGTTTTTGTTGTCATTCTCTAAAATATAGTTGCTTGCTTGAAAATCAGGGTAGTTGTGCGCCTAGATTGAGGCGACTTGAATCATGATTCATGTGTATCTTAGAGGGGACACCTTGTAGACTATACACACTTTCGCATATGAGTATTAACTTCTACAAACTGTCAGAAGCATATGTATTATTCGGAGATTATGTTGCCTGATAATGTTTAACTCATACAAGTGTGTTCGCGATGTGATTTCCTTTTGTCTATTGATGTCCAGGAAACTGTATTGTCTGATTTCCTTGTGTAGTTTCTACGTAGGCTAGGCACATTACATACTGTACACGAGCATCTCACTGTACCTATTTTGCTAGTATAGTCCAGAACGATTATTATTATTTATTTATTTATTTACCAACATGCATTAATGTCCAATTATAGGTAAAAAATATAATGCGTACAGACAAAATTAAAATAAAATAGAGAGAAGTGAAGAAAAAAATTCACAGATTTCGCAATCCTTGCAACCATCGAGGGCATTGGAAATGATAACAGCATATATGGAACATAATTAACGTTTATTATACACACTTTTAAATGGATTTTTCTATAGTATTTATTAACATTTGCTCAAAAATAACAGCGCAGATCGTCGCAAATACCTCTCAATTAACTAGACATTATATAAAACACATTTCGAAAAAATTGCACTTGTTCAATTTTGCATGATTGCTCCTCACTTGATCGCGACACCGTTGTCTTTTGGCCTTGAATGAAAACTCGTAACTCTGCCCCCATATACGAACATAAACATTTCCAATGTTAAAAATGATAAAGACGTACTTAAGCCTGAATATCTTAAAAAACCATATTGTGTAATTATAAAATAATTAATAATTAGACTTAATTTGTAATTAATATGTATCGCCAAAAAAGTCAATATTGTATTTGCTAGAGGAACTGTTCGATTTATTTTGGGTCATACTATATGCCCCTAAAATATTTTACCCCCTTTTTTCAACACCCTGTATAGCCCTGTAACATTCATGACAACATTTTTGCCTGGAAAGTCTAATTAGCTAATAAAAGTGAATTATCCAAGTGTGCAAGCTTTCACGGCCGGCATTGTTCCAAGTCTTCATGGTTTCCGGGCTTGTAGGCTGTGGTCTGGTGGTATTTCTACAGGTAGAAATATCACCGGACCACGGCCTACAAGCCCGGAAACCATGAAGACTTGAAAAGTGAATTAGTTTGTTCAGTTTATTGGAGTTATAATCATTTAATAATTAAATAATTCGATCTAAAAAAATCTGTGTGTCTCAACACTCGGAGTAAGTGTAACTTGTTATGAAATACTCAAAGATTACACATTAAAAATTAGTTTACTTATAAAACCGTGTAGATTATATTATATAGTTTATACTACACAATAATACAGGGTGTAACGCAAAATCTAAATACGTCCGGTAACCAGTGATTCTAGTCAGTGATCTGGAACGCTAATTCATAAGTGGACAAAGCTTTACAGCGAAGTAAAATGAAAAAAGTACTTATTTTTTGTAAACATGGTTACCGTCAGATTCAAAAATATATCACAGATTTCGATTTTTGCGATTTTCTTAAGGTATATACCTAGAAAAATTGTGATTTTTGACGAAAATCGAAATCTCTCAGAACTTTTGCAAAATCACCATGCTTATAGAAAATGACACGCTGATTCCAGCGAGCACAAGCAAACGTCTGTATCTCTTTTGGCTTAGAAGCTGTGCCCGTTTAAAATTTCCAAAAATTCACAAACAAATCTTTAAATGGCCGTAACTTCTAAACTAAAAGATATACAGACGTTTGATTGTGCTCGCTGGATTTAGCGTGTTTTTTTCTATAAGCATTCTTAATTTCAAAAATATATCACAGATTTCGATTTTTGCGATTTTCTTAAGGATATACCTAGAAAAAAATTTGATTTTTGACGAAAATTGAAATCTCTCAGAACTTTTCAAAAATCATAATGCTTATAGAAAATGACACGCTGATTCCAGCGAGCACAAGAAAACGTCTGTATCTCTTTTGGTTCAGAAGTTGTGGGCATTCAAAGATTGTCTGAAATGTTGTGGGACGTTTAAAACTGCATAACTTCTTAACTAAAAATTCGACTGATGACCAGTCCTATACTTCCCACCTAGTAAATATTTGCAAAAAATAAACACTCTTTTTTTATTCTTTGAAAAAAAGCATGACCCTCTTTTTGTTTAGTGATCTACTGATGGCTAGCTTAATATAGAAAAAATCATGGTTACCTTGATTTACGTACAATTTTTATTTTTTTTAGTAAAATATTTTTTTCTCGAAAACTGTACATTTTAGAGAAAAAAAATATTTACATTTTTTTTTCATATTATAACATCTAGAATTTATTTATATTTTTTTTACCTATGTTAATACGTGACATTGAGAACGTTTTTTTTAATATCTCAGGATCCACTGAACCGATTTGACTCAAAATCTAATCAGATCTAAGTTAAAGGCTGATAAACACAATAGAACAATCGGCATGGCCGTATGTTGTTCCGTTTTTACGATATCGAAGGCGAAAAATTGACCACATACACACACACATATACAGACATCAGTCAGAAAATGATCTTAAACGATTGCTAGGGTCTCAAAACATGAAGATCTGTTAAAATCTCGAAATATTTTTTTCGGACTAAATCCATTACTTCCCTACCATATTAGAGGTGGGAAGTAAAAAAAAATACATACAATTTTGAATAACAAATATAATAATTTTGCCTAAACATCGTTATAAAAATTATTCTAATTCCACGATACAATCGATTTCCATGCCATATTTCATTAAAATCCGTTCAGCCGTTTAAGCGTGGTTGAAACTCAAACATCCAAATAAACATTCATTCACAGTTATAATATTATTAGTAAGATTATAAAAGGAAGTCAAGGTAGATATCTATCTGCCTGTACCGGCTAATCTCGAGAACTACTGAACGGATTTGAACGCGGTTTTTACCATTCGATAGCTTATTTAACCATGGCAACCAATGGTAACGAAAAACTATACCTATCTATTTATATTATGTATAGACATTGTTTTTCGTTACCATGGTTACACCGTTGGCGTTAAATATATTTAATGTTAAATGGCCCGAGCTCGCTTAAAAGTTACACTTGAAAAATACAATAAAAATGACATAGGCGGTTTTGATTTCTGGCCACAGAAGTAGGTATAGTTGTGTTGTGATGTGTCAGTGAATTAATTATTGTTAACCAGACGCTCGCAGATTGCTTACAACCGAGATTAAACAAGGATACGGGTGAATAATATACTTACATGCTTATTGCGAATATAATACAATTTATATTATTATGTCGAATTAGTCACTTGTGCATTCAAATATACAGGCTGACTATAAATATACGCACCTTACTTGTCGAGCGTCTATTACACAGATTAATACAGTACGCGGTACATGTTCAATATGTTGCCTCATGATATTAAAAATCTGCAATTTAATGACTTTAAAAAAGAAAAAAACTCGGGTCGCAGTGCCAAACCCTGCCGACAATATAGTGTATTTGTTAATACAGGCATTGTGGCATTATTATGTGAACATAAGTTTGTTTTTTGACAAAATAAAAAACTTAACCCCTTAATACATCCCTTAAAATAATTAATTTTTTCTAAATTTCAATATTAGACATGGATTTTATCAGTACAACAACTGCACCAAATTAAATTCACCCTTTCATAAGTAAATCCGTATCAACAAACTAGTGTTTTCATAAAATTTGAAAGTCCGGTCCTGTCGGGCCGATTTTATTAAAATTTTAGCAGCACATTTTTATCTCTATTAAAGAGTTAAATTTCAATTTTGAAACAATTCTGACAATTTTTTCGGTATTTTTGGGCCCAAAAACTTTTTGGAACCCCTAAATACAACCCTTACAATGGTCCGATCGAGCCCATTTTAAATAGGCTTCGTGCGGTGATGGATTCCAACGTGCCTACCAAATTTCGTTAAAATCAATTAACTCTTTCGAAAGTTATTGCCCGCACACATATATATATATATAATATATATATATATATATATATATATATACATATATATATAAACATTTTCAAAAATGATGCCAAAGTGTTCAGGAGGCTATGAAACGTCGAGAAATTTTGGTCCGACCCCTAGGTCCCGCCATCCGACCGACGCCAATAGTGTATGTGCCATATGGCAAATACACTAATAAAGGCAGCTTTACTCAATCAATGGTCTTTGTAACATTATTGATGATTTTCGTATTAAAATAATTATGTATATTATTTTACTTTTGCGTACCTATTTGTATTTTATTATTTTAATTGTATTTTGGTGTTTGACAAATCAATGTGTTATTGATAAATAAATCCTAATTCTAAATTCTAATTGTAATTCTTGCCAATCCGAACAAGCAAATATCCAGTCAAGTCGCTCGGCCAATAACTAAATAGTACATACATTGTGCAACTAGAGCGTAAAGTTGGTGATTGCGAACGAGTGTGACATTTTTTCGTAAATAATGCTATTGTATAAAACAATATTAGAATATTGATTTCAAGGGTTATTTGACATACGATCACTGAATTCATTTTATTGATTAGATAATGAAATTTCAAATTGCAATATAATATCAATAACAGAACTGTGTTGATGTTGATTAAATAATCATTAAACAACTCAAGTTCACAATAAATTTTTTCGTGATATTTTGTATGCGATAATTACATGATATGAGGAACAGTCCTAAATACACAATAAATATTATCAAATTAAAACCCTTGAAATCAGTTTTCTAATATTATCTTATATAACAGCAATAATATGAACTTTGTTTAATATTTTACTGTATTAAAATCTAAAATTCACAATACATATTACAGATGAGTGAAAAAATAAAGTTGTGGAGACAACGAATAAGGCGCCTTAAAATTTAAATTCATGTGTAGAAATCAATATAGGACTAGGAGACAACTAAAGAAAAATGTAGCCAATGATTAAATCGTTTTGTGCATTATTTATTCGGTACCTATCTGTTTTCATTTATTTTTATTATTATTTTATTTATTTAGTAGGTATTACAATATATTTTTAATTTTGATGTTAATTACATCTATCTTAATAAGTATTGGTATTTAATTATCTGTCATCGTGGTTATGTATGTTCGTAATTGGTGAGTACTTCGGTAACTTCTTCAAAAACGCTCGGAAGTCGAACGGTATGTACTTTTATGTATGTTACAGACGTAAACTGTGTTTATATTATTTTATTTATTGTAGATTATAGACGCGTCGACAACTTAGGTCATTAGCCTCTTAAATTACATTAAGTAACAACTAACTTAAAAAAACTATAAATAACATCACAAAACATCCAAGAGCGCAGGTGTGATTCGAACCCACGACAGTCTAGTCTAGAGGCTGGTACTAAGTACGCTATCCACTAGGCTACACTGCCCTCACGTAAACTGTGAATACGTCGGTAATTTACTCCGAGTCGTTCGGGAAACCGAACAGTGGATTTGTGTCGGTAACTTTCGAATATGCGTTCTGGATGATGTGGTCACACTGTATAGTTGCGCGAGTTTGTCTGTTTATCAACCGATAGTTTCAGTTCTAGTTATCAGTAAATGCACACAGCCTTCATCTCGTCACATGATATCGTTTATATTGTCAGAATCAAGCTTCATATTGTAGTCACAAACCTTAACAGCCCTACCAATGCTTACAACATACTGCAACAATTAAAATATATCTCTGTGTTAATACAGGGTGTTTCAGATAATCATAAAAAAAAATTGCAAAATGAGTTAAGAACCTCGCTAGAACGCATATTGGATAATGTACCGGCGGTATTTTTGATACAAAATAATGTGGTTCGTGCCAAACATTTTTAAAACATCTTATCAGATACTTTCATTTGGTGCAATAAAAAAAGTTTTAATTTTTTAAACAAATTAATGTTGATAGCCATATCTGAACCAAGGTAACCTTAGTATGCCCCTCGTTTGCATAATAAAATGGTCCCCTTAGGATTATACAAATATACAGCTTTTGTCTGAAAAGTTTTTGATGTGAAACATCTTATGTCGGACTGTGAACAGCCGCGTGAGGGGAAATATGCAACGAAATTTATGGTCCGCTCCTTCGCTGCTGTTCTTCCCACCACTGCGGCACTCTCTCTCTCTCTCTCGGCTTCCGCGCGCTCGGGCACGGGAAGACAACCGCGTGTGTTACAGTGCAGTACATATGATTACGTCAGCATAACAGTTAGTTACTGCTTTTGAAAAAATATATACTACTACATAGAGAATACCACCGAGTTCAATAACGTTTTCTTTGATGTTTCACATCTGTCCTGAGACCCACACCCTTTTTTTTATTTTTTATATTTTTCGAATTGTTTGAGGTCACCGTTTAAAATGGGACACGCTTGTTTTTGAGCCCAATAACACCGAAAAAATTATCTGAATTATTTGAAAATAAAAATTTTTAATAAAGAATAAAATGTGCCTCTTAAACATCAAGTCGACTAGACAGGGTTGAAAATTTTATGAAAACACTAGTTTGCGAATAAAGAATTATATAATTTGAAATTAAGCAAAATTTAATTATTTTAAGGGATTTATTAAGGGATTAAATTTTTTATTTTGTTCAAAAATAAATTTAAGTTCATATAAATCATAATAATATTTACATTTTATTTGGTAAATATCTACATTATTTTTTCGGAAGGATATGTTTTTGTATAAAAAAATACACCAAAAGAAATTAATGTGATATAGTAATCTATTAAACTTTCATACCAATACAAAGAAAATCAGCTGTTTTCGTGTTTTATTGTTAAATATCATAAAATATGTGTTTTTTTCTCCTTTTTATAGTAGGTACCTATAGTAATATTAACAGTTTACTCATTGTAGAGTACGCGTATAGTAAGTTTGTTCTTATAGAATTGTAAATTATAGACGCGTCGACAACTTAGGTCATTAGCGTTGTTCTTATAGAGATGGCCACATGAGAAACGCAGCATAGATGGCCACCTAAGTTATCATTGGTTTTCATACAAAAACGCACGAGAAATCAAGTTTTTGATGTGAAACATCTTATGTCGGGCTGTGAACAGCCGCGTGAGGGAAAATATGCAACGAAATTTATGGTTCGCTCCTTCGCTGCTGTTCTCCCCACCACTGCGGCACTCTCTCTCTCTCTCGGCTTCCGCGCGTTCGGGCACAGGAATAGAGAGAGAGTATACATACGAACGTACTGTAAAGCAAAAGTATATGTATACACGTTTAGGTATATAATATAGATACTTCTCTGTGTATTTAATTGCGTTTCTGACTCAGGCGTGCTCAAACGCCGCAACCGCGTGTGTTACAGTGCAGTATATAGGATTACGTCAGCATAACAGTTACTGAACCGATTTTATTGAAATTTCTATGGGACTAATCTGAAAGTATATTCTTTCAAATAAAAAAAAAATTTTCCAAATCGGTTTATAAATGACGGGGTTCTGAGGTAACAAACATAAAAATAAAAAAAATACAACCGAATTGAGAACCACCTCCTTTTTTTGAAGTCTGTTAAAAATAGTTATAAACTTTGGACAAACAAATTATATTCAATTTTTTCGACCAAAGCTCTATCCAGATATTGTATTTTTTAATGTGTTCCTAGCTTACTGTACAATAATTTTGCAGTGGGTACAACATTTTTGTACCAATACAAAAGGAACAATTCGCCAACTTGCCGCGTTCGCTGTCCAGTCTTTAGTAGTTTTTTTTGTCGTATGGTGTGCGCGAAACATGTGCTACATGTATCTATAACTACGTTGAAACTGTGGAATGTGTAAAACCGAATTTACACGATGAGTTGTGAAGTTTGAGTATATCAGACATTTCTGATATTTTTAAAATCGATGTGTGTAAATTTTAAGTTAAACTTAGCGGCCCCGTCCGGCTTCGCCCGGGTGCTAAGAAAGCCCGGGTGCAATACACTACTCACTCGCTTCGCTCGTTTGCTTGAATATTATAATTACATTACTCACTCGCTTCGCTCGTTCGCTATATATATAAACCTTCCGTAAAAAATTATCTAAATGATGGTGAAAACCGCATCAAAATCCTTTGCGTGGTTTAGGAGGAGTTAGCGGTTAAACAGACAGACAGACAGGCAGACGCGGAAAGCGACTTCATTTTATACTATGTAAAGATAAAGCAGATGTGACCATTAACGGTCTGACTCACTCTATCAAGAAAATGCAAAACCCGGCTAAAGAAGTTTAATTCAAAAATATGTAACTCTGTTACATGTGACTCGTAACGGTCTAAATTACTCTACTGTGAAAACGAGACTTAAGAAGTTTCACTTCAAATATATAACTTAGAAACGGTACTTAGGGGTCGTCCATAAACTACGTAACGTTTTTGAGGGGAAGGGAGAAATGACCTCTATAGTCTACATGGCGTTACAAGGGGGAAGGTGGGTTAATTATTACTGTTACGTCACATAATTTCTTCTTTCAAAAAGTTGATATAGGAGTTGATTTTTGTCACTTTTGTCACACTAAGTGATCTTCAGATTTGAATATGAGGATGTGAAAAGTTACATAACCCTTGAGAGAAGGGGCGAGCTGAATGTCTACATGATGTTACATCGAGGAGGGGGGAAACTCAAGAAAAAATTCACAGATTTCGCAATCCTTGCAACCATCGAGGACATTGGAAATGATAACAGCATATATGAAATATAATTAACTGTTTATTATAAACACAATATTTATCAATGCACTGTTTAGTTTTGTCAGGAATAACCCAATTATTCTTCTGTTATATACGCGTTCACTTTTGCTTGATTACTTAACTTTTAAATGGATTTTCTACAGTATTTATTAACATTTGCTCAAAAATAACACCGCAGATCGTCGCAAATACCTCTCAATTAACTAGACATGATATAAAACACATTTCGAAAAAATTGCACCTGTTCAATTTTGCATGATTGCTCCTCACTTGATCGCGACACCGTTGTCTTTTGGCCTTGAACGAAAACTCGTAACTCTGCCCCCATATACGAACATAAACATTTCCAATGTTAATAATTGAGACTAAGTCCTGGTGCCATTTAAAATTATGATGGTATATCAAATATTTCAAACTTTCAGTAAATTTCGGTTGCGCGCGGCATCGTGTAAATTCCGCTTAGTAAATATATATGAGCGCTTTCGGCTAGAGTTGGCCGGCATTGTCCTGCCAAACTTTGAAATAGATGTGACACCTTTTATAGCTCAATATAAATATTACCTTCTCATATATAAAACAAATGGGGGCTACAGGCAGATATTATGGGAGTCGGTTGAATAAGTTGGCTACCTTATGCCTTATGGCAGCCCTTGTTCTATATATATACACGCATTATACGTACGTATTATACGTAGCTCTCTATGTATATGGGAGAGCTATACGGGTCAGAGAGCTGAAGAGCAATACTAGAACAGCCATTGACTTAAAGAATGGACAGCGCATTCCCTAGATATCACCGACAATTTGTACTGAAAATATCCAAAGACGATAATGACCTCAGTTATAGAGCGTCTATAATCTACAATTGAGGACAATCGTGGTCCAGTGGTTAGCATCGCTGCCTCTGAATCAGACTGTCGTGGGTTCGAATCCTACCTCCGCTCATGGATGTTTCGTGATGTCATTTAGTTTTAAGTGTGTTGTTAGGATTCTAACCTGAACCTTTCCACTTTCGCGGCGGAATGAGCTTACAATCTCAACCATGACATGATTACTAATCTAACATTCTCCTTATATGCTTCGGTAGTGAAAATCAATTGATTCCGAAGCATATAAGGATAATGTTAGATTAGTAATCATGTCACGGTTGAGTATTGTAAACTCATTCCGCCGCGAAAGTGGGAAGGTTCAGGTTAGAATCCTGACTATGACTATGGTTGGTAAAATAATTTTTTCCGATACGTTTGGAATCAATTATATAATTGGCTGCTTTCCAACAAAAATTTTCATAGGTTTTTAGACTTACGCTGTTAATATAACAAAATTCAATAAACTTTAGAGTCCGATTCTGATTAGAAAAAATGACTTCTGACTGAGGGATTCTTTTTCTAACCTGTTGCTGTCATATCTTTAAGTCAATGAGAGCATCCTATTGTTATTTGCAGGAACTAAGGGGATAACTAAACATTATTTCTTGATCGAACCATAAATAATAATGCAAATATGATAAATGATAATGTCTTAGACGGTTTTATTAGCTATATATTACATTATAAAGTTGCTAAGCAAAAAAAAGATACAGAAGTTCGAGAATCCTTATTAAATTCATTGTCAATAAGACTTACTGAAAATGATTTTTTTTATTTTTTCTAAAATCGTGATAAAAGAAAAAGAAACGGGTTGGCTACATATATATCGTTGAGTCGAGTAAAAAATACTCGAAATAATTCGAATCGAGTAGTAAACAAAGGAAAACGTTCAGTTGTTTATTTCATTTCCTCGAATTCTTTCGAGTATTTTTTTACTTGACTCGGTTTGATGAAGTTTTCTTCAAAAATAATGTCATATCTAAGACACCCTGTATATTGGGTGTACATTTAACATTTTTATCGGAAATTAAGTTGCAGAATAGATTTTACTAAAATAAGGATTAAGTTTGAATTTTTCAAAATATTATATCAGCACATATTTCATTGTCAGGGATTACCGTTTAGTAGGGTTTTGAGTAGAGAATTTTAGCTCATTTACGAATACCAAAGGTTTGAAGAGATTATCTTAAAATAAAAATAATCAAGATATAGGTCTGGGTATTCATGTCTGGGACACCCTGTATACATACGAGTATGTATTTCTCTTTGAGACGCACAAAAACAAAATTATGAACAAAGTTTTCTGCGATGGCAAGACAATAATTTAAAAATAATGAAAACAAAATAAATGATTCGCGAAAGGAAAGCCATCGCGTTGTGCTTGCAACTTCTACAGAAAGCTTGAAATATTGTCGTAAAATGATGTTCACACTCCTATTACTTATGGTTTGTTACAAATTGACGACTCAAAATCAATACTATATAAGTTAGTATCCCTACTAACTATACATATAATAAAACCGCAACGGGATTGTGTCTGTACCAGGGGTGTTACGAATATTCGCATCCGCATCCGTAAATGCGGAATATTCGCATTAATCCAGACATCTGCATCCGCATTCACATCCGCATCAATCAATGCGGAGTTTTTACGGATGCAGATTCACATCAACAAGTAACTACATGTAAAGAAAGTGGGCGGAGCCAGAGTGGCACGTGCTAAAAATATGATTAAATAAATAAAAAGTTAAAATTAAATTGATTTTCAGTTATTTATGCACTTAAAATTTAAATAATTATCCTTTTAAAATCCCAAAATCCGCATCCGCATCCGCATCAAATCCGCATCCGCGGATGTGAACTTCTAATAATCCGCATCCGCATCTGCATCCGCGGATGTCTAAATTTTTGCATCCGTAACAACCCTGGTCTGTACATAAATATATTTCCAAAGTTATAACAGCGGTGAACATTATTATCGATATAGGGCCAAAACATCAACGTTTACAATTTTTGTCTGTCTGTCTGTGCACGATGCATGTGGAAACTACTGAACGGATTTAAATGAAACTTGACATGTTTTTTTTTATTGATCATTTTATCGATCATTTTAGCTTTTGTTCTGGGTCAACAAATGGGCTACCTTTTATCCCTGCAAAAAAGGTGTTCCCGCTGGGTAGTCAAAAAACTAATCTCCGGATGGCTCATGGAATAAAATAAAACATTCATGTTTCTGTAACCTACCAATGCCTAGATGTCGCAAACAATAATATTTCTACTACTTACTAATAGATGTCGCCACGAGTATTTCATAACACGCTAACGTTGTAGTTCACCCATGAAACACGTTTCTTAAGCATTTGATCAAATTTGAATATCTTATAGAAAACAGCAATATCTAACAGTTGTTAAAATTTCAAAGTTATTGCACGTGCTATCAAAACCCAAAACAACTATCATTTTCGTTTGCTTACCTGTTTCTTGGAAGAATCGGGTTTGAATCTTGATAGAGACAGTACTTACATTTTTAACTTCCCATTGGAAGTTATTGTAATGGGTCGGAAAATCGAAATCAAAATGTATTACAAATTTTTATGTTTCAAGGTCACTACACTATTTTTAGAAAGATGCCTCTGTGTGTGTATGTGTATGTGTACGTATGTACGTACGTTTGTGTCCATTTCTTTCTAAAACGAAATCTCGAGAATGAAAAATGATATCGACTACGTTAGGGTGCCAATCGACGCGTATTAACGTAAATATGATCTGAAAGAAATTTTTTCAAAATCGGTTCAGCCGTTCTTTTTTCTTAACCAAATAGACTCCAAAAAAGTAGATTTAACACAATATCTCGCGAATAAAAAATTATATCGACTTCGTAAGGGTGTCAATCGAGGCGTGTTAACGTCATTTTGATCCGACATAAATTTTATAAAAATCGGTTCAGCCTTTTTTTTTAATTATTGTTTAAAATAAATAATAATTATGTTTTAATGATTAAAATGATTACTTTTCTGTGTAATATCTAATTTAATTATTATTATCAAATATTTATCAAACTGGGAAGTTCGTCGTGTGGACCTTAAGGGTCGCACTTTAGTCCTAATAAACGACCCACCTCACGGCTTGTTTATATTGATTACACCTCGTGTATTCTAATATCAATTTTGTTAAATTTCGATGGTGTAAGTTGTATACATACCCAGCACTTACACCATAAAACTTGTCTATTTATTAAATATTAGGCTTTCCAGCCCTAATTCGCTCAGGTTGATTTTGTTTGGCGGCGAAATAATCAAGATCAACAAATTTCTCGGACATCCACGTTACTTATTATTATTATTATTACTGTATTTCTTATTAGTTGAGCCAGCGTACACAAATTTAGCTCAAATATCGATTGTGAGATCCTCGATTTGTTTCACATTTTCGTTCACTGGTCAATAATCTTTCCCCTTCGTAGCGTAAAGCCTATGCTACTTGGAAAAAATGAGCTTTTAAACAGTTCAAGAATTTTTCAAATCGGTTTAGTAGTTCTTGAGTTTAGAGACTTTTCTTCTTTGTAAATTAGTATTGAAATCACTAATCGAAAATTTTTGGCACTAAAACTGATCAAATTGACTAAAATTAAAATGAAGTTGAATTTATTGGAGCAAAGTTTATTTTGACATGTGAACCCGACTTTATAATGTGTGACAATAGAAGCGCGAATGACTATATGAATGTTTTAAAATCCAGTAAGTTCTCCGTTTCTCTTTTTATACTATTGTTAGTGCAGCTTTGTGAGCTGTACAATTATTATACTGTGTGTCTATTTAATCTTAACGAAATTTTCTCAACTCTACAGGGTGTTTTATAAAAATATAAATCGTGTAAGCGACGCTCTAAATAAACCTTGCTTGTGGTTTTAAAGCTTCTTTAAAAATTACAATAAAATATCTGCTTCGAGTGAACTAGAAAATAAATATTGCATATGTCGCAATACTCCGAGAAAATGTAACCTCTTTTGCAATACTCAAAGGTTACACAAAAAAAATTAGTTTACTATAAGACCGTGTAGTTTACACTACACACGTTACAGAAGTGAAACTTACACAAAATGTACGTACGTCCAAGAAACTGTGATCAAGAGATTTAAAAAAAAATCAAAAAATCTTTTTATTTAATAGTAATATAGTAATAGCTTTTCTGAGAGTTTCTGAGATATTTTAAAACCAACTCAGTAAAAAGTTATATGCAAATATTTTTTGGAATATTTCTTTAAAAACTGTATTTTCTCTTTATTAATAAATTGCAACGAATATATTGATTTTATCGCAAAATTGAAGAGGAAAGATTTTTTAGATCAACTAATTAGGAACTAAACAAAAAATGTCTGATTTCAGACATTGGTTAAGGAGATATTAGCGTTTTCCGAAAGCCTTTAAAAATTATATTCAAGAGGGGGTGGCGGGGAAGCACAAGGAGGATAATCGGGGACTTTTGTACAAATACATGTCTAAAGGTGTTCAACCATCTGTGAAAAATCCAGGTCTATGGGAATTATTTGTGACATAAAACCTTTATTGACCGGGCTACTATATGTCAATTTCTTTACTTACAATATATTTCTAAAACATCAAACTTATTTTTACTGCCTATGATCAAGTTAATGGACACAAATGAGTCCATAAATCTTATATAACCTTAGTTCAAATTTTGAAGTTAATTATTCAAATGTTTATTCCTTCACTTTTATGATAGTTAATTAGATATCATTATTGTTCTGTGAAACATTATTTACGTTTTATTTATTTAAAAGAATCAATAAATATGTTTGTACCAATTTGCATTTACAGGTAGTAAAAATGCAATAATATCAAATTAAAAAAACATTGAAGCTTATTTTATGGGATCATAATATCAAGGGAATATATTATTATAACAACCGACTTATGTAACTATAAAACAAGTAATACTGGCTGTATTCGAAGGTCATTATTAAGGTACGTGCAGTACGCAGCTGGGATTCTATATGGTAGCATGTATGGTAGATGGTGGCTGAAATTATAAGCGCTTATAGGTTTGCATACTAGCATTGATACAAGCTTAAATCGCGTTTGAAATGTCAGATAGCGAAGACGAATATTTGTGTTCTTCTTCTACAAAGTGGTATATTTTAAATATAAATTTGGGTAGGAGCTATCATGTCTACTCTATTAATAGAAAACGATCTAAACATGGCGAATTTCATCATTTATACCAAGAATTAAAATTTTACCCAAACCGGTTTTTTGAATATTTACGTATGGAACCTAACACTTTTAAATACGTCTTAGAAAAAACTCAAAATAAATTAAATAAAAACTGACAAAATTTCACTTATTAAACTAGTCACATTCATTTCGAAACTTGTAACGGCCATTTGACAGTTGTCACACGTTGATTGTAGTAGTCAGCGCGCTGAAAGAATGGTGAGATACATTCTTGTATCTAGCAGCTCTTGTAACAGCGCTTATACCTGCTACACTCACTGCTTCGTTGTGTACGCTCGCATATATAACAATGCATTAATTTAAGCAAGCCCTGCTATGATCTACGCTACCATCTAGAATCCCAGCTTCATACTGCACGTACCTTTAAGTATGAAACAATACTAGCGATGTAACTGTAGCAGTAAATAAATATGCATTATTGTATTCTGTCGGACTAATTAATTATTTGTAAATGCTTATGTTGTTCATTAGGTATCGATTTAATTTTTAAACGCAGCAAGAATACTATGCTATTGTGTTTGGTCCGACTGAAGGCTAATTTTTGAATGGAAAATTTATTTCTACTTCTTAAAAGTAACAAGTACCAGAAATGTTTTTTACAGCACGAATGTAGGGATATTTTTTCTAAAAGGAATATTTTTTCAGTAGTAGGTAATGTAGGTATCTTAGGAGGATAGAATAATTTACAGCAGGAATATATTCAGTTAAAAAAAATTCTAGCGCGATTTTTTTCCAGTAGGGATATATTTCCTAGAAAGAATCTTTTTCCAGCAGGAATGTTTTTAACGAGAATCGATTAATTTACAGCAAAATATATTTTCCAGCGTGAACGTTTTTTCTAGTAAGGATATTTTTAGGATCCGATGTAAAAACGAAACCCTTATAGGATCACTCTCGTGTCTGTCCGTCCATCCGTCTGTCACAGCATATTTTCTCCGAATGTACTGGACGAAAAAATTTGAAATTTGGTACATATAATATAGAGTTAGGTAACCCAATCACGGACGTATAGTGTAAAGAAACGAACTCTGATTTTGGAGGTTAATTTTGGGGGGCAAACTAGAAAAATAATAAAAGACATTTTTCAAGTGAGAAATACAATTAATATATATTTTTTATAATTTTAAAATGAATGGTTTAAAAGATATTAAATAAAATATACGAAAATCGAGCTTTACCCCCCCTCCTTATCTCCGGAACTACTAAGCCTAAAATTTTGAAAAAAAATAGGGATTATAGGGTCTTACTAATAGTTTACAGGAAAACCTAAACGAAAATCCTAAGTCTTTTAATTCCCACGGGAAACGGAATAGTACGGAACCCTCTCCACGCGAGTCCGACTCGCACTTGACGGGTTTTTCTAAAAGGAATGTTTTTTCAGCAGGAATGTTTATTAGCAAGAATATTTTTAGAAGGAATATTTTTTCAGTAAGGTTATTTTTTCTAGCTAGAATGTTGTTCGATAAATTTTATTGAAAAAGAATATATTTACCTAGTAGGAACTTTTTACTTTCCACCTCTACTATGGTAGGGAAGTAATGGATTTAGTCCGAAAAAAATATTTCGAGATTTTAACAGATCTTCACGTTTTGAGACCCTAGCAATCGTTTAAGATCATTTTCTGACTGATGTCTGTATGTGTGTGTGTATGTGTGTGCGGCCAATTTTTCGCCTTCGATATCGTAAAAACGGAACAACATACGGCCATGCCGATTGCTCTATTGTGTTTATCAGTCTTTAACTTAGATCTGATTAGATTTTGAGTCAAATCGGTTCAGTGGATTCTAGATGTTATAATATGAAAAAAATGTAAATATTTTTTTTCTCTAAAATGTACCTACAGTTTTCAAGAAAAATAATATTTTACTAAAAAAAAATAAAAATTGTACGTAAATCAAGGTAACCATGATTTTTGCTATATTAAGCTAGCTATCAGTAGATCACTAAACTAAAAAGAGGGCCATGCTTTTTTTCAAAGAAAGAAAAAAGAGTGTTTATTTTTTGCAAATATTTACTAGGTGGGAAGTATAGGACTGGTCATCAGTCGAATTTTTTTATAAGCTGCTATTGTCATTTTAAAAAATAGGATGTCTAGAGGTCAAAAATATGATTTTTGGGAGTAAGCAAAATGTTTGATAGTCGTTACGAATACAATATTATTATAGGGTAACGGTTTGCGAATAGATGAAGACGGAAGTTATGGTGTTGTGTGTTGACGTGTAGGACCGCGTGGCGAGCTTAAAGCACTGTGAAACGTGGAGTTATCCTGAAGTGCAATGCAGCAGTTAAAGTGAGATGTGTAGAATGCGCGCGTCCTATTTCCATAAAACGGTGTACCGCGTCGTAGCACACAGTGCGAAAGGTCTGGTATAGTGATGGGAACAGTTATTTAGTAACTATTATCGTAAAATAACCGGTTTCAAAAAGACCGGTTATCAAAATAACTATAAGGTTTTTTGGAAATTTTTTGCAGCCAATTTATTTATTTGAAAGAGTTTTATTTACATTAAACGTTTCGCCTTTTTAGGCATCATCAGTAATATTCTGAAATGTTATACATATATACATTAAAATGAACAAGTTATAATACAGTATTTGAAAATAAAGATAAATTAGATTCAAAATACTTACATTTTATAGTTAAATTATGATTTATGAACTTGTTATTAGCATGGATTTTAGACAACTGTTTCTATTTTTAAAATGAAAGAAAGTTATGGAAGCTATTGTAAGTGTATTGTATTTGTATGCAAGTGTGTATACTTGTATTCAGGAGTACCAATTGTATAGATAAATGAATAACTTTAGGAGGTGTACTGATAAAAAGGCGAAACGTTTAATATAAATAAAACTCTTTCAAATAAATAAATTGGCTGCAAAAAATTTCCAAAAAACCTTATAAAATCCTTAGCCGTACTAAGCTCACTACGCAAAATAATTATGTTATTAAAAATCATAATATATTATCAGATCTGCTCTTAAATATTCGGCTATTTAAGACCAATTAAATAACTGATTAATTATTTAAGACCTGTTACTCAATAACCGATTAATTATTTAAGATCTGTTACTAAATAGCCTGTTGGTTAAGATCTGTTACTAAATTATTGGTTATTTGACCTGTTACTAAATAATCGCTATTTAAACCTGTTACTTAGAAATGAGCTGTTATTTTTTAACGGTTATGAGATTCATTTAGAGTAAAACGTTAGTTTTGCACATCTTTAGTCTAGCATATTATTTATTTTAGATAGACTGTAACTAAATGTTTTAAGGTTTTGCAAGAAAATCTTTGAAATATCTTCGTATAAATATCTAACGCGGCACCCCATATTATGCAAGATTTGTGATTATTGCCAGTTTGTAAGTTAGTAAGAGAATTGAATTCATGTATCTTTTGGGTCCACTGGGTATTCGTTCGAAGCAAAATAACAAGATCCATCGATCTTTCGGCATATCATGTAATATATTGAACGTAGATACTAAGATAGACGCTAATGACCTCTGTTGTCGAGCGTCTATAATCTACAATTCAATTTAGATACTAAGACTAGTTATTACATGCCATTTCTAGGTTCTATTTAACATGCTGCCATAAGATTTGAAATTGTGTGTCCATCAATGTTTACATAAACGGATCTATGAACTTCTGTAAATGATCTAGATCTCTTATACACACATAGTATGGTCACAAGGAAAAGTGGTTTGTTCCAGAGAATGGGTGGATTACATAATACACACTGATACAGCTTTTGGTTTGCTACATTCGAAAGAGACAGTACTGACGATCACTTGCCTTGTTGCATCTTCTTACTAAATGAACGGTTTGAATTTGTATGAACATGAAGCGGTGCAGCCCCTCGAGGGAACATAAGCTCTATGATTGACAAAGAAAAATGGACATGTGTGTGTGTAGTGTGTAAAAAAATCTTGCAACTCTATTTTCACCCTCTTCCAAATGTCCAATTGAGGTGAAACTTTGCAGTCGTATGTAGTTTTGATGACAATACAATATTCTGTTGTTTTGGCTCTAATAATATTTAATATTTATATAACAAGTTAAAAATGAAGAAAAGCATGTGGTGGAAGGGACGGTACTGATGGTGGAAAAACGTGTCATAATTTTTCTCCATATCAGATAATTAGACTATACTTTAGTGCCGCAAGAGTTGAAATTTATCAAAGACTAAAAAGTTTTTTAGATTTTTTGAAACTATAATTGTTTTTTTAAAATTATTGATTTACCGTTTTTTGCTGGGGTCTACCAGACCTCAGTATATTCTAGGACAAAAAAATGACCTGGGTCATTTTGACCTATGACCACATATAGGTACATAGGTGTTTATATAATATATATATATATATATATATATATTATATATATAAAATCATATAGATACAAAAGTATACGTAGAAAGAGGGTGGTAAACGGTGATGGGTGAGGATTTGCGACGCGTCGAGTCGCGCCAAGTGAGGTAGAGCAGGAGGTGGTTGAAAACGTGTGCGGGGTTGAGTGAGACAACAACACACGACAGACAGATTGGCTGAGCTATCACATCGCACAACACACACATACATATACAGGCAAAGCACAAGCAAGCAAGCAAGCACAAGCAAAAGCACACACACACACATATACATAAAGAGAAGACAACACTAACTGGTGGGAGAACGAAACATATACACAAGAACACTGAACACAGCACACTCCGTGGCGCACGCTATATTCCATCCTATACTGTAGGAGCGCTAACATAGTACACAGTACACAGCAGGAGAATACTACTACAGCTGTACATCGTTAGAACTTGACGTGAGCTTGTTGTTGTCGTCGTCAGAGCTTGGCGGCACGGTAGCTGCCCTGTTCTGTTCTGTTCGGTCGGTCTGGTCAGCATCCACTTCATCGTCTCATTGCTCTACCATAGCGATAGTAGTGGTAACTATACCATCATCAACAGCGGCAGTAGCTGAAGAAGAAGAAGTTGACGGTATAAATACGTAGACTTCGAGTGTCAATCACGTGCGTTCTAAGAATATTTTCAACAACACCAATTCTGGCTTCCTGGTTATCGGCTTCACACCATGCTCGAACCACGCTGGAGACCTGTACAGGTATGTCTGTGTATATGTGTGTGTGTGTGGGTCAGACTTTAATTTGTGTAGATAGGGTAGTAGTTATGTTCTTTATAATAGTCATCCCGGTGATTCCCCCATTCCATATATATATACCTCATACGCGTTATAACTCGCTCTGACAAAATTACTACATTTTTATCTGTTGAAAAATGTGTGTTCTCGGCCGAGGAGCTGGTGGTCCAGGGCTTTGGCGGTGGGATTAGTTGTTAGTGGGTGGTTAGTGGTGGGATCAGGCGAGATGGATCCCGTGATCCAGAGTGGGCGGAGCTGGTGTTACGGAAGGGTTATGACGGAGGGGGTACACTCCCATTAGTCTGGGACCTACTGACGTCAGGACGCGATCGACCTCCAAGGCGTCTCTACAGCGTCTTGTGTTTCGCGTGTTTGACGACCTCTTGTGACCTCCTCTCGGTTAGACTCCACCCAATTCGCTCTCAATATATATATATATAGTATTGTGTGTTCATATGTGCAAAACACATTGCTGTCGGGCTCACCTCTATATATGTATATAGCTAACAATATAGTATATATATATGTATTTTATTATTGCATGTATTGTTATGTAATGTTTATATACATGCCTATAGATCGGTACCTAACAATTCTCTAAGGTATATATATATATATATATATATATTAAGAAGTATATAAATAGTATACTGTCTCCAAAATCGACCGCAACCATTATGCCGAGATTATTTTTAACGTTGATTGATTATTTTATTGTTATGAAATGTCGCCCTGATCATGTTACCTTAACCGCCGCTTCTTTTGATGACACTATCTACTTATTACGGTGCCCTACTTTTAAAATTAAATAACCAAAAAATAGGAAATTATCGTGTCGCGTATTTATCTATTTTTCAAAAAAGTGACTTATTGTGTCACCTCGTTTTAAATTGGACCGTTCAATTAACAAATTTATCTGTTTATTCTTTAAAAAAGAGTCATTTTATGGTTATAAACAGGTAGTTAATTTTTTAATTGACAAAATAAGAGACAGTTACCTTTACTTGATTTTAAAGCTTATATTAAATTAAAATTTTTTAATGTATTCAATAAAATATTTTAAAAACAATATCTATTTTTGCATTTTTGCACTTTGTAACTTTTTTTTTAATGGCCGTATAATATATCAAATTGAAATGAAATTTAATGACATTTAAAACAACCAATATTTTTTGTTGGGAACATATTATTTTGATTTTTTTTTGAAAACATTTAGTATTGTTTCTAACACTGAAAACATATTAATGGCAAGTCAAAAAATTGCTTCAAAGACCATATTAAAAATTAACGCACCGAATCTACTCCATACTCTAAATATTGAATTAAACAAAATCAAATTTTGCAAAGAATTCATTGATTATTTTGTAACGATCATAAAAAAAACATTAAAATAAAATAGTTCCTATTCTCAATATTAGATTAAAAATGACCACACAAAAGATAAGAATTAATAAAATAAGATTGGTGGAAATTGGACGGTTACTTAGAAACGGGAAAGCTTTTGGAATGATCTCCGACGGAGAGCTGAATTCGCGGTAGAGTGGAAACTCGATAGGTACGTGTTGTTATACGATAAACATGCTATGTTGTTTGTATCCTTTCCTAGCTCACGAGGCATCCGATACAACTCTGTATACAAACACATACATAGAGTATACGTATATACACAAATACCTACACAAAACACGTGCTTTGCTGTTTACAGGTTATTTTGTTTTGTACTGACGTTATATTACACAAAGTTCTCAGAAAATCTGTCTCGACAATGACAGCATTTTATCTATAAGCTTTGTAGAATTTTAAATATAGATTCTGCTCAATAGAATTGATCGATAGATACGTAATGTTTTTAAAATTATGTATAAATGTACTTAGTTTTCTCTTTCGAAATATCATGAGAGAAGCATTATAGAGTATCTGATAAAAAAGCACTGCAGAATTTTAAAATCGATCCTACTTAAAAAAAATCGATCCAAATGTTATTTTTTTATTTTTTTTCTAAATTGTGTGTACATGTTATATTTAAATATTTAAATTTCTAAATTTCACTTTTTTTGAAACTGGCCCTTCGATATAACGTTTTTCTAGGCGTGTATATCAACTTTTTATCATAAGAGAAACATTGTAGAAGTTTTAAATCGACTCTGCTCAAAAAATAACTGATCAACTGAAACGTTCTTTATTATTAATTATGTAATATATTTGTATTTAACATATTTATTATACGATTTCTTCATCAAAATAACATTTTTAAGGCATTTTTTATATTAGAAATCGTGTCCATCGTGATTATAATAAAATTAAGAAAAATCGCAGGATAGTGGACAAAATAGACGAAACGTCGTACATTTAATTAAATAAATCAAATATTTTGTCCACTATCCTGCGATTTTTCTTAATTTTATTTTTAAGACAGTTTTATCATTGTCTAATTTTCTATACAGGGTGTCGCATATATGTTTCCCCAGGCCTGTAACTCGTTTATTTTTGAAGATAACCACATCAAAGCCTATATCTTCATAAGTGGGATGAAATTCTTACAAGATAGTGATAAAAATAATATCGACGATATATAGGCCATAGAGGCAAAATTAAACTTTTTTTCTTAAATAGTACAATAGGTATTTTTTAGCTATACTGATAGAGCTTTTTACTCTCTTTTCATCAGTATAATTAAATACCAATGTTACATTATACAACATTTTTTAGTTAAACACAATTAAACTCTGCATATAATACCTACTTGATATTAAGCGTCCAGGGTACATGTATGCGTATTGTATTTAATTGGGTTTATCTTGAAAATTTTATAATGCAACACTAATATTTAATTACACGGTTGAATAGCTAAAAAAGCACCTATGGTGATTGGTGCTATTTAAGAAAAAGTTGTTGCTTCTCTGGCCTATAGAGGGATATAATCGATAATTTACCGTCTTGTATATAATTTCATCCCATTTTCGTATTATAGGCTTTGATGGGGTTATCTTAAAAAATAATCGAGATACAGGCCTGGCCTAGTGATGTCTGGGGCATCCTGTATAATAAAAAGTTTAACAATGAACATAGGTTGTTCCTACGTCCATAAAAACTATAACTATGGTCGTAATCCAAGATAATTGTCAACCCAGGTTTTCTGACAATGTTTTGTGTATAGAGTCTTTATGAAATTATTTGATGTATACATATATAAAAATGCTTTGAACATTTTTTACTGGAATTTTTAATAATAATTAATTTATTTTATTTTATTTGTAATCCGATACAAATCTGCAAGGCCGTACTATGTTTTCCAAATCAAGAATAAAAGTAGTACAGACAAAACAAAAAAAAAAATGATTACGGAATTTTATTGTAAAAAATATTTACGTGTTATTATTATCTAAACAGGATTTATTAAAAATTCACCAGAATATTTTTACATACCTACTAGGCATCACTCGGAAATTATTTTTTTATTAAAATTGAATTTTGTTTTATTTTAAAAGAGATTATTTTCATATTAAAAAAATAATTTCAGGGAAAAAGTGGTCTTAGCGGTGTAATTATGACCTTTATTTGAATAATATGAATTTTTAGAAAATAAAAAACTAAAATAAAATTAAATCGGTAATAAGCCCTACGAAAATAGGAAATAGATAAAATTTTATTGCAATTAAAAAAATATCGACGGAAATTGAGAATGTCATTTTAAAAAACAGGGTACCTACCTTTTTAGTTTTAGCTTAAAAATTAAATTAAATTTAGCTTAAACTGTTATGTTTTTTTTTTTTTATTTTATTAAATTTCTATAAAAATTAAAATGTGCAAATAATTTAAAAATATTTTAATTTCGATTTCAATAAATTAAATTAAAGTCTTAAATCACAAAAAATGTAGGTTGATAAAGTAAAAATATGTGATTAAAATACAGTGTGAAATACTAGAATTCAATAATTTCTCATGATAATTTTAATTAAAATAAACAAGTGTAATTTTAACAACATAAAAAGTGCATAAATTGTGTGACTTAAAAAAATATTTTTAAATGAATATTGTATTAATTTTACGGGATATTACAATTTTTTTTTACAAAATGTGGTCACGTTACAGCCGGACGAGAAAAATAAATAATATAATAATATAAAGTTTTTTAATAATAATAATAATAATAACAATAATAGCAATTAGTACCAACTTAATAAAAGTGGTAATATAAATTGAAAAATCGAAAAGAAAGCATCAGCGATTGTTTAGTTTCAATTATAATAATAAAATATTTTTTATCAACTTGGCGAAAAAATAAAAATAAAATTGCATTTGCTGTATTTCAGGTATAAACACAAATACCTGCAATTTTAACTACAGTTGATATTTTACGAAAAGTGATGCAAACTTTTAATGAACGGGATCAGTTAAATAATCCCCGCTTATTGCAAATATAACTTAGGTGCGCATTTGGAATACAAAGCATGTAATAATCGTCTAGAAACTTTTCATAAATTCCAATTAATAAGATTAAAGGACATACAGGATAATAATAAGGACTCTTTGGTAAAATACGGGATTCCGTAAAATCTATCATTATTTTACAAAACTTGATACAAACGTGCTATAGCCCTTGATATTTGATTTAATATGGAGTCTAAATTTATAGACGAAACGTTGTACATTTAATAAATCAAATATTTTGGCCACTATCCTGCGATTTTTCTTAATTTTATTTTAATATGGAGATTTTGTATTTAAGTAAATTATTGCTGAAATCTAATATTATTACGTGCCAAAATCTTACCAAAATCTAAAACTTTAATCTGCCAAAATGTGAGATTAACCATTTTTGAAATTTTAATATTTTGTCCGAATATTTTTGAAATAGCCTTCGTTTATTTTTGTAGCTACTTTAATTTTTTTTTGGTTGCTAACCAGTATGCAAATTTTAATATGTAAAACATCCAGTGAGTTTCAAAAAATAGGGAACAACCAATTTTTGTATTAATAATGAAATAATTTTCATAACAATATTTTTTTTCTATTTTTCTATTGTAGTTAATACAAGTTTAATTTATTTAAGTCATATTATACTATTATTAAGTTTTCTACATTTTTGAACATCACATTAATGTTAAAAAATGTAGAAAATAATGGGGTTAAGTGGTAAATGGAAGTCAGTAATTGTGTGAGCGCTAATTATTTAGGGTAATTACTAATTATCATTATTATTATCCTGAAAAAGTGTTTAAAAATCTGTAAACTTATATTAGTGTTAAAAAAAATGTTCTAGAAAGTCCATTTGAATATCTATACAATTGCGGTACTGTACATTTGTTGAGTATTATCTTAAAACCATAATATGTCCAATATTTATCAGAAAAAATATTTTTACCTGCTTTGATTGTTTCGCACTATTTATTTAATCGATATTAATGATATTATTGGATAATTATTCGTGTTGACGCGCTAAGGTTCTGCAGCTTTCAAATGCTCACCTACAAACAGAATTTAATGTGTACAGACTCTAATGAATTACATTATAATTTGAACGGGTTAACTTACATTTAACTTCCTAGACGCTTAGAATTAATTAAACTAAACGATATACTATAGGGTTAGAAACCTGCTCTAAAGCGATTCCAAAACAATTCCGATGATAAACACAACTGATCCACTTTCTTCGAAGAACTGAGAATACTTGCTATATCTTTCAACGTTTTATTTTCTACGTAAATATTTTTTCCCTTGCTAGACGCGCAACTACTAAACTATGTTATATTTTATCTAAAGATGTTTTGAAAATGATTTAGTCATTGTTCATTGCCACTAGTCTTTGGTAAAATAGTTTTGAATCTGAGTATGAATTTGCCACAACGCATTGTCAGAAAATCTAAGATGACGATGTCCTTAGATTGTGATTATATTGTGGGTTTATAAATTCCACCATAAGAGAAGTATTGTTGATTTTTGAATTGATCTTTCTAGAAAATAATTGAAGGGAATGTGGAAAAAACAAGTTATGTCCTTCTGACAAATTGCTGAGTAAATTGAATTTAAAGTTATTTACATTCCTTGTTCTTCTGCCATCCAATAATTTTTAGTTTTAAAATACAGGGCGATCTACCTATTTCTTTTACCCCACAATTTACCCAGCGCTGAATACCGTTACGGTCTATCAGATGGCACTAACAGCTCAAAAATCAAAAAAATGTGACATACCCTGTTCTTTCCTCATTCCCTTCAATTGATTGTCCCATTATTTAGATTGAATTTTATATACTATATACGTGTTTTATACCATACAACCTTCGAAATTATCATTTTCAAGACATTTTTGTCAAAATTTAGCTCGAGAAAAGATTTTTTTGTAGTATTTGTTTTTTATGAGTACAACCTAATATCCTGCGTAAGATTGGCACCGATCTTCGACTGTTCCGACGCCTGCAAAAACTTTATTAGAAATGATTAGAAACTGAAATCATTTTAAGATCAGATTTTTTACAATGCGTTGTGCGATCTTTATTTGTTTTGCGATTTAGAATGCTGTGGTTTCATTTTTAAGTTTTTTGTATAGAATATTAGAATTCATTGAATGAAGTAGTAAATGATACACAAGAAGTGTTTTAGGTTGGGATTAACTAAGACTTAGCGCACAGATTCATGCATCTTAAAGTGTAAGACTTTGCAACTAGGGTTGCGGACTTTTAGATATATCAATTGAAAGGGTTTATTTTAATACTATTCCTTACACACTATTACTTAACATTATACGAGGGCTGTTTTATCAACAATAGTATTGATGATAAAACAGCCCTAAAATTTTGTATATTAGTATTGATTCAATACTAATATATAAAATATTAACGGGACCTCAGTCTGACAAGAAAACCTGTTCCTAGAACTTTTGTCTGCTTGTTTGTTTGTACTAGCATCACTCGATCGGCTGGATCTATTTTTCAGACGCTAATGACCTCTGTTGTCGAGCGTCTATAATCCACAATTCATTCACAAAAAATATTAATGATTATAATCTAAGATGCTGTAAACGCCTCGATATTCCTAGATTTCGTACCACTAAATTTACTATATGGCAGCTCATTGGTATAACAAATTATCACATGAAATAAAATCATTAAGCATTCGAAATTTTAAAGTAAGGCTCAAAGAATGGATTCAAAACAGCCACAATTGATAACATATGTTTCTACTCTCTTATTAAGTATTATTATTTAAATTAAATAATTATGAGATGCCACTGTTACTAATATTTTTATTTCTATGTTTATTTTTGTATTAGCCAGAAGAATTTCTTAGGACAAAATTCATGTTTTTATCTATTTTTTTTTATAAAAAGAACTGCAATTAAAATTTGATCTCTCGGCGTGCGCATTTCTCGTTATTTTATTTCTATGACTGCAAGTAATGGATTATTTTTGAAGTTGTAGTATTTACATTTTGGTAAACCCGGACGATCCGAGAAAATCCGGGCGTATGGCAGGTCTATAGTTAACTCATATTTGAAAATGTTGGATCTTGATCTTTTATCACCGGTACCTTCCAAATTAGAATTGAGTATTTATTTAGAAGGGTTACAATACATACATACATACATAATTTTATTGTACAAGCGACAAGTGCCATACAAAGTCACAAATTAAGAAGAATACACAGTAAAAGACACATTAAAAGTTAAGTTAAAATAGGGCAAAACTCTTTCACATGATAATATGCATTTTTTATTAAGAATACAACTAGCTGAAAACGGTCCAGTGTGGACAAGACTGTACAGTGTACATATTCTACGTTCATCTTTAGTAATTGAATATATTGAATGCGTTCTATGTTTGTAATAGTAGTTTCCTTACCTTACGCTTTCCGACACTATCTTAATTGGCCACTGAGAGGGTTGGATTATTTATGTAACATGGTCAAAGACGTATTTGTTACATTACTACACCCCAGCACTAACTTACGCACACTTACGCATTCACGCATATTGCTTACGTGATGGTATAAGACTAGTGATGGGACGAAATAACAGCAACTGTTATATTAGAACTGTTACTGGGAAAAAACCGATTCTAAAAATAACAGTTCAGAATTATACTGTTCAGTAATAATAGTTCTTAAAGAACATTTTTAAAGTTTTAAATAACAAGGTTCAAAAGAAGGCTTTACAGAACGATCGCTAAATGTGTTATCAAAAGAACGATTAGGACTTTTCATTAAATAATGACAAAAGAAAGGAAAAGAAATTTAGGACAGGTTTTTGACGTTTATGTTCTCGTGTATAGGCTAATAACTTGACTTACTTATGTAACGCGTTTTACGAAACGGGCATAAGCGTTATATTTTTGTAAAAATAAAGATATAATTATGTTCGGGGTGTCATTTGAAAGCCAAAGAAGGCCAGTTAAATTATTTAAAATTGTTAATGTGTTTTTGTTAGTTTATTTAGTACTTAATTTTAATTTCTAAGAGGTGTCATTTGTTTGTACTTTGAGTCTGTTTGGCATCCAAATGAAATAAATAAATAAAAAAATGGGTGTGTTCTTATGACCACCCGACAGAAGTGAAAACTTCAGATTTTCTAATTTTAAAATATATATATAATTTTTTTGTTCACACAGTTTAATCATAAATATATTAAAATCGGCTTATACAATTAAATTTAATGAATGTAATACCTGAACGATAATATTAAGTTTTAGTGTCATCTGTTAGCGCACTTGTGAACTGCAAATTACTTTTTACTCGTATTAAGTTTTTAGTGTCATCTATTAGCACACTTATGAACTACACACTATTACCAGCATATTGCAAATAGTGTTCGTGTTTGATCACACCGTCGGGTGCGTTTCACATCACTGTTGTTAAAAGCCCAGAATAAGCGCGCCTAAGGATGTTTTCACTTCAAAAAACATTGTAAAAAGGTACTAAATTTAGTGTATTTTGACATTATATTGAAATGCATGTAAACCTAAACCCGACTACATAAAGGAAGAAAACAATTAAATATCATAACATAAGATAGTATTTTTTTAGTGTTCCTTACCCAAATCAGCAAAACGGAACACTTGTTTTTTATTAGTAGTCGGGGACTTGAATACAGAATTTTTTTGCTTCATGTCCCGAACAGATCCCCGACTGCAGATAACAAAAAAAAAAAAACTATAAATAATAGTTTTATACGGCTGAAATGCAATTGAAAAATGTTTTCGTTAAGGAGAGCAGCCAATTATATAATTGTTTCGAAACATATTGGAAAAAGTCATTTTACCAACCAGTGGTCACAGTCAGGATTCTAACCTGAACCTTTCCATTTTCGCGGCGGAATGAGCTTACAATACTCAACCGTGACATGATTGCTAAATTATATAAGGAGAATATTAATTTAGCAATCATGTCACGGTTGAGTATTGTAAGCTCATTCCGCCGCGAAAGTGGAAAGGTTCAGGTTAGGATCCTGACTGTGACCACTGGTTGGTAAAATGATTTTTTCCAATACGTTTCGAAACAATTATATAATTGGCTGATCTCCAATGAAAAAATTTTTCAAAAAAAAACTATCTCATTCTATGATTTGCTTGTTTTCTTCTTTTACGTAGGTGGGTTTTAGTTCTTTTAAAGAGTAGGAACAGTAACATGTTATTTGAAAACAACTGTTTTGCCCACCACTAGTACTATGTAGGCAATACATACATGCACATTGCACATCACTCGATTATTTGTCGATTTCTATGCCTTAGCGTACGTTTTCGAGATCGTAATGTTTTAGTCGTCATCTAAAATTCATTCTTATGGCATGCAAAATAAGGGTTGCTTTATATTATTTAAAACTGTTCAAAAGAACGACACACTTGCTACGAAGTTTTCACGTTTACATAATATTTCTATAAAATTACCGTATATTTATGAATTTACAAGTTTACTATGTATTTACAAGACAAATGGAACCAAAAATATGGTGGAACTAAATTGAAGCAATACAAAATTTATAAAAAAAATTCACAGATTTCGCAATCCTTGCAACCATCGAGGACATTGGAAATGATAACAGCATATATGAAACATAATTAACTGTTTATTATACACACAATGCACTGTTTAGTTTTGTCAGGAATAACCCTATTATTCTTCTGTTATATACGCGTTCACTTTTGCTTGATTACTTAACTTTTAAATGGATTTTTCTACAGTTATTATTAACATTTGCTCAAAAATAACACCGCAGATCGTCGCAAATACCTCTCAATTAACTAGACATGATATAAAACACATTTCGAAAAAATTGCACTTGTTCAATTTTGTATGATTGCTCCTCACTTGATCGCGACACCGTTGTCTTTTGGCCTTGAACGAAAACTCGTAACTCTGCCCCATATACGAACATAAACATTTCCAATGTTAAAACCCGACTATGGCTAATACAAAAGTACAAAACAAGCTTCCAATATGAAAAGTAGCCGGGTAAAAAGATATTACCTAAAGTTTTAGTATGCTAATACATGACACTAAAATTAACATTTTTTTACCCCATTATTATTTTTCATTTTGAAAGCTTATTTTGTACTTTTCTATTAGTATAGCAGTGGGGTTTCCCCAGCTTTGGTGATTTGTTACCCACTTATCAACGATTCGAAGACTCGACGATTCACTTATCATTATACCTACTTATATATTTCGGGAAATATTCTTTTAAATAAAAATTATGTTTTTTTCCACCTAAGTCAGTTACATTCTCCTACTTTAAGAAATTTTAATCTAATAAATAAAGCCTAATTTCGGATAAGTTTTTCAGTGTTGTTTTTTTTAACTGTCATAGTTATTTGGGCCTGTTATCCATTGATACATTTACTAGTTCAAAATCGGAAAATTCTAAAAAATAATTAAATTCATATTTTTAATAGAATACAGACATAATAATTATTTTTGTATATACAGCGTGTCCACGAAAGTTCTTTACAAATGGAATTTTTTTTTATTAATTATTCGAGCAAAAATCTTTTTCTGTGGAAAAGTCCGCTTCGTCCAAAACCTCTAAAACACCAAAGAAAATTTTTTTCGGCCTAAAGTTATACGAGGTAAATCAAAAAGTTTTATTTTACTAAAAATAAAAATTATCTGTGATATTGAAGATTTTCGCAAAATTAGTTACATAATCAAATTTAATTCAAAATTATAACATAACTAACTTCTAAGTAATTATTTATTCAGAATTATAAATCAGAATTCAACATGTCCTCCATCTCTCTCCATACAAAGAACAGTTCTCCTTCCAAAATTTTCTTTGGTGTTTTAGAGGTTTTGGACGAAGCAGAACTTTTCCACAGAAAAAAAAATTTGCTCCAATAATTAATAAAAAAAAATTCCATTTGTACAGAACTTTCGTGGACACGCTGTATATGTATTGTGGCACCTTGCAAATTACAATCAAAAACACTCAATGGCTTGTGTAATCAAGATTAACTTTAAAGTGCCCCATACATTTCGTTTTTTTTCATCCGTTCGACTCGCTGAGATCCAACTCGCGGTCCAAAACTGCCAATGTATGATAAAGTACCGACGGTCTGCATCGTTGGTTAAAATGTCTTGATATTGGGACCGCCGGTTCGTCGATCTTCGGTCCGAATCGAAAATGTATTCGAGTTCCGATTCAAGTCGGCGGTTTCTTGTCAGTAGCGGACTGGATTTATCCAGTTTATGGTGCGTAGTAGCTATTAAATTGTAACAATGCTGGCCCTGTATAGTGACATAACGCCATTTTATCAGAGATTATCAAATAGTTATGCAAAGCCCCCGGCATCCTTACTTTCACATCTTAAATCAATTTTATATATTATTAAAATTTTTTCTTTAATTCCACGCTTCAAAAATAATAAAACAAAATTCAATTAAATTATAAATAACATTTTACAAATATTATAATTACATTTATTTTATAATAACAAATTTTATTAAAAACTAATATTTATTTAAAACTATTAAAAAATTCTACTGCGCTACAAAATAATTGTACTATCAATAAATTTATATAAGAGAACCGTCTTCTTTGTAATAACTTTTTCGCCAAATTGAACGTTGACGTTTCTTTTTTTATTGAGAACAGCAGCTGCCGCTGCCACTGCTTACAAATGTACACGTCTCAATAAAACTGACGATCAAAATAATGTACTTTTTCTGAGCAGTGTGTGGGAAGAACGTTCCGGTGGTGATTACCGGCTGTCCAAATCGCGATGATTCGAACGGATGAAAAAGAACGAAATGTATGGAGCGCTTTATTTATCAAAAATTATAATTTAAAAAAACTAAAAAACACGCTTTAATGGTAAACTGAACTAAAAAGTAAAAAATAATTTTTATTGTAAAAAAGTGTGGGGTGCTCGATATCAGTTGTTATAAAGTATGAAAATATGGTACAAAGCACCCTACGCTTTTTTACAATAAAAATTATTTTTTACTTTTTAGTTCAGTTTGCCATTAAAGCGTGTTTTTTAGTTTTTTTAAATTATAATTTATTTTTGCTTTTTAGTCCTGGAGATCCTGGTCAGGATAATGGGACAGACTTATTGAATTATTGTATTGTCATCGGTCCTTGATAAGTGTGCAAAGTTTCAGTTCAATCTGAAGTTTTGAAGTGGGTGAAAATCGCGTTCAAAGAATCCGTTACATACATACAGGTGGAAATAATATAAGCGTGTTAAAAATGCACAATCATCTAATCATATTACATTAAATTCTTATGTAAGTAACTACCCTTAACACCGGTCTCCACAAGTTTGTAATGTATTATAATATTATTTTTATTTGTATGACCTAATGAATGCCGAGGTTTGGCAGTGTTTTAAAATACTTCAAACAAATCGGAAAACATTATAAATAATTGGCTAATTTGAAATATTGATTTAAATAATGAAACATAGTCGAGATTTAATTCATTGTGATATTATATTGTAATAGAATTTTGCAATATGAACAGAAATTTATTATATTAAATTAAAAAAAATGTGATTATACATGATTTCAGTTTTTGAATCTAAAACCAGTGTTGAATAAAAAAAATATAAAAAAATGTGTGATAAAATAAAGTGATTTAAAAATCTGAATGTGACATTTAAAAATAGTTAAATTTTTGTGAACTTTGCGGATTGTAGAATTTAAGTTTAATTAATGTTCTAATTGAAATTTTAATAAAACCGAAATATTTTAAACCATTTTTTTTCAAGTTAGTTTCTAAATAAATTTGTACAGACTGTGACCGATTGTTTTATATAATTTATTAATTGCGAATTTATGTGAAATAATTTGTTTTATTAATAATACAACATTATTTTACAATTGATTTAAAAATAGCATATCCTTTCAATTTATTCAAATTGATATTTTCGTCAATAAAGTGTATTTCACTCCATAGACAAATGAAAATAATTAGCTTTTCTTGCATAACTTCATCATTAATACAATTATATACTGGAAATTTGAATTGCATTGTTCTTTATATGAAAGATAAAAACATGTCATTGGTGTCCTGTTTTCGAAAATAAAATATTACGTAATTTTGATTGGTTTATTTCTTTCGAATACAATAGACGAATACAATAGACGATGCATTTCAATTAAAATTCAAATTGCTATTATCGCTTTAACTTAACAATATCTGTGAAAAAATTCTCTGTTTTTGACAGACATTGTAAAAAAGTAATAAAAAATGTTGAATAATGAAATATTTAAAAGGAGAAGATGACAGATCTCGATGGATTTTTTTAATGAAAATAAACATTTGTCTTTGGTGTATAGACGTCTGACAACTGAGAATTAACGAATATAAACAATTATTTCGATTTTAAAAAGACCTGCTTCTGCTAGAGCTTTCTCGATATCGGAACTGGTTCCGGAATTCCGGAACTGAAAACCAAATATCGAAACCAGTTATTAAATTGATAATATATTGGAAGTCCTATAGGTTATTAAATAGTTAATAATTAAATTTTATTTTGATATTTACTGAGTAAATAAAAAAATGTCGATTTGTACTTAGACATAATATTTAACAAAGAAAATTCAATGGTTGTTTGTTCTAGGTATAATTTCGAGCTTATTAAATATAAACCTTTTGCTGAAAAAATAGCGAATTTAAACTAATGCTTGTTTAAATATCATTTTCGGTGTAACCCATGTTTCTCCATCGTTAAGTTACATTAATAAATGAACGTTTATATCTGTCATATATATATAGTATTATAATATACACTTTTGCTCTAAACCTGGATTTTCTAAGGGTATACGTTTTACATACATAGGTACATTACAGTGGTCGTCAAAATATAAGATTTATGTTATTTCGTATTTTAGATGACAATTTTTATGTACGAGTTTGATAATCGTCTTTTAACGATAATGACTGAACAGGCGTAGTAATGCGTGTGAAGTCATTTCCTTGCTCACATTTCCGTGACAGAAAATTCTGCGTTACTGCCAGCTAAAAAGTTTCACCTCAAAATGTCTAACCTTGAAAATACGTCGTATTTCGATAGCATCGTATTCGTACATATTTGGACTAGGAGGTAGTGACGCATGAGTATAGAAAACTTTCCGGATGAAATTTTTAATTTTGTGATCCAAGACAGCCATCTTGAAACCAAAACAAAACAAAACAAACAAAAACGGCTGAACCGATTTTTATAAAATTTATGTCGAATCAAAATGACGTTAACACGCCTCGATTGACACCCTTACGAAGTCGATATAATTTTTTATTCGCGAGATATTGTGTAAAATCTACTTTTTTGGAGTCTATTTGGTTAAGAAAAAAGAACGGCTGAACCGATTTTGAAAAAATTTCTTTCAGATCATATTTACGTTAATACGCGTCGATTGGCACCCTAACGTAGTCGATATCATTTTTCATTCTCGAGATTTCGTCTTAGAAAGAAATGGACACATACGTACGTACGTACATACACACACACATACACACTCACAGACATCTTTCTAAAAATAGTGTAAAAATAGTGTAGTGATCTTGAAACATAAAAATTTGTTATACATTTTGATTTCGATTTTCGGACCCATTACAATAACTTCCAATGGGAAGTTAAAAAGTGGGTTTATAATTTACATACGTACACACACGCGCACACACGCACACACATAAACACACACATATTTCTAAAAATAGTGTAAAAATAGTGTAGTGACCTTGAAACATAAAAATTTGTTATACATTTTGATTTCGATTTTCGGACCCATTACAATAACTTCCAATGGGAAGTTAACAATGCTGTGACAACATTGTAAAGCGGGCTTGAGAATAGCCGAAAGTGTAGCGACGCTGTTGTTTACATGGCGTTGCTATGGTTCCTCTATTACAAGTCCCCAGTTCCCGAGTTCTAGCCCGAGAGCTGGTAAAAGTGTCAATTGGATTTTCAATTTATTATTAAAAAAAAAAAAAAAAAATAATGAATTGAAAATATGAATTGGTGCTAGGCCCAAATAACCTTAGCTGTTGGCGGTCTTTAAAATACAATTTAATTTTTTTTAACATTGTAAAGCAATAATGCTGTGACAAAAACCGATACTATCAATATTAATCATGTGTTGTTAAAAACGATAGAAAAAGGTAACTAATATAAATTTGGTGTCACTGAAAGTCTGGTAAATACGGGACAAGCCTCTGAAATGGACATCGAATACCGTGTCCTGACCGTGTAGCCGTGGCTTTTCATGTGTCCTCATACGAGGCTTAAATTCAAAATAAGTGGTGTGGATTTCACTAAACTCCACACCAGATTATGTAAATATGAATACCTTAATCTCTATGCTATAATCCAGTGACATTACTGTTTATAATGTTAGATCATAGAAATAAGGTTGCCACATTATTGTGTTAACGCATGCCTATACAAAATATGAGTTTATTGTTTTATATTATGTGCTTGTCGCACGCTCGAAAATATGGTTACGTCGTGCCACCGTCAGGTTAACCTGTAATTATTGTTGTTACACGTTTTAATATAACTTTATTATTTTTAACCGACTTCAAAAAAAGGAGGTGGTTCTCAATTCGGTTGTATTTTTTTTTTTATGTTTGTTACCTCAGAACTCCGTCATTTATAAACCGATTTGGATTTTTTTTTATTTGAAAGGATATACTTTCAGATTGGTCCCATAGAAATTGCATCAAAATCGGTTCAGTAGTTCGGCTGATTTTAATAAAAGTTAGTAACGGCGTGTGATTCCTTTAAGGTAAATGTCACTTTTTGACACTAAAAAGTAAAAAATAAAAAACTTTTTATCAAAAAAAAAGCCTCCTTCAAAAAGCCACTAAAAAGAGGAAAATAGTGAAATTTTGAGGTCTGGGCCAATTAAAATTAAAAAGTATAGTATAGTGATTATATCTTCTTTTTAACCAACTTCATATTTTAATTGGCACAGACCTCAAAATTTCATTATTTTCCTCTTTTTAGTGGCTTTTTGAAGGAGGTTTTTTTTTTGTTAAAAAGTTTTTTCATCATATTATTTCTCTTTTTTAGTATTCCGTACCAAAATTGTTAAAATTCACCTCGGTGTCCTGTCACAGGTATTTTTTAGTTGAAGTCAGTTAATTCTTGTGTTTTTAGTGTATTTGCCATATGGCACATACACTATTGGCGTCAGTCGGATGGCGGGACCTAGGGGTCGGACCAAAATTTCTCGACGTTTCATACCCCCCTGAACAGTTTGCCACCATTTTTAAAAATGTTTATGTAAATATGTATGTATATATATATATTTATATATATATATATATATATATATATATGTGTACACGATAACTCTCGACAGACTTAATCGATTTAAACGAAATTTGGTACACACATTGGAACCCATCACCGCACGAAGCTTATTTAAAATGGGCCCGATCGGGCCATTTTCAGGATTGTATTTAAGGGTTTCAAAAAGTTTTTGGGCTCAAAAATACCGAAAAAATTGTCAGAATCGTTTCAAAATTGAAATTTAGCTCTTTAGTAAAGATTAAAATGTGCTGCTAAAATTTTAATAAAATCGGCCCGACAGAACCGGACTTACAAATTTTATGGAAACACTAGTTTGCGGATAATGCTTTACTTACTGAAGGGTGTATTTAATTTGGTACAGAGGTTGCATTGATAATAATATTAAAATTAAGAAAAAAAAATATTATTTTAAGGGATGTATTAAGGGGTTAAAATTTTTATTTTGTCCAAAAACAATCCTAAGTTCACGTATTAAAGCCACAAGGTCTGCATTAGCAAATACACTATATTGTCGCCAGGGTTTTGGCACTGCGACCCGAGTTTTTTTAAAAGTTGTGATTGTTGCGTAATGTGCTGGGCCGAACCGAGACGATTCAGTGCGCTTTCTATTTTATTAGTATCTTCTAATTTTTTGCATATTTTTTCATTCATGTGAATAACAACTTTTTCGAGCTATGTTATTGTCTCAGAGGTTTATCTTTTTTTATTTCTTTTAATCTTCAACAAATTGATTTTTCGTTGTCTTTATTTGATAGGGAGGACAGGTTAGTGTCACGGTCTCTGAATCAGACTGTCATGGGTTCGACCGCTCATGGATGTTTTGTGATGTCATTTAGTTTTAAGCGAGTTGTTATGTAATGTAATCAAGACGCTAATGACCTAAGCTGTCTACGCGTCTATAATTTACAAGAAATAAAAATAAAATTCATTTGATAGGAAAGGATGTGAAGAGAAATTACAAATATATTTCCTTTAGTTTTCATCACCATCTGTAATTGCAGACGACGTATCCTGTCTGTGGTATGCTTCCTGTTTTACATTGCATTTTACTCGTTTGCCATCATTCAACTTGTATAGGGTAAATGCACTAATTCCCGGTCACTCACCTGGGGTCGACATATTTTATATTTATAATTGATTGAAATGCTTTTTTACAAACGGCATTTTTCCAATAAGGAACAACATACAAAACAAAATGAAATGATTAAAATATTATCAAAACCACGTAAACAAAATTATATACTCCAAGTATGCAAGCTTTCACGGTCGGCATTGTTCCAAGTCTTCATGGTTTCCGGACTTGTAGGTCGTGGTACGGTGGTATTTCTACCTGATGTTTCGTCTACAACTGCGGTAGACATTCTCAAAGCCGATGTGGCAGCGGTCGAAGTGTCCTCCTTGGCGGCTCACTGACCTGTGACCCGCCAAGGAGGACACTTCGACCGCTACCACATCGCCTTTGAGAATGTCTACTGCAGTTGTAGACGAAACGTCAGGTAGAAATACCACCGGACCACGGCCTAGAAGCCCGGAAACCATGAAGACTTGGAAAATTATATACTTTCAGCGATTTCGTTTTAAAAACGTTTAGGGTTATGGCAATAAAGTTTTACTTGCACCGTGGTTTCATAAAACTGCACCCTAGTTTTTTTTATTATTTTTTTAATTTAATACAAAAACAAAAATATGTGCTATTTCTCTTCGTAGCTATAAAGCATATTATCTGTAAAATTCGAAACCAGAAATATAATAACAATTTTTTTTATCCATGTTATGTATTAATTAACTATAAATAATAAAGGCCAACACAATGTGATTATACCGTTAAATTATCTAGTAAAATTTTGAAGGTTCATCATAATATATGTATATTATTTGTTTTTAGATCCCAGACGTAATATAACAGATCTCATATTTCAAATCTTTCAAAAAAACAGTCCCTGACTTCGATAATCATTTGATGTTTTTATTCAACAAAAGAATTTTTTGAATTTTCAACTATACCTAATTTGTTTTAACGTATTTTATATGACAGTAGACCAACAACCTACACCTACAAAATAAACATTGAACCCATGCTAATACTTGGCTTCGACCTGTACAGCACAATATTTGGGTTAATCCCGTGAAATCCAAAGGGTATCAGAATAATAATAGTAATAAAAATAGTCGATCACAGATGGGTGGTCGGCAACTGGTGCCTTTACCCTATTTGACTGATCTTTATAGAAGGCATGCAAATCAAGCTAGGATTAAAGAGAACTGCTGACAAAAGAGAACAACTCCGATTCGATTAAAAAATTTCTGATTTACATTTAAGAATATTTATGACATTTTATTTCTCTAACATCTTTAATTTAAACGTTGTGTTTTACATGCACATTGCTTTTTTCGTTGTTTTTATTGGCTTTTTTTGTTTTTGATATTTAATTTCGTTTCAAACATATTTTGCATGCAGTTCGATATAACAGAACTACCTGCAACTTAAAATATTTTAATCGGTACACAATATAGCTCTTGTTTTTGATTCTTTACAAATTTTTCTTACGATGTATATTTTTTTAGAACTGTGAAACTACATATTTTCTTTTTACTACTACAGACTTCGTCCTTTAGTCCAAAATAGCGATGGGGGGGGGGGGGGGTGCAAAGTGTACAATTTTGGTATAATAATAATTATTTGATATATGAAAACAGGAAACGTGATAAATAATTATTCTTCACCTTTACAACTAACGAAAATTAATAAGTTTTATTAAAATCGGTGCAGTGGTTTTTGAAATAAGAGGGTTAGAATCTCCTGAAATATAATAACCGCAAGTACCCTCTATGTACAAATGAAGTTGGTATTTAACCGACTTTTTTAAATACGCTAATTTTGGGGGAAATAACTTTCTTATAAATAATAGTGACCCTTTTTTTAATATAAATTTACAGATTATTCAAGAGATTTGAGACGAAAATATGTACTGAAATAGACAGGACATAGACAGATATATTAATAAGGTTTTTCATGGTAAAAATGTAAAAATTTAAAATGTTTCTGCGGCGATTATGTAAAACAGATACTAAATGATATAAATATGCATGTTTTTATGATAAAGCAATCCCTTTTCTTTTTAAATATTCAACAATTTATATGTATATGGCGTAAAGTTGACAAACAAGTGGTGATTTTAATAAAAGTAGAGAATATTTAACAGTCTGAATTATGAGTCCGCGTTCAAACAAATTAATTTAAAAAAATGCAAGTCACATTCCACATTCCTTCATCTTCTCAGATATCTTCCATTCCCTATACTAAAGCTTCGTCATTTCTGATTATACAGGGGGTGAAACGAGTTTACATTATCGCCATTAGGATCTAGGAAAGTATTCAAACTAGCAGGATTTTTTTTACCACCTGATAGCGCCACTAGCAATTGAAGTATCTGTATTCAATCATTTAACGGCTAAATCGCGGTTTTGTATTTATTTAATTATTTATTACTTAATAGTGGATAAATGAAGAATCACTAAGTACAAACCGTTAAACTCTTAACGTTTGACATAACTTAATTGCCGCTAGCACCATCTGACATATAAAAAATGTAAGAGTTTGATGTATTACTTACTTGCCACTAGCGCTATCTGACGAACAAGCCGTGAGGTGGGTCGTTTATTAGGACTAAAGTGCGACCCTTGAGGTCCACACGACGAACTTCCCAGTTTGATAAATATTTAATAACAATAATTAAATTAGATATTACAGAGAAAAGTAATCATTTTAATCATTAAAACATAATTATTATTTATTTTTAACAATAATTTAAAAAAAACGGCTGAACTGATTTTTATAAAATTTATGTCGGATCAAAATGACGTTAACACGCCTCGATTGACACCTTTACGAAGTCGACATAATTTTTTATTCGCGAGATATTGCGTAAAATCTACTTTTTTATTTTGCATTTCATCTATACCTTTATTTTACATTAAAACATAGAATCAGAATATTAAGCTGATTTAAAAAGATATAGAAGCTGCAAAAAATAATGTTTATATTTTTTTATGCAAATCTCGTGCAGAAAAAAAAATCACATCTAAAGACATGAATTATCACTTAATATGCCGAAACGACGACTTGTTACCTTTCCCGAGATCTTATTGGTGATCAAACGAAATAACTTCAACATGTATATTGTATACTTTCGCTATAGGTAGTACAGGTCGTGAAAAAATTAAAAATGTTAATTTGAAATTAAAATCTTAAAGACACTAGAGTCAATGTAGAATATTAATATAATTTCTTATAATAATAAAAACACTCTTTTAATAACTTGTTTGAAAAGTTCAATGAATTTATTACTTAAAAGCGATTTTTGAAATAGAACAATTTTTATATTTTTTAACTCAAAAAATATACTTCGCGTAATAATATTTGTTTATAAATTACTTTGGGATAAATGATAATCCCGATTGTCCTTACTGAAAACTGGAACAGTTCTGAAAATTGGACGATGTCCTGAAAACACGGTAGTTTATTTATCAGTACAGACGTTTTTACGTTTAAAAAAACTTTTTAACAAAAAAACCTCCTTCAAAAAGCCACTAAAAAGAGGAAAATAATGAAATTTTGAGGTCTGTGACAATTAAAATATGAAGTTGGTTAAAAAAAAAGAAGATATTAATCACTATACAATACTTTTTAACCGACTTCATATTTTAATTGGCACAGACCTCAAAATTTCATTATTTTCCTCTTTTTAGTGACTTTTTGAAGGAGGTCTTTTTTTTGTTAAAAAGTTTTTAATTTTTTACTTTTTAGTGTCAAAAAGTAACATTTACCTTAAAGAATCACACGCCGTTACTTACTTTTATTAAAATCAGCCGAACTACTGAACCGATTTTGATGAAATTTCTATGGTACTACTCTGAAAGTATATCCTTTCAAATAAAAAAAAATTTTCAAAATCGGTTCATAAACGATGAAGTTATCCGCGAACACACATAAAACATAACCACGTAAAAAATATATACGGTCGAATTGAGAAACCTCTTTTTTTTGAAGTCGGTTAAAAATAGATTATTTTTTGTATTACTATAATATTATGTAATAAAGTAACGACGGAAACGAAAATGAAATCATAAATGTTTATTTTGTAAATTTCAATATTGGATTAGATTTAGACCTCAATAACATGTCGGCCAATCGGGCTTCACTTCAGTGTATGCTATGCCCTATCCATGATTATTAAAATATAAATCAGTGATCTTAACTCATAACTTAATTTTTTTTTCGTTGGAGAGCAGCCAATTATATAATTGTTTCGAAACATATTGGAAAAAATCATTTTACCAACCAGTGGTCACAGCCAGGATTCTAACCTGAACCTTTTCACTTCCGCCGCGAAAGTGGAAAGGTTCAGGTTGGAATCCTGACTGTGACCACTGGTTGGTAAAATGATTTTTTCCAATATGTTTCGAAACAATTATATAATTGGCTGCTCTCCAACGAAAAAAAAATTTTTCAATTGCATTTCAGCCGTATAAAACTATTATTTATCTCATAACTTAATATCTGAACAGTTGTGAAAAATAAAATCGTTTTGAAATAATTTAATAAGTTGGCAACATTGTATCGTTTCATAGAAAAGAGAGAGATAGCAATGGCCAATAGGATGGAATGAATTATTTTTGAGTAACTGAAGTTGATTACTGATGTCAGTCGAGAAAGGAAAATACGACCACAATCCGTCTATATGCAAGCAGATGAGTCTGATTGTGTCAAGTCCACGGTTCTTTTCCCCACTTCACACAAAGAAAATTACCTACAAATGAAATAGAGACAGGTTCGTCCTACGCCCGTGCACCGCGCCGTATACCGTCTTCACTCATTCAGATGTCGTAGGGATGGGGGAAATAAAGATAAATGAAAAATTTTTTCGTTGGAGAGCAGCCAATTATATAATTGTTTCGAAATAATTTTCACTTTCATGTTGGGCTCTCGCTGGTACGAGGATTCACTTCATATCATAACTATTGAATTAGCATATATGAATTGACACTCGCATGTAGTGAAAATCTATTGATTTTGAAGCATATAAGGAGAATATTAATTTAGCAATCATGTCACGGTTGAGTATTGTAAGCTCATTCCGCCGCGAAAGTGGAAAGGTTCAGGTTAGACCACTGATTGGTAAAATGATTTTTTCCAATATATTTCGAAACAATTATATAATTGGCTGCTCTCCAACGAAAACATTTTTCAATTGCATTTCAGCCGTATAAAACTTTTAATATCATAAAGATAAATACATTTATTTATTAGTTTTTATAATTATTGGGAAATTTCAATGTTTTGTTGACCGAGTGAGCTAAGTAAGTCTCGATAACCAAAATGGAATGCCTGTTTGTACCTACTTAATGAATAAAATTAAGTTACAATTAAAATTTCTTAATTTACTTGAAGAAAATGAGGTTTACTCTTCACAGAGCTACTAGATTGAGAGTTAACAATATTATGTTATTTTAAACTGAAACTTTATTAGCCTCTTTTTTTAACCGACTTCAAAAAAGAAGGTGGTTCTCAATTCAGTTGTATTTTTTTTATGTTTATTACCTACCTCATAACTTAGTCATTTATGAACCGATTTTGAAATTTTTTTTTTATTTGAAAGGATAAGTATACTTTCAGATTGGTCCCATAGAAATTTCATCAAAATCGGTTCAGTAGTTCGGCTGAAAAGTGAGTAACGGCGTGTGATTCTTTAAGGTAAATGTCACTTTTTGACATATCAGACAGCGTAAGAAAGTCGGTTTAATAAAAGTGAGTAACGGCGTGTGATTCCTTTAAGGTAAATGTAACTTTTTGACACTAAAAAGTAAAAATTAAAAAACTTTTTAACAAAAAAAAAACCTCCTTCAAAAAACCACTAGATAAAAAGAAGAAAATAATAAAATTTTGAGGTCTGTGCCAATTTATTAAAATATGAAGTTGGTTAAAAAGAAGATATTAATCACTATACTATACTTTTTAACCGACCTCAAAATTTCATTATTTTCCTCTTTTTAGTGGTTTTTTGAAGGAGGTTTTTTTTTTGTTAAAAAGTTTTTTCCCTTGGTTACGCATGTCGAGCGTCACGTCACGTCTACGTCCAATCGAGCGATGGATCAGACCAGTATTTATTGAAAAGCAGCGACGTTATATTCATAACTACTTATATTGTACGTCTGCATAGTTATATCGTACGATTTACGAATATTAAGTTGATTAGCACATCAAATACCCATTGACCACCAACGATAGAATCTGGATTCTTATACGTTCGTCGCCATACTGATCAGGGTTAAAATTACATTACCAAAACCATGTAAACAAAATTATATACTTTCGGAGATTTCGGGTTAAAAGCGTTTAGGGTTATGACAATAAAGTTTCACTTGCACTGTGGTTTCATAAAACTGCAACCTAGTTTTTTTTCTTAGAAATTGAGTTTTGTGAAACAAACCGTTTCATTGTGTCTCAGCCCTAAATTAAAACTCAATATTCATGCCAGTTCTGCACTTTTCTGTGAGCTACGAAACTTCCTTACTTCTATCTCTTGCTTTCAGATATAATTATTAACATTGTTAACAAAGCCGTTTCTTAAATAGAATGAAGAACAGGTGTATTACTAAATTAAAGTAGTAATTTTATATTCAAAACAAGATAACGAAACTACGTTATGAAACAAACCGAATTTGAGTAATAGAATAAATTTTAACTGCGACTAGAATAAAATAAATACTTTCACTAGAATATGTAAAACGTATTTTGTTAGAATATTCATGCACATCTACGCAAGTTTTCATGGTAATTTTAAATTTTTACCAGATTCTTTGTATGCTTATGCAAACTACAGACATACAATAATTTATAAAAGTGGTTCATAATATTAAAACTGTGAATATTTTCCAAGTCTTCATGGTTTCCGGTGTCCTCCTTGGCGGTTCACAGGTCAGTGAGCCGTCAAGGAGGACACTTCGACCGCTGCCACATCGCCTTTGAGAATGTCTACCGCAGTTGTAGACGAAACGTCAGGTAGAAATACCACCGGACCACGGCCTACAAGCCCGGAAAGCATGAAGACTTGGAACAATGCCGGCCGTGAAAGCTTGCACACCTGTGAATATTTTGATTTTTATTATTGTAAATAATAGACACGTCGACAACTTAGATCATTAGCGTCTTGATTACATTAAAAAACAACTCACTTAAAAACTAAATTGCATCACAAAACATCCATGAGCGGAGGCGGAATTCGAACCCACGAGAGTCTGACCCAGAGGCTGCGACGCTAACCACTGGATCACATTGTCCTCCTCGTGAATTTTTTGAATAGAGTAATAAAAAAAGGTTTATACATTTTCATTTTTCACAAATTATTTTAAATATCCAAATACATAAACTCATAGTAGGTACACATTAATTTTACATTAAAATTGAGTGCGATAATTACATTGATGTGGCTCTTTTATACTTAACTGGAATGAAAATAAGTGAGTTATAAATTATCCGGACAATTTAAACGTCCTGCAACAGTGACGTGTTCTAACTTTTTTTTAAGTTTTACGACTGATTAAAAGGTATATTTTTTTAGAAAAAAAACAATAATTTCTTACCTTCTGTACAGTGGGGAGATAGTTCCCTTTCTTGTTAATCTAGTTACCGGTTTTTTTAATTTTTGCATAATGTAGAAATTTGGTTTTTAATGTCAATAGGGTTACATTCTAAAAATTCAATGGAAAAGTATTTTCAAAATACTTCCAAATTACAAAACATTATTGAAATAAATCATAAAAAATAATTAATAATTTATTAAGTTAAAATAACCAATCTTGCACTAATTCTTCTTTTTTATTCATCGTTTAAATAATTTTGAGGCATATCAAACTAAAGTTCCTAAAATGTAAACTATATTAATCTTCAACTGTACAGAGGACAGTCGTGGTCCAGTGGTTAACGTTGCTGCCTCTGAATCAGACTGTCGTGGGTTCGAATTCTACCTCCACTCATGGATGTTTTGTGATGTCATTTAGTTTTAAGTGTGTTGTTATTTAATGTATAATCAAGACGCTAATGACCTAAGTTGTCGACGCGTCTATAATTTACAATAAATAAAAATAAATTAACTGTACATTTCTAGTGCAATGCGTCCTTTATCATTTATCAGCAGAAATTAAACTTTTCAGTTTGGTCGTGGTCACTCGTTGGCTCGTGCTGGATCTTTAGATATCTTTCCACCTTCAAAATGAGTTATACTGTCATATTTAGTTGATTATTTTGGACCAGTCTGTGTATATCTCACATTATAATGTGTAATATGTGTAGATATGCACAATTCTATCGCATATATGTCATGCATTCTGAAGTTTGTTAGCAATCCGCGGAACAGCTGTACGTGAATATTTAATATCGGCACACCGTTGTTCGGATTCACGTTCTCGACTTCCCCCGTCCTCTAACTACATTCCCCTACCTTCTGTCTGTAAGTCTCTGTATAGACGCACAAATACTTCTGCAATTGTCTCCGATTGCATTTACCTTTATCAACACTACCATTTAAACATATTGCAATGGGACTATTGTCAGTTAATTCATTTTCTTGTCGATTTTTTGGAAATTTTGTATAATACTTATGCTGGGTTACAGAACGCGTTATCAAAAAATTAAATTTGATTTATCAATGACTTTAGATTGGGTTATATTATATAATATTATTATATACAACAACAGCGTATTTGCAATGTAAAACATTTGATTTTACGCACAGAAAAACAAATGACTGATTTACATAGCAAAAAAGGTCGCTTTTAAAGTCAAATTTTGATCAAAATTTGTAGAAAAATGTGTTTTCAAAGTTGAAATAAAAAAAATGTTAAATACACGCAGTTTTAAAAAATATCGTTTCTATCGATCAATAATTTATTTTTCGAGCAGGATTAATTTAAAATCCTACAATGGTTTTATTATAGAGATACAGTGTGTCCCCGGATCGACTTGACAAAAAAAAAAAAACATTTAAATTATGCGTTTTTCGAAAAAAATCATTCTTCATAGAAACTCCTGCTAGTTTAAAAAATGAGATTCCCATAAATAAATTTGGATTATTATAATAGATATTTACCTTATTTATCGCTACATAATACCATGTCATATTAACTACTTACCTTATGTATTTTCTAGTAGTGCTAATAGCCCTAGTGTTGAAGCACATATTTTATGTTTTTGTTGTTTGCTAAATAAAAAAATTTTTTTTTTTGAATTAAATGAACAGGGTGCTTAAAAATTAAGAAAACATGAAAGTACTTTAATGGAGAAGTACCTTTATTTATTATTTTATAGACAAATTTTTATAAGAGAAAGTCGTTGTCAATTCAAATGGAAGTGAACTCATTGACTGTTGCTTGGATCCGTTGCTATAGTATTAAACAAAAAAAAGTTTTTTCTATTGTCTTCAAATTGTGTTAAAAGAGGTTTTTTGGTACAACATAAAACTTTAAGCGAAACAATCTACAATACAATAATATTTAAATGTTTTATTATCCAACGTTGTACGAAAATTGTTTTAATTTAATTGAGAACATGTGTACGACTATCATTGGTATTTAGCAAGATCTGTGCATGGATAAGACAGGGAAAAGTCATTTTATAACAGCGACACCGGCTGGTTTTACTATACGAGTTTATTACATCAAATTTCCGTAAACTCAAACTGTCAGAAAATTGTATGTACACAGACGCTAATAACAACACATACATACATACAATAAATGGCACCAGCGATGCTATGATGTTTCTTCTTCTTCGTCTTCTTCTGTTTTCCTTTGATTCTGTTTCCACAATTACAATTGGTAAAATTTTCTTATGCGATATTGACGATACAGAAGTTATAATATAATAATTATTGGTTTGTATAACTATATTATATACACAAATATCATAATATTATAATTTTGTCTGTTATTGGTCGTCAATTTATTGAATTTTATTATTTAGTTAAAATACGACACGCACCTCCGCCACAAAATCTTTACTTCCACCATATAAATTTAAAACTAGCGACCAGGGCTATCTGGACCCAGTACCTAAGTGTAAGTAAAAATGAAAAAAAAACAAAAGCAAATATTGTTGCGAAAAGTAAAAAAAATTAGAAATTATTTAAGTTTTCATTAAAAACATTCGTTTAAAATAAATTCTTGCACAGGCTGTAAAATATATACGTGCATTATTATATTATTTGTATTTAGTACAAAATATCGCTTTTCATTATACATATTTTATCCAAACAAACATGAAAATAGATTTGTTGATTTTTCAATTGCGGTTCGAAAATACATAAAAAATTTAATTATGTGATGCTTACATATAGAAATATGCTGTCAATGTTGGTTTGTCAAAAATATGTATATTTTATGTTCCAATCAGAAATATGTTAAAATACTGTAAAGCTGGTAGGTATTTTAACTGTAATAATAGGGTGAAATTTAGGTTTGTCAAAAAAAGTTTCAAAGACGGAACAAACGTGGGAACATTTATTTTTTTGAGCAAATATGTTTCCAAGAAACATGCTCGACTTGTTCGAGGAACGAGCTCGTTCCACTGTTTCACAGGCATCTTGGCTTTGAAGGAAAGAAATTAAAAGTGTCTGCGGATTGCGAACCGATCTCGTTCCATAGCTCTAAAGGAAATATGCTTCGTAGTATAAAACGCCGAGTCTACCCGAACATGTCAGGCACTCGATATAGTAAATATACACTCTTATTCGGGAACGAATGAATACTCTCATACTGTGACCGTTGTTGGCCTTGGCGAACGGCGATAGATCTCGTGAATGAATGAATTGTGAATTATAGACTCTCGACATCAGATAGACCTCGTGATGATAAAATTGGACTATATGCCGGAGTATTGGGACATGTTAAGCTGCCGTTCTAGGGAAAGGTAGGGAACATATCCTAAAGAGGACATGGTTCCTGAAACTGAACCTGGAATTATACTAGCCTTCGGTCGGACTCCTCAGTCCTCATATTTTGTAATAAAACAAATTATTATCATCTTATTATTTTTTTATTGATGTGAAACATCTTATGTCGGGCAGTGAACAGCCGCGTGAGGGGAAATATGCAACGAAATGTTTGGTCCGCTCCTTCGCTGCTGTTCTCCCCACCACTGCGGCACTCTCTCTCTCTCTAGACTTCCGCGCGCTCGGGCAGCTGCGTGTGTTACAGTGCAGTATATAGGATTACGTCAGTATAACAGTTAGTTGCTGCTTTTGAAAAAATATGTACTACTACATAGAGAATACCACCGAGTTCAATAACGTTTTCTTTGATGTTTCACATCTGTCGGGGGTCCCGAGACCCACACCCTTTTTTAATCTCTAGTTGCATAATATTGTAGCTATGACGTGAAATTATAGAAAATAATAATTTGAAACTAAGGTACACATCACGAAACAGATGTGTAACTCTATTGCAAAATTAATATTTTCTAATTTCCCTTCGGACTGGACATATTATTTCTAAATACGAATGTAGTTGTAACATTATGATCTTTTATGTCGACTATAATAATTAATATAAAAGTAGTTGATTATAAATGCGTGGTAGGGGTTTGCTACTTTTATCGTATTTAGATATTGTAGATTATTTATAAATGTTTGAGCTCGAAAGCATCTGTGTGTATATTATTTAGCCTTTACCCACGGCTAAAGCATAATTATCGTCTTTTTTTGGTTTCTGCTCAGCCTCTTTGACCAGAAGCGCGATGATATAAAATTACAGCCTATCCTATTCTCTGATGCATAACAAAAACTTAATCAAAGTCAAATTCATATCGGTTCAGTAGTTTTTAAGTTAACTCGGAACAAACAAACTGACTAACAGACAACATTTTTGAAAATGGCCAATTTATTTTATTAAAACTTGCAATTACAAAAAAACTTTTTAACAAAAAAAAAACCTCCTTCAAAAAGGCACTAAAAAGAGGAAAATAATGAAATTTTGAGGTTTGTGCCAATTAAAATATGAAATTGGTTAAAAAGAAGATATTAATCACTATACTATACTTTTTAACCGACTTCATACTTTAATTGGCACAGACCTCAAAATTTCATTATTTTCCTCTTTTTAGTGTCTTTTTGAAGGAGGTTTTTTTTTTGTTAAAAAGTTTTTTTTTTACTTTTTAGTGTCAAAAAGTAACATTTACCTTAAAGAATCACACTCCGTTACTTACTTTTTTATTAAAATCAGCCGAACTACTGAACCGATTTTGATGAAATTTCTATGGGACCAATCTGAAAGTATATCCTTTCAAATAAAATTTTTTCAAAATCGGTTCATAAACGATGAAGTTATCCGCGAACACACATAAAACATAACCACGTAAAAAATATATACGGTCGAATTGAGAAACCTCTTTTTTTTTGAAGTCGGTTAAAAATAGATTATTTTTTGTATTACTATAATATACATAACCACATAACCACATAACCACATAAAAAATATATACGGTCGAATTGAGAAACCTCCTTTTTTTAAGTCGGTTAAAAAGAAGTTACGGTTTTATTTATTTGGATTGTTTTAAGATTCGGCCTGTATATGAGCTTGCTAAAATTGCAACAGAAACAGTAGATTTGTCAATGAATACGTTTAATTTATAAATCACAATCATCATTAATATTTTGTACGGCGGCGTTGCTACCATTTTAAACCGACTTGTTTTAATTGCAAAAGTTCTCGTCTATATTGCTGTATGCATATTCAGAAAAACAACTTGCAGCACATTTTCATTTTATCTTATTGTATATTCTCTAACTGGAACATTCTTGCACACAAATATTTACTGTTAGAAAATTATTAAACTTAAAAACGTTTTTTTAGCAAATTATTCATTATAATTTTTCTCTACTTTTATTTTTTAAATTCAAACCGAAATATTATAACTAGTAGTACCTATGTTAACATTACTCTTTCATTTTTTTAAATTATTGGACCTAACAGTAAATAAGAATAATCTCTGCTAATATTATAAATGCGAAAGTTTGTGTGTGTGTATATTTGTAACCAGTCAGCTCCGTAACGGCTGAACGGATTTTCATGAATAGCACATAGGGTACTTTTCATCCCGGAAAAATGTATAGTTCCTGTGGGATAGTAACAAAACGTCCCTGGTACGTTTATGAATATCAATCTTTACATATAGCTACTTTGTATGAGGAAAAAAAATAATATTTTATACTTTTCAAACAATAAATAATTCAAATTGATCACAGTGTTTGCTAATAAAAACAAAATTTACAAAAAAATTAAAAAATGTGTTTAGTAAAATATTTCTGTTTTAGTCCAACCCTGTGTTGATTTCAACAACATTATTCGGAATTCCCTTTTCCCGACAGGTTTTCCTTTAAGTTAATCACTTTGTTAATACTGTTGGTTAATTTGCATTTCTTTATGTTTGTTGCGCGAGGTAAATCGTTTTTATATGCTTTTTGTGCCTTCCAGTGTTCCGCCCGGAGCGACGGTCCAACCATTTGGGGAGGGGGATTTTCTCTGCCTCTTCAGAAATAACGAAAGAAAGGGGAGTAGTTCGGTGCACTGATTACAACTAAGCCTTAACACAACTGACTCATGTTTCTTGCATATATTAAAGGATTTATAAAAACGATGCTTTATTACAGTGTAAATGAATAATATTAACACTGCAATTCTTTTTATAATAAGACGGGGCAAATTTGCACATCCACAAGCCGTTGTTATTATATTTAAAACTAGCGGCTCGGTCGGCTTCGCCCGGATGCTTAGAATTTATGATTTATTATCCCACCCCGTGAGATATTCTCTCCCTTCGACCCGGGCGAAGCCGGGCTGGTAGTAATTATAATATTAATAGGATTCCGCCAATACGCTAAAATGCAAGAATATTGCAGAGTTAGATTTTGTTACTATCCCTCAGAAACTATACATTTTTCCGGGATGAAGAGTACCCTAGCTATGTCCTATCGCAGGACCTAAAGTAATATACCGAATTTCATGAAAATCCGTTCAGCCGTTACAGAGTTGAGTGGTAACAAACATACACACAAACTTGGTATAATGGTACGATTGGATTAGAAATACCACCGGACCACGGCCTACAAGCCCGGAAACCATGAAGACTTGGAACAATGCCGGCCGTGAAAACTTGCACACTTGGATACAAACAATGTTTATCAAAATCCTTGCAAAGTCGCTGTCGAGCGTGCTTGACTGTTTATGGGACCTTTTAGAGGGAGTCTACTGTAGATAATATTCTTTTGTTTACGTAAAGTATAAATGTATAACGGTTCTGGTTGAGGTTTGTAAGTCGTAACAGGTTGTTTAATAATTTAACTATTTAGTGTGCTTGATTCAAAGGGCAGAACTGGAGATCCAGTAGGCTCTAAAAACAAAGAAGAAGAAACAAAACGCAAACGACTGTTATGTTTATCAACTCGTGTGTATAATACATATTATTATGTTGGATGCTATGATGGCATAATATAATATGAACACATTGTAACATGTTCCACGTAAATACACAAAGCTACACTAAATGGTTCACAAATGTTTTGGAATTCACGGAATCATGTTCATTGTATAATTTAGTTTATTTGCCTATGCATAGTACCTATTAATAGTAGTGCAGCACGTACTGGCGCATAAGTAAAAAAAACTATTGGGCCAAATTTTTTTGCGCGATTCTCTTTAGTATACAGTATGTAAACAGGTAAGCTGCACATAGAGAAATTAGCATTGGGAAAAAATGAATGGATCAGAGTGAGCCATGACTCATATTGTACGTATTTATATAGGGTTGCTATGGTTATTTTAGTGTTTTTATTTTAGTTTCAATTTTTTTATTTTATTTGACATTTAAACAACTATTAAAATAAAAATAATTGAAACTGAAATAAAAACAGTAAAAAAACCATAGCAACTCTATATAAATATGTACATTATGAGCCCTGGCTCACTCTGATCCATTCATTTTTTCCCAATGCTAATTTCCCTATGTGCAGCTTACCAGTTTACATACTATATAGTAAGTACTGATTATAAAAATGCATGTTGTCACGGAGCAGCTTGGCGCCATATTGTTTAAAACGCAATTATTTAAACAATTGCAAGATAATGACATTTTTGAACGGAACCGATTTTTTTCGTATTCTTAGACTAAATGCGAACATAAAATGGGTAGAAGTTGTTTTGCTACGTAAAAAAAACTTTTTAACAAAAAAAAAACCTCCTTCAAAAAGCCACTAAAAAGAGGAAAATAATGAAATTTTGAGGTCTGTGCCAATTTAATAAAATATGAAGGCGATTAAAAAGTATAGTATAGTGATTAATATCTTCTTTTTAACCAACTTCATATTTTATTAAATTGGCGCAGACCTCAAAATTTCATTATTTTCCTCTGTTAATTAGTGACTTTTTGAAAGAGGTTTTTTTTTGTTAAAAAGTTTTTTATTTTTTACTTTTTAGTATCAAAAAATGACATTTACCTTAAAGAAATCACACGCCGTTACTAACTTTTATTAAACAGACTTTCTTACGCTGTCTGATGTGTCAAAAAGTGACATTTACTTTAAGGAATCACACGCCGTTACTAACTTTTATTAAAATCAGCCGAACTACTGAACCGATTTTGATGAAATTTCTATGGAAACAATCTGAAAGTATATCCTTTCAAATAAAAAAAAAAAATTCCAAATCGGTTCATAAATGACGGAGTTCTGAGGTAACAAACATAAAAAAAAAAATACAACCGAATTGAGAACCACCTCCTTTTTTTGAAGTCGGTTAAAAATGGGGTAGTTGGACCGGGGGTAGATGTAAATATTTTATAATACTAAATGGATCGCAGGTAACGTATGTGCCCCATCTGTGGAGTACCAGGCAAAATTAAGAAATGTCAATAATATTTTGTTTAATTTAAAGTTTTGTACTAAATTTTTTGAGGGCAATATACACTGTGTTTATTAACATATGTAGCTACATGGATGAATGAATGTAAGTAAGTACCTCATGTACTATATTGTGATGTATAATACAACATTACTAACATACATCGCATAGCATAGCATAGTATAGCATAGAAGCTCATACATCGAGTTGACTGAACACAATATAAATAAACTGGTAACCGGATCACCAACATGGCTTCACTTTTCGCGCAATTTACTCCCAATTCACCCTTATTTAGGGTTGATGCAACGTTTTACAAGACACACTTAAGGTATATTTATATAACCTTTTCATCCCTCATAAACTGATTTAAAAAAAATTCAAAACTTCTTTCCATCACGTGTCTTTATAACTTCACTTTAAAGTGGTACGAAAGTGGTCTTATTTTCTACACTCCTTGTCGAAAATACGGAAAATACGGATAATATCATCAGGACTAATACAAGGTAAAGATACCAATTTAGACACCAAAAATTAATATCTCTGATTTCGTATTTCACGGATAATTTACTCTAGCTACCTAGCGGTACGAAAATAAATTAAAAATTAATATAAATTTGCAAGTGAAATACACATCTGTAGCTGATGTGCAACTCATTTGAAAACCAATATTTCTAATTTCTCTCTACCAAGATTTTGATGAAACTTGGTACATTTTAAAATTAAAAAAGTATACAGCGTTTTATTTGTGTACAATTCAGAACTTTAATTTATAATGATTGTTTCTCACGACACAGTGACTTCGCAGACAAAGATCTAAAACTTTTAAGAGCTTAAGATCCTTAAAACTTTACAATTGCAGACTAAGTTACAACTTAGTTTATTTTTATTAAAGTGATTAACTTCTGTATAAATCATTAAAAACATGACTCTCGCATGATGTGGACTTTGTAGGCGCGCTGCTATATAAACACATCGATCGATACTCAGTAAATAGTGCTTGTATTGTACAAAGTGTGAACATCTTGAATTTATAATATGTAGAGATTAGTTAGGATAAATTTGGTATTTATTTGTATATAAAGTGTAGGATACTTTTCATAGGACTATGAGACCGAAACGAGACTATCGATATAGTAAGACCGAAACCGATGCCCTCAATGTTTAGATCTCGTCTGAACAACTTTGAAAGCGACATTTTATTAACATTTGAATTCTTGTTTGTAAACTGAAGATATTTCAACGTTTCGTAGGAAATGGGAAAAAAACAAAGCGTGTGGATATGTTTAAAAAGTGTACTTGAAATCAGTAAGAGACGTTTAGTATTGTGTAGTTGCGAAGTTGGGAAATATAAAGTTTGGAAATAGCATACATGGGGATCAAATACGGATTTAGTAAGGTGCCATAAAATACAACTGCTGGATTCACTTGTCTCGTAAAGTATTTACTTTTGTACTGCTAGTGCGTCGTATATCGAATTGTCAGAGTTCGTATATCGATAGGTGCTGTTCTAAATTCCAGTTAAAATAATTTAAAAAAAATTAAAATTCAGTTGAAACAACTCTTCGATTGTTAAATAAAATAGTTTAAAGAAAAATTAAAATTCAGTTGGAACAATTTTTCGATTGTTAAATGTTCTTACTTCAAGACCTATTATACTGTTTAAATATATGTATACCGGCCTGTAATGGGTCACTTTAATTTTCCCGTACACTTTCCCGCACACCTACATATGCTGTCAACATTTTTGAAAATACTGAAAGTAAAGTGAAAAGCAGCTATTTTATAGGGAGTACGACAAAAATGACCATATGTATCTTGTGCGTAATTATATTATCACTCGTGTGACTGTTAAAACTTGCTGCACTAGTTTTAACATAGTGTCACTGCTCGTGCGTAGTAGACCTACCTCATTACGACACTAGATATACAATCTACTATTTTACTACTTATATGTACGTTCAATTGACAGTTTTGAACGTATGTTTGTCTCTGTTTCGGTCGGTATAGACGAATGTCAATGGTTATCAAAACGGCGCGGTAAAGTACTTTACCGCACAGTTTATTATATCAATAGGTACATTCGTTCCGTTTGTATAATATATAATCAGCCGTCTCCAAAATCCACATCAAGCGGACGTTCGTTTATTAAAACGGAGTATATTTTGGAAACGGTTAATTATTTTCAAAAACCGACTGTAACATTTATTAAGGCACTTTGACTATTTAAATATGTGAAAATAAACATTTCGAAATATAAACGTAGGTACTAGTGTAAAAAAAAAAATAAAAGGTGTTATTTTTCAACACTATTGTATGTGTGGAAAGTACATTGAAAACCCACGAGTGATTTGTACCTAATTTTTTCACCACGGTAACTACCTATTTTGAGATTTTAATTTATAAACACTAAATATTTTCTTATTTAAAAAATGGTTTTGTGTAATAGAAAATTACAATTTCGAAGCGTAAAATTATTAAAAAAAAGGCAGTTATTAAATCTTACGAAAAATCCATGAAAAAATACAACCGCTTGAAGATGTTACAGTAAGTTATTTTATTAAGTTTCGCTTCTGACGAGTGTGACCACGATACCCCTGACCTTATCTTTGTGTGACTTTACGGCGGTTATTGCTCAAATATATTGTTTTAATCAATATTTAAATAATTATTCTAGAAAAAAGGATAGTTCGTTATAAATCATTAAAAAATAAAAAAAACTATATGGAAATGTAGATAATAATATTTAAATATTTGTCATGCGCATGTAATTTTATAAACTTCAGAATGAAATTTGTCAGAATATTTAACATTCCTTTGTAATCTAATTAAAAACAGAAATGAATTATTAAAATAATTTGTAATAATATCAGTTGTTCACAAAATATCACAACTTAAATGGGTCAGGAAGATAATAAAGTTTATGACTAAGAAGAAAAGTTAAAATTGAGTTAAAGTTTGAAATGGAGAGGTGTGTACAAAATATTTCTTGGCCAACCTATTGATTTTATACAAATTAGAACGGAACGGTTAAAATATATAATAAATTTATAAAAATTGTTTTAGTTTAACAAACAAAATAAATAGTACGTCTCCACAGCACTGACTTTCTCGACCGAATTTCTGGATTTTTCTGAAACAAGTTAATGGTTACATATTGTAGGCTGATTGATAACATTGACATATAAAATATGAACAAAATCGTTGGAGGAGTAATTAAGGGTGGAGGGGGAAAATAAAACAAAAATCGTGAGACACTGTTCTCGAGTAATATTGATACAAACAAACAAAAGTTATGAAAACATGTTTTAATTCGGAAAAGGCTGTAGAACTAACTTAATCTTACAGATTTACAATATTGTAACGAAAAATCTAAAAATATGTAATTTCTAGTTAAAAACCCTGAAGAAGAAAATAAATTTTTCGAAACGTCGGCTGTTAAACAAATTTGAACATCTCTGAATATTATTTCTACAACCTTTTCCGAACCAATTTCTTCCAAAAATATTTCCATTATATTGTCATTGCGTTCTGTTTTCTTGTTTAGTGCTGCCTTCGGTAAAATAAAATGCAGCAGACAGAAAAAAAGAAAAAGATAGATAAAGTAAAACATTTGGCTCGCGTTCGGTTCGCACGTGACAAACAGCCAAACTTTATTTAAATTCAAGTTAAATGGATTTTCGAAAAGCTTCTTTCTAAACAGAATTTAGATGCTTTATGCATATTGCAACCAGGGTCGGATTTAAACTTATGTGTAATTATCACTTTTTTTATTGACAAGAAAAAAAAAGGAGTGCATCGACGTTTTGATAATTAGCATTGTTTACATAAGGCATGGTAAGTATAAATGTAAGTAATTTATTAATTAATATAATAATGGTAACATAATAAATTATTGTGATAAAACACATCATGTTCTAAATATTAGATTAGATTCGAGATTTATATAACTATTTTTTTATTTCTTTTTTCTTTTTTTGGTATATGCCACAGATAGGAGGTTGTCAGAACAGGTAAGTAGGAAAAGCTGTTGATTAAATTTTGGTCATTAAATCAAGGTTTTGAACAAATTATGACTAAGAATTTTAAAATAAAATTTATAGTTTAAAAAAAAATTAAATAGCATGCTTGTATTAGCGCACAAAAAAGTAGAAAATCTTTTTTTTTCTTTTCTAGAACGTTTAGAAGTGTAAGGAACTCGAAGAATTAAATGAAATATAGGTAAAATGAGTGTTCCGCGCTTTTAAACGTTATAGAAGAGAAAGAAATTAATTTTTTACTTTTTAGTTTAATTTATTTATTTATTGTAGATTATAGACGCGTCGACAACTTAGGTCATTAGCGTCTTAAATTACATTAAATAACAACTAACTTAAAACTAAATAATATCACAAAACATCCATGAGCGCAGGTGGGATTTGAACCCACGACAGTCTAGTCTAGAGGCTGGTACCAAGTACGCTATCCACTAGGCTACACTGCCCTCTTTACTTTTTAGTGTGCTAATATAAGCGTGTTTTATAGATTTTTTTGAAGCTGTACATTTTTTTTGTACGATAATATTAAAGTAAAATATCTTTTTTTTGTGAAAACATAGGTGCAAATAATTCTCATTGTTGTCATCCTAATCCAGCTCTGATTGATTTACCACCTTTGCTGTCATTGTCCTGTACTGTTTCGTGTGGCTTTATCGTCTATATACAAGATGTAGATTAGTTGTCAAAGTTTAAGAATTATTTCCGTATAAAATAGATTCTTAATGTTTCCACAAAACTTGCGCCCTCAAACCTTTCAACATTTAGAAATATTTAAATTGGAAAAAGGAGGACAAATATAAATCACAAAATATGCAGTATAAATAAAATACTTATTTCAAAATGTAATCGCTTGGAAAATGCACTTTTAGTTTCCAAACCAAATTTTAAAAACTCATCCACATGAATTTTTGTATACTCGCGAATCTTTTTTATTAAGGAAAATAATAGAAAATATAACAATTGGGTAGGTAGGTACTTAATAAAAAAAAAGTTTTTTTAATTTTTTTTTAATAAAAAATGTGATTTTGACCGCCTTTTTTCAAAATGGCGGCCGAAGCACAACTCTTTTCAAGGCAATTTTTCAAAACGCTGGCAGACATTTTTACAGTAAGTTAATTTATTATTGAAGTTTCACTTCTACCGAGTGTGAATACGACACACCTGATCTGTTTTACAAGCTTTTATTTAACTTGCAATGTATGTTAGTTAGTTAGTTTGTGTGTTTCTTTAGGTCAAAACTTACAAGTCAATTTTGAACGACTTCCACGTATCCGATCTATTTGAAATTTTGTACACATATGTATTCCCGATGACAATACATCAATAAATCGTTTTAAGAAATAAATTCAACCCCTAAGGGGTTCAAACGGGGATGTAGATTTTTTTTGACTAATCAACGCCCAGGCCAAATCGCTGAAGCTAGAAACTTGAAATTTGGACAGTTGGTTCCTTTTCTGACGTAAGCATCCACTAAGAAAGGATTTCTCGAAATTCAACCCCTATGGATGTCAAAGGGGGGTAAAATTTTGAAAGACTAAAATGAACAAAATAAATATTAATAAAAAAACTTTTTAGAGACAAGCTTTTATTTAAATGCACTAAAAAGGAAAAAATAATTTTTAATAATTTAGGTTCATAATTATAAAAGCGTGGGTCGTGACAAATAAACTATCATAGAGTTCACGACCCACGCTTTTATAATTATGAACCTAAATTATTAAAAATTATGTTTTCCTTTTTAGTTCATAATTATAAAAGCGTGGGTCGTGACAAATAAACTATCATAGAGTTCACGACCCACGCTTTTATAATTATGAACCTAAATTATTAAAAATTATTTTTTCCTTTTTAGCGCATTTAAATAAAAACTTGTCTCTAAAAAGTTTTTTAACTTCCCATTGGAAGTTATTGTTTACTAATATTTTTAGTACCTATTGATAAACAAATATAAGGTTATCGACATTATTATTAGGACGTTTAAAATCAATAGATCAGATCAAGCAGTACACTGTACAGGTCTACTACCGTGACTGGTTAATCGTTTGGATAAAGTTAATCCGCGCCGTGTCTGAGAGATTGTTGAAGTGCTATAGTGTAGTGGACCAAGCTCCCGCCGGAGTGGTTTAAAGGTTTCTGTTCTCGATAAGCCGTCTTGTTGCAACGGCAACGGTCCCATCGAGTCAAGCCCCCCCAACACCCTGTTGTCGAAAGGCACTCTGTGCTGTAGCTTAGGGCTCCGGTAGTTTGGTTTCACCATCGACTTATGTACGATCGCCCCCTTTCCAACCACTTTCAGGCTCCCACATAGCTATGTATGTATACAATATCTCTAGTATTAATATTTAGGGTTGATACGAATCATCTGAAATCACTCTATTAAGCATTTTTCTTTAACTTGAATTATTTCCATATAAAATAGCTGTGTGTTTTATTTAATTAAATGAATGAAAAATAGATTCAAACATATTATATAATTACTTATTTACACAGCTAGTTCCATCAAAATTGTTTGTATAGCTTATCGGTGACCCAATAATGTCATTATAATATTTGCAGATCGATTGGTCAGTATTAAAGGGGTGGCAGATCACCCTAAACGTGTCATGTACCCGACGAAATTTATATTATTAGTTCAAGGTTCAAATTTTAATATGTTGTTACGGCGACTGTTTTAAGCATATATTTCAATTTGCAGAACAAAATGTCGGTATTAACCCCCTTTCAGAACGATATAAACACCTATTTGAGCAAGTTTCTCTCTAAGAGAGGGGGTTAATACCGACATTTTGTGAAATATATGCTTAAAACAGTCGCCGTAACAACATATTAAAATTTGAACCTTGAACTAATAATATAAATTTCGTCGGGTACATGACACGTTTAGGGTGATATGCCACCCCTTTAATACTGACCAATCGATCTGTAAATATTATAATGGCATTATTGGGTCACCGATAAACTATACAAACAATTTCAGCCTTGAAGCAATAATAATTATTGTGACCATTTTTTTTGTTACATGTTGGGGGCGTTCTGCATCTCTCCCATACCGCTATCTAGCAAAATCCCTTACTCAGGGCACTTTAATATGCCTCCTTCAACATCTTCACAAAAATAAGGCCTTTAATAAATAACACCAAAAAAATGTCACTAGCTCTCGGTCTATTAGATCTGTAGTATTTGATTTATATGACAGTTTCTTATAATTTTCCCCATCCCTTGGTAAGAGCGTAGTAGCCAGTCGGTATGTGTACAGATACAAGAGCTTACGGCTTGCAAGTATCCCATATTAGAGACTACATCGGTTTGGGTTCGCCGTTTTGCCTGTAACTGCTTATCTCCGACCATTCTCTCCTGTTTCTGTTTGTAGTCTCTGTTAGTATGTTTTGAATACACTGAGGTGTACATTTCTATGTATTAATTAATATTTAAATGATAAAATTAATTCACTTCGTCTTCTAATGATATTTCATTGTTAAAAGCTATAGGTAGTCGTTAACTGAAACTTTAATATTATCAGCTTTACTACGTACATTACACGATTGGGTATCTACAGTGTGCTCCTGAACTACCCAGTTTATTATTATTATGATACATTTTTTGAGTGTTGGGTCTCCAAGTCACTATATTATGAAGTATTAGAAACACCTTGTATTATGTCCGTCTTGTGACTTCTTGTGATTTATCACTACGCATAATACACAGTGCTTAGCATCATAATATTATATAGTGTTACGAATACTCAATGTGTGTTTTTTAAAAATAATTAACCACACCTGAAGATGGCAACTCGTTGCTGAAACGCGTAGTGATAAATCACAAGAAGTCATAAGACGGACATAATACAAGGTATTTCTAATACTTTAAATTAAATTAAATTTATTGAATAGCTACAAGCCGCAAAGCCATACAAATATTAAATACATACATGTTACAATTACACAAAAAAGGAATGAAAAATATTAATAGATCAGATGATTATACAATTATTACAGAAGATTACAAAATCTGGAAAAAACTAAAAAGTTGGGATGTTATGTTTATTGCCCATTTCTTGAAGCAAGAATATTTTGCATTTTTCACGGAATTTTGTCAGAGATGGTGCATCGCGAATATGAGGTGGCAATTCATTCCACATTTTACAAGTGACAATGCAAAATGAGCTTGCTCCAAGACTGGTTCTACTCTGTGGTATATTTAATTTATTATTCCGGGTGTTATAATTATGATATGCTGACAAGAACGTTATTTTACTACTTAAAAAACTTGGCTTATCAAATTTGAGCAAGCTATAAAGTAAAGTTAGTGAGTGCAAAATTCGGGTAAAGTGTATATTTAATAAATTATGTTTATATAAAATTGGATGAATATGTGTTCTTCTATTAGTATTGAAAACATAACGGATGCAAGAGTTTTGAATTTTTTGTAACTTATAGTTTAAGCGATCTGTTAGACCAAGTAAGCAAACATCAGCGTATGTCATAATAGAAATAACAAGTGACTGTACCAACTTTAACTTAACACTAGATGTTAACAAATTCTTAAATCTAAAGATGCTTTTTAATTTATAGTAAGCTCTTTTACAAATGTTAGAAACATGACACTCCCAGCTGACTGTACTGTCCATGATAATGCCTAAATTTTTTGCACTAGTAACGCACTGAACAATACAACCACTGACTAAAATAACTGGTAAGGTGTTATCCGAGAAAACTTGCAAATTTGCTTTGGATGATATTGGCAGCAAAACAGTTTTATTTGGATTAATCTGTAAGCTATTTTTATAGGCCCAACGCTCAACACATGCAATGTCATGATTAAGATTAACCAAACAGTTGGAGAGTTCACTTTTCGGGCAAGATATGAGCAGTTGCGTGTCATCTGCATACTGATAGACTGTAGAGAATTTCACAGCTTTATAAAGATCACACACATAAAGATTAAATAATATCGGTCCCAGTACGCTAATATATTATTATTATTAGTTTTCTACTAAACGCGCTCCACGATTTTTTTTGTATGATGAAAGTTCCAGATTTGTGACTAATAATTATTATTTTCTAGCTTTTGGTACCTACATCGTCGATTGTACAATAAGATCGTTTAAGTTAAAAGTTTAGTCTTTTATTTTCATGTGCTTTATTTGCTTAATCTGATTTTATTACATTTATCCGATCCACTGAAATGTTGCGGGAGCTCGCCCTATGAAAATTCAAAAATGCAATTTGCACCCAGACGAAAGCCGGGTCAGTCAGCTAGTTACCATAATATTGTATTGTCATCGGAACTACACGTGTGTGCAAAATTTCAATTCAATCGAATAACGGGAAGTAGGTGAAAAAAACATCGCGCCTGACGTAAAAGATGTATTTAGCACACTAGTTACACAATATACTATTAAAAAGACGACAAGTTATTTGTGAGTGTTCATTATTTTTAGGTAATAAAATGATCAGAATGAAATGTTCGTTTTTTTGCACGCACTGGCACCCCCTCTGATCATTTCTTGACAAATCTGTCTGTGAATAATGATGTAGCTACAAAAATTCTCTAGAGACGGTTGTTTTTTTATGAAACAAGTATTTAATACCTGGTATATGGTTTTCATTTATAAATCATTTTCGCTAGCTTAAATTAATTTGAAAACATCAACATTTTTGCTTATAATGTATATTTTTTTGATATGAATGAGCAATATTCGTATCACAGTACTGTATGACGGTGAACATTAAAATCGGTTATGGCGTCCATGATGCCTTCCGGTGATATAGTTCTGAAAACAAAACGCGTTTGTTTTGTCTGACAGAATACAATCATTTGTTTCATAATATACAGCGTTACATATGAACATAATAATAATAATAATCGGTTATTTTGCATAAAAACAAAAGAATACAATGTTTGTGAAATTTCTAATAATTATAGAGATTGAGGTTATGCAGTCGTTAACTTGAAATTTTACTAATCTTATGTAAATATCTTAATTGCAGTTTTTTAAAGTAGCGCAGAATTTTCTGTAACGGAAATTGGGAAGGCAAGTGACCTCATATATTGAAAAATAGAATTATAACTTTGTATACCAGTTTTCACTTTCTAAGAACAGTAATTGTTGAGTCAGGTCGTGAATGCCAAAACCAGGTTGAAATTCTTAATTATATTATATTTTTTTTTCGTGATGAAAATAACTTGGATAACAATTATTTATAATATAAAAAATAAAATTACAATTAATTATGCATATTATTATTTAAAAATTAAAAATTGGTGAATTTAATTTTCTGTTGATATACCTATTATAATATGTATTAGTGTTTGACAATTCAAGAAAAAAAAATTTATTTTTTTAAAATTACTTTTAATTTAAATTCTTTATCCAAAAATTAAAAAACATTTGCATTACCTATAAAAACATAACAAATTATTAATGGGCACGTTATTTATTTATTTATGTCTACAAACAGGCGTAAGCTTAGTAATATGTAGACTACCCATATTACACAATACTGTATCTACAAATAATTGTATCTATTAAATAAAAAGTTTCACTTCTACCTAGTGTGATCACGACCCACCTTATCTGCCTTTTTTAACCATCTTTCACAGCTGTTACATTGCAGTTTTATATGCAGGGTGTTGTAGTTTCAAGAACTTAATTCTGATGAGACATTGGTCTGATTCTTTGTTAGAGAGCTACTGCCATTTGAAATAATCACTGTCAACATATTGGAGCAGTTTGAAGGTTTTATTTAAGAGCTGAAAAAGATTTTGAGCCTGAAAATACTTTCAAATTTACCGGATTTTTTTCAAAATCCAATTGTAACACTTGGGTAGAAATTAAAACAAAATCGGTTGACCAGGACTGGACTGACAAATGTTATGACAGATAAATACGCGAAAATAATAATTCTCTATAGAGTTTATTGAAATTATTTCCATTGATTATTATTTCAAATAAGTCTCGCGAAGACAGACTTACATCACAAGTAAATGATATTTATGCATGTATTAGCAGGTCGACCTGTTTTTTAATAAGATTTTTTTATTTAATCGGCGATTTATCGTAAATTATACTACATAAAGGATTACCCCACTGACCACATCGTGCAGACATAGCATTTTTACACATATAGCCATCGTCTGCTATTCGTATACTTTAGAAAATTGTTTGTGTGTGTGTGTAAATGTGTGCTGGCGGCATTTGTATTGTCCCCTTGTCAAATCATTGTCGTCAACATGCGCTAAATGGACTGTAAAGGCGATACCACCTACAGCCTACAAACTGACCAATGTCCACTATATATAATCCTTCGATTCCCTTTTTGACTAGATTCCATTCGTATCCAGTGTACGACTTCCCGCAGTTGACCCATGTGTCCGCAAAACGATTTACTTTATTAGTGTGTTTACCTTTATATTAGAAATCGTGTCCATCGTGATTATAATAAAATTTAGCACATACGCTATTGTCATACTAACTTTTATCCGTGGCTTCATTCGCGTTAAACTATTTTTAATTGAATATACTTTCTAAAAAATCGATGATTTTTGATGTGAAACATCTTATGTCGGGCTGTGAACAGCCGCGTGAGGGGAAATATGCAACGAAATTTATGGTCCGCTCCTTCGCTGCTGTTCTCCCCACCACTGCGGCACTCTCTCTCTCGGCTTCCGCGCGCTCGGGCACGGGAAGACAACCGCGTGTGTTACAGTGCAGTATATAGGATTACGTCAGCATAACAGTTAGTTGCTGCTTTTGAAAAAATATATACTACTACATAGAGAATACCACCGAGTTCAATAATGTTTTCTTTGATGTTTCACATCTGTCGGGGGTCCCGAGACCCACACCCTTTTTTTAACATGAGTGTCTGAGTTTTTAACGAACTGATACAATATTTAAGGACGATTTGTATCCATATCAGTGCCTAAACAAAAAAAAATCATTATTATTATTATATAATGTCGGTTTTTGACAGAAATATTTTGACCATAGAAAAGGCAAAGAATTTTGTCACTTCCTAACGAAAACAATTTTATTATTGGATGTTATCATGTAATCATAAAATTTTCGAAATTAGAAAAGTGTGTTGTGATCTGAAAAATGTTGGAAAACACTGGTTCAGCAGATAGACTATCTTGTTTTTCACTGGTCATTGACTAGCTAGCAAACATTTCTCAATTTACGATCTTTAACAAATCTGCTTTTTGGACCGACAGGGTAAATGGTGGGCATTTATAAAAGAATGCGAACAATACTAAATAAAATGTTGGTAATATTGCGTGGCTTTGGAATCGATAAATTGACACCAATATACCGGATGTTTTTAAATCGATTTATTTTCAATAGAAACTATTTTTTTGTGATAGATGTGAAAAATAAAAATAATTGTTACGGAAATTATTTATACCGTTTTATTATGTCCGTAAAAATACACTTTCATTAGCTGCGTAGTTATACACGTGTGGAACGCGCGTCGCCGTTCGCCAGATTGCCCCAATCCAATCCCCTCCATTTCCGCCTGGAGACCATTCACCGTGTGCCGTGTTGGCACAATTAGTTCTCGCCAGTGCCGCTAGGTTAATACATACGCCTTGTTGTTATTGTCTATGGTTGTGGTAATTGTCTATGGTTATACGCCAGTGAACCTAAATCGGTAGTACAATGGTCATCAGCCGAACTGAAGCGCCACTGCTCTTGACGCGTGTAACATAATAATAAATTGTTTCAATTTCAAATTAACTTAATGATGTTAAAAATTGTTAATTGTAAGATAAAATTATAGAAGTAGCTTTACGTCTTCGTTTGCGGCAGCGGCACAAATTACTGTGTCCCTTGCCATTTTTTCTTGTTATTATCTATAGTAAGTTAGTAAGTGATATTATATATTGCAATCTTTTCAAACAAAGAGTACATAACATTGTCCCACAAACATACAAAGAATTATAATATACACCATGTACCAGTTTCGTGTATACATAGGGAAAATAACATTGAGAACATTTACAATTTTTTAGTAGGCTAATGTGAAATGTAGGTAGTGAATTACGTAAAAAAATAGTACAGTGAATTTTTTAAACAATTTTCCATAGCAACGGTTGACTATCATAACAGTAACTCGGATCCTTCTTAATAAAAAAATCAAAGCATCTACTACCATATTTACATTAGGTCTTATGGTCCATAGCTTACTAAAAAATTGTAAATGTTCTCAGTGTTATTTTCCCTATGTATACATGAATCTGGGACTAGTTACAGACGAATTCTACTGTATATAAATATCACGTCATCAATTATGTGAACTTGTTTGTTAAAAATTAACAAGTTTTATGCAGTCGAACACTTTTTATTAAATAAAAAAAAAAAACATTAATACGTTCTTTAAAATTATATAATTTTTTTAATTTTTAAAAGGAGAAATAATTTCAGTCCCACCGTCTGTAAAAATTGTTTTCGTGTAGGTATTTTTTGTTAGCAAGTTTGGTATCAACCGATTTTATTTCAATATTAATGGCACATTTCAGTCAATACAAAATTTCGAAATTATTTCGTTAATTTTTACAATATTTTCGGATCTAAATTGTTTTATTGATTAGGCTAATTTTAAATAGGTTTCGAGCGGTGATAGATTCGAATATGTATACAATTTTTTTCAAAATAAATCTAGTTTTTATACAGTTAAAATGTTGGTCATTATTTTCTAAACGTATTGTATGATCAGCCGCAATACAAGGGGTCATTCTTATCTCTAAATGTTTTATGTGACAGTTTTGTCCGGTACAGTGGCGACTTTGTTGGTTTATGCGGCATTCAACTGAACTAACAACACGCCGGATCCTTGTCTCTTACACTTGACCATTATATCCTGTTCCTCGGACTTGTTTTGTTTTGACAGATTACTCCCTTAAAGACACATCTCCGTAACGAAACGGAAAATGTTACGAGAACTTGACCAAAGTACAGTTTCAGGAAATAATTTTTTAAATAGATTTTAAAACTAACACTTAATTTTTTTAATATTTAGTCAAAATCTCTCTAAAAGAAGAGTGAAAAATGATAGTTAATAATATGGTGCACATAAATGCTGACGGCTGTTTTTACCCGACTGCGCCAGAAGGAGGGTATTGTTTTTCGAGTGTATGTATGTATCTATGTATGTATATTTCTTTATCACGCTCTGTAGCCTAAACGGCTTAACGGATTTTGAAAAATGAGGTGTCACTAGATTCGTCTGAATCCCCAGAGTAACATAGGGTATATGACGTCACGGAAAATTCAATATGGCGGACGCAGACGCCATTTTGTCAGAATGCAAAAGTAATTTTCCTTCTAAATACATTGATATAGGTATCAAAATCAAAACAAAAAAAAGGTTTCGTTGATATTTCAAATAGGGTATATGAAGTAACGGAAAATTCAATATGGCGGGCGCTAGACGCCATTTTGTCAGTACGCAAAAAATCGGTAAAACCTTGTGTGTGGGGTATCAAATGAAAAGGCTTGATGAGTAGATTCAACTAAAAGAAGGAAATAAAAAATTTATTAAAAAAACAAAAACCCGACTGCGTAAAAATCGAACATAAAAGATGGAAACAAGATCAAATGATAACATGCAGTCGGAGGTATTTCTGTTCAATTTGTTACTACTATGCCTCCGACTGCATGTTATCATTTGATCTTGTGTCCATCTGTTATGTTCGATTTTTACGCAGTCGGGTTTTTTGTTTTTTTAATAATTTTTTTTAATATTTATAGGCAAAATCTCTCTAAAAGAAGAGTGAAAAATGATACAAAGTTACTAATATGGTGCACATAAATGCTGATGGCTGTTTTTAATTTATTGTTTTAATGAAATGTACATTTTGGAAGTAGGTATATTTTATTTTTATTTAACTACGTTTGTTTGGATAAAATTTGTAAACCGACGTTAGATTGTGAGGGTTAACAGTATAAACAGTGACTTAGCACACACATTCATACATACAGTGTGCAACCGAGTACCTACTTCAAATTATATGTAAGTCGCTGCTGCCTCAGTGTTATGCTAACATCTAAATGGACTTACAGCGGTCCTAAATATCCCCCGAGAACTTACTTTGTTTTTAAATAGATTCGTTAAACGATCACTGACTTAAAATTCAACTTGTGCCGGATCACTTGAAATTTCAGTTCAGATTTCTATTCGAAACAAAAGAGTTTTTCTTAATGGAGATAGACACTGCCAAACTTGACCGCTAGGGACGCCAGCTATGTAACCACCTCGGTCTCTGGATAGTTCATAATAGTATGTACAGAATAAGTTTTTGAAGCTATGCATCTATAGGCGCGTTAGACGATTTCTGGCAGGAGAGAAAGTTATGGGTTCGCGTCACGCAACATGCTCATGTTAAAAGTATATCTATAGCTATGAGTGTGACGTATATATACTGGCGCACGCGCTGTGGCCTATGTACACGTATATGCACCAACACAAAGATAACGTGTTGTACAACTTTAGTACTGTGTGTTACACAAGTAAAATTGAATTGATTATGTGTATTGTTTAAATTGTGTTTTTAAATAATATAAGTATGTTAATTCTTATTTCAATTAAATTGTATTTATATTTTGTACTGGACTTGCGTAGCCCATCGCATGTGTTGACGTAAAAAACATAGCTTCTGTCGGGTGTCCCATGACACCTCTTGACAATGCCGATGTGCTGTGTTTACCAATATTCAAATCATAGAGGCTAATATTTTATATGTCCAAAGGACCCGGAACTGAAAAGAAGTGGTTACATGCTATCAGAAGGGAAAAACTTGATTTCTCGCGCGTTTTTCTATAAAAACCAATGATAACTTAGGTGGTTATAAACCTGCTGCCATCTATATTACGTTTCTCATGTGCCCATCTCTATGAGTGTGTGGTAACTATTAATGATTGCGATGTACCAGTTGATGATTCCTCTGGGTTGGAGACTTAAGGCCGGTTCTCACGGGGCGATTTTAATTGATCAACTAAAATCGAATGAAAATGAGCGTGAGAACCTATATTTCAACTTTTGTTGATCAATTTTAGACTGAGTCTAACTTTATCGTTCAAGTATGAGTCATATTCAACTTCAAACTAGTTAAAACTGCTATTTGAAACATGATTGAAGCGTGTGAACTGCGAACTATTGTATTGTCAGTCAACTTCAGTTCATTCGTCTGTCAATATGAGTACTGTCAATGTCTGGTGTTCCGAAGTGTTATATTATTCTTTATAATAATGAAGTGGTCAGAAAAATTAACATTAAATTTCTTAGAGTTGTATCAAAAACACGATTGTTTGTGGAATCACAAATTAGACTCATACAGAAATAAAGATTGCCGAGAAAATGCATTACATATTATAAAGAGTGAAATGAGGTTAGAAGACCTGTCTATAGCGGACATTAAAAATAAAATTAAATTTGATATCTTCTCGAAATCCACCGTCTAACCCAAAAACGACGTTTTTTGCGTTGTTTCGTCATTTTCATTAAATTTTTTCTTAGCTCGTCCCTTAAAGTGGCTATTATTCCTAGACCTGCATGGAAAACTGCATTTGGCGCCATTTTGAAGTTGAAACAGTCAATCAATTTTCATTGAAACGTGGGAACGAAAAGTTGTTCAATTTAAGTTCAATTTTATTTGATCAACTAAAGTTGATCAATTGGTAATTGATAAAATCAATCGATTTAAAACCCCTTATATCCACACCATATTATTCACATAACAATTAGAGGTGAAAATAATAAATATCTCAGACAGCTAGGCTGCCATGATTTTTGAGCTATATCTAAGAAAAAATCAAATGACCACTGTCGGGATTTTCACCTCTAATTGTTATGTGAATAATATGGTGTGGATATAAGGGGTTTTAAATCGTACCAATTAATTACTGTCCACAGAAACTCAAAACGTTGTTTATCTATAGGTAAAGTTGATCAACTAAAAATCGCCCCGTGAGAACCGGCCTTTAGGGGAATGGAGTGAAAGTGGAATGTTTCTTTTGATTGTGCCTGTTGTTGATGACTTCTGTGTTAGAAGAGATAAGCAAACGTGTGAATCAGGTGATGGTGAGGTATATTATAGGACGATGACGGTGGATTAGAGCAAACAGTTTTCCTGTAGTACTGTGATATATTTCCCCTGTGCGATTTTTTCCGCTAAACAGGTCCCATGAGGGCTTATTACAGACTTTATACATACCTTGCTATATTCCGCGTCATAGACAACTTTTAAAAAGCTCCTGATGTTTCTCTCTTTGTGTATTTTTTATAATAAACTTAATTTATGCATTTATATCCTTATTTATAATTTATCTTTTAAAAGCTACGCACGTGTTAAATCAAATATTAAGCATATTAATTATCGGTTTACATTTGCGTTATGTCTGAAATTTGGATTAAATATATTTTTTGAAGCTAAATGAAGATAGTTTTAAAGTCAAAATCATCGAAATTTCTGTAACTATACCGTCACTTCCACCATAAATGTCCCGTTTCTTTCGCCAAGCGAAATACGGTATTAATAATTTCAAATCTCCTAAAAGAAACTTGTAAAAAACATTTTTTTTCAACTAAAAGCTTATTGTTAATAATACATTGGAAATTATGTTGATTCTTCCATCAGTATTATATCGTTACTTCCACCATATATATTCCATTTCTTTCGCCAAGCCAAATACGGTATTAATCAATTCGTACCTATCTCTTAAAAGAAATTTGTAAAAAATTTTTTTAAACCAATAAATATTAATAAAAAGTTCTGTTGATTCTTCCATCAGTATTAAGATTTACAATCATTTTTTTCTTGAATATATTTTGACTTTTTGTATTCAGTGCGTTTACATTGAACCAAAAAGGTACGTTAAATCAATTAAAATGTTGATATTATTCTTTCTTATAGTTTCATATTGGTTTTTATTACAGCAATGTCTTACCAATGAAAAAATAGGTTAATTTGTTTGAACCTTATATTATACATTTGAGGCACAAAAGAAGGATTTATTACTCGATCAATGAAAAAATAGTTATAAATAAAATATAAGTAAAAAATTGTTTCAAAGACAAGCTTTTATTGAAATGCACTAAAAAAGAAAAATTAATATTTAATAATTTCGGTTCATGATTTTAAAAGTATGGGTCGTAAACTAAAATTATTATTTTTGGTACATTTAAATAAAAGCCTGCCTTTAAAAACTAATATACAAAGCGTCAATAAAATGCCAAATTTTTACGCATTTTTAAATCTTGATTACTATTTTGTGATAAAAAGTTATGTTTCAAAAACAAAAAATTAAAAAAATAATTTAAATCACATTAGGTTCTCGTTAATATTAGTCTGAACAAGGTGTTTCTTAGCCATGTACGTCGTTGAAATTGGTGTTATTTTTATATGCGATTGAGTTTGTACGGCACTGGTCGAAAAGTGAGAAAATTACGTATATTAGCATTGTCATTTTTCACGAACACATTGACTAGACAGGATATATGTGTGTATGTTTGTGGTGACAGCTTCGGCGATGCACTAATGCGAACGTAGCCAATGATCACTGGGTGACGATGATCCACAGGACGTAGTTGACCGCCTCTAGAAGATATACCATCACACTTTGTCCTTTGTGAGATGAAATTGCCAAGCACATATTTTATGCTCACGATAGGCTTTTGTTGTGAGAGATGGACAACGGTCCGTTTTGTATTGTACTATTACATAACTTTTGATACAGAACTATGACTTGTACTAACCATGGCGGAATAAATATTTATTTACAATAATTAAAAATACAATAACAATAAATGCAACAATGAAAAGTCAATTTTAAGAATAAAAAAACTTAAACGGTAATTATTATTGAACTAAACGAGCCACTTATTTATTTATTGTAGATTATAGACGCGTCGACATCTAAGGTCATTAGCGTCTTTTCAACTACACTAAATAACAACTAACTTAAAACTAAATAACATCACAAAACATCCATGAGCGCAGGTGGGATTCGAACCCACGGCAGTCCAGTCTAGAGGTTGCAGCGCCAAGCACGCTACCATCTAGGCTATACTGCCCTCAAACGAGCCACTTAAATAACACTTAACAAATAACTATATATACAAGGATTATTTATTTGTAATAATTTATGTCACTGTATTTATATCAGATTTATTTCTAACGTTTATTTATGTCGGTCATTTACTCAGTTACTTCAGTACTATTTATTTACATCCACTCCACTATTTATATTACTGTACTGACTGATTCGACCATTGATTGACTAATATTTATATCACTGATCCACTTGATGGCACGACTCACCATTCACTGATTGCTTCAACACGACACACTCGCTGTTTATATACCTGCGTGCGGTGTACGCTCAGTGCGTCCTCGTATTCTCTAACGTTGTCTAGAATATTCGCGTAGGCACCAGTGTGTTCAACGTCAGACACCGCTTCTCAGAATTGTTGCCCGCCGTTCATTTACAGGGTGATCCGTAACAATACGTTAAAATCATCTTATTTTGCTCTGTAGAATATCCTGTGATTATTATGCTACGCGATTTAGACTTTAGAGATCCTCTGTAGAAATAAAAAAAAGCAGATTCATGTGAAGCCTGGGGTAGTTCAGAACAGATGCGAATATGGAGACAGCGCAAAGATTAAGGGTTGGTGGTATCAATGAACGAGAATACAAGTTGGAATGAATGATTTCTCCACAGTCCAGTTTGTGTCATTCTCTACCTCCACCCTCTTTCGTCCATTCTATTCATCCCAATCGCCCACGTCGTGTGATTTATAAAAGTATTGTGTGCAAAGTTAAATTAAGTTCCTACTCTTTTTTTATTTTGAAGTACGTTTATTCATTTTTGTGCGCTGCTAGTTTTCTGCTAGTAAATTATTATACCAAATTAATCCTTTGTTACCAACGCGAAGTGTTAAGGGATCAGTTGACTAATTTCTTATTTTGAATTTTAAGATAATTTCGAGAACAACTGAACGGATTTGAATGCAATTTTTATCATTGTATAATTTATTTCTTGGAGAAAGTGTAGGTCTATAATAACTGTCCGGCCCGGTTTCGATCGAAATGTTTCCAAGTTGGATTGTAATCAAGTTTATGTAAAAATCCGGTCAAGTGCGAGTCGGACTCGCGTGGAGAGGGTTCCCAACAATTTTTGGGATTTTCGTTTAGGTTTTCCTGTAAACTATGAGTGACTAGTGAGGCCCTATATTCCCTATTTTTTTTCAAAATTTTAGACTGAGTAGTTTCGGAGATAAGGGAGGGAATGCTCGATTTTCGTATTAAAGACTTAGGATTATCGTTTAAGTTTTTCTGTAAACTACAACAATATGATTGAAATCCTATCAAAAACACTTCTTGTAATTCGCGTAGCAGTAAAAAGTTTTTTACTTCCCACCTCTACTATGGTAGGGAAGTAATGGATTTAGTCCGAAAAAAATATTTCGAGATTTTAACAGATTTTCACGTTTTGAGACCCTAGCAATCGTTTAAGATCATTTTCTGACTGATGTCTGTATGTGTGTGTGTGTGTGTGTGTGTATGTGTGTGGTCAATTTTTCGCCTTCGATATCTTAAGAACGGAACAACATACGGACATGCCGATTGTTCTATTGTGTTTATCAGCCTTTAACTTAGATCTGATTAGATTTTGAGTCAAATCGGTTCAGTAGATCCTGAGATATTCAAAAAAACGTCCTCAATGTCACGTATTAACATAGGTAAAAAAAAATATAAATGAATTCTAGATGTTATAATATGAAAAAAATGTAAATATTTTTTTTCTCTAAAATGTATAGTTTTCGAGAAAAAAATATTTTACTAAAAAAAATAAAAATTTTACGTAAACCAAGGTAACCATGATTTTTGCTATATTAAGTTAGCCATCAGTAGCTCACCAAACAAAAAAGAGGGCCATGCTTTTTTCAAAGAATAAAAATTAAATTGTGTTTTAAAGACCACCAACAGCTAAGGTTATTTGGGCCTAGTCAAAGAATAAAAAAAAAGTGTTTATTTTTTGCAAATATTTACTAGGTGGGAAGTATAGGACTGGTCATCAGTCGAATTTTTTTTTTAAAACCCACCCTTGGCTTCAAGGAATTAATCCCATGTGCCAGACACAAAATGATAAGGATTAAACAAACAGGGATTAAAGGAACCAACACCTTTTCTCACCACAGGCCCTCGCAGCATTAGGAACCCAAGACAAACACAGGACTCAGACCTTGGAAAAACACACAAAATGACTACTGTTAGTAGGACTCATATAGTAATACTGTGCCTGGCACAAAATTCATTTAAAATTTCATATAGCTCGAAGTTAACCGAACTTGAGATGTGACTTAAATTGAGAGGGAAGAAAAATTCTTTCTCTCGTAGACGTTGCCATCATTGTTCTTGGTGCATAGTTTTGGCAGTAAAAAGTTATGAGATCTAATAAAGCCAAGTTCAATTAATTGTAAGTGAAATCTAAAACTTGGCAAACATTAAAGTTCCGTTGCAAGGTTTGGTGCTTTAGTCATTCGTCTTTTATCTTAGCGAACTTTGAACTTAGCCAAGTTTGAGATTTCACTACCTTTCACTTACATTATTAATTATTGAACTTGGCTCTATTAGATCTGATAACTTTTTACTGCTACGCGATCGCGAGACTTGGCCTTATTTTTACAAGAACGGTTTTTGATGGGATTAATTTTTTTGTGGTATCACCACAACAGTTAAAAATGAAAGTTATTAATATAATCCGATTATGAATAATTGGTAGTTCACTGAAGCACATTTTTATTTAAATACTGACCTCACATCCTTGTATACACTGCAATGGTAGGGTAAAGGCATTGTTTTTCGATTCCCCATCTGTGGTCGACTATTTGTTGCTCTATTATGTATGTAAACTCAATTGCAAATTATTAATTTCTTATTTTTATTCGCACTGGTAGAGTTTAAATATTATTGAAATACGATACTAGAGACTTGAGTTAATAACATTATAATTTTCTTCATTACATACACTAGTCGTTACTTATGGCATTTTATGCGTAAACATAAACTATATTTTATTTATTGTTATGTCAACTCGAACGAAGCCGTATATAAAGTAGCCTATCCTTTGATTTGAGGAGCCCTATATACATTATACGTGTATCAAGTTTCATTGATATTGGATTGGGAGTTTTAGAGTTAAGCAAACAAAAAATATGAAAATGATCAATTATGCCAAGTCTTCATGGTTTCCGGGCTTGTAGGCCGTGGTCCGGTGGTATTTCTACCTGACGTTTCGTCTACAACTGCGGTAGACATTCTCAAAGGCGATGTGGCAGCGGTCGAAGTGTCCTCCTTGGCGGCTCACAGGTCAGTGTGTCAGTGACAGGTGTTCTCCCTTCTTTTATGCCTAGTACCAGTATGTTCTCTGTTCGGTCGTAGTCCGTCTCTCTGTTAATGGTCAACTGCGCAGTGTGTAGTGGTGGGGGTGAGTTCTCTACTCGGTCGTATTCCGTCCTTGTACGATTGGCATTGACCTGTGAGCCACCAAGGAGGACACTTCGACCGCTGCCACATCGCCTTTGAGAATGTCTACCGCAGTTGTAGACGAAACGTCAGGTAAAAATACCACCGGACCACGGCCTACAAGCCCGGAAACCATGAAGACTTGGAACAATGCCGGCCGTGAAAGCTTGCACATCTGATCAATTATGGCTTGGTATCATTCAAAATGCCTAAAAAAGATGAAATTTAAAAAAAGTAACTTACAGGGAAACCTTACTTTACAATTCTATTATTAGTATTGAATATTATGTAATAGTTTATTCTGTCAACTAGAAATATAAAAGTAGTCAACCACAGGTGGGTGGTCGGGAACAGGTGCCTTTACCCTATAATAGGATAAAGGGATAGAAAGAGTTCTGCGCGTTCTGGCATACTATGAACTAGTGACTACTGACTATAATAATCCTAACTCTATAATATGGAGATTGGAACAGCGAGTTTCGTGTATGTGTGTGTGTGTATGCATTTGTATGAATGTATGCACACCATTTGGTGTTGTTTACTTTTTGACAGATGGCAAACTGACCGCCTGAACTGACTGCTGTTGCCTGGTAGCCTAGCTGCTAGTCTGCTAGATTGAGTCGGGGCTTCCACTTGATTACTTCACATACCGAATGTTCTACTATTTTTTAAGTGAGTAATTGCAGATTATAGACGCTCGACAACACATATAACTATTATTTATGACCCATGTGCCACGTGATCCTTCAAAAGTTTAGGTGCGACGCGAGAATCTTTGAATATAAATTGTGATTTTTGACAAAATTTAGATTTCCTCAGATATTTTTGATGTGAAACATCTTATGTCGGGCTGTGAACAGCCACGTGAGGAGAAATATGCAACGAAATTTATGGTCCGCTCCTTCGCTGCTGTTCTCCCCACCACTGCGGCACTCTCTCTCTCTCTCTCTCTCGGCTTCCGCGCGCTCGGGCAACCGCGTGTGTTACAGTGCAGTATATAGGATTACGTCAGCATAACAGTTAGTTGCTGCTTTTGAAAAAATATATACTATTACATAGAGAATACCACCGAGTTCAATAACGTTTTCTTTGATGTTTCACATCTGTCGGGGGTCCCGAGACCCACATCCTTTTTTTTAAATTTATCACGCACACGTGAAGTTTAGAAGTTATGGGTGTAAACATATTTTTACAAATTAAAAAAAAACTGATATCGAAACTGAACGAGTTAGAGAAGTTTTCTGTAACTTTTTGGGAAAAGTGTATATTTTTTATAAACAGGGTTAATTTGAAAAAAAAATGTTTTGGCGATTTAGATGTACAAGAACAAAAAAAAGGGTGTGGGTCTCGGGACCCCCGACAGATGTGAAACATCAAAGAAAACGTCATTGAACTCGGTGGTATTCTCTATGTAGTAGAATACATTTTTTCAAAAGCAGCAACTAACTGTTATGCTGACGTAATCCTATATACTGCACTGTAACACACACGGTTGCCCGAGCGCGCGGAAGTCGAGAGAGAGAGAGAGAGAGAGCCGCAGTGGTGGGGAGAACAGCAGCGAAGGAGCGGACCAAACATTTCGTTGCATATTTCCCCTCACGCGGCTGTTCACAGCCCGACATAAGATGTTTCACATCAAAAAAGTAATACCTATTACTCAGATTTGATTTGTTGTGTATCCACCTTAAACTAAATGTAAATTCAAATAAACTGAATTAAAATTGAGACAGTATCGTTGAGTCAGGCGGTATAAAGCGACTATATTGCTCCCATATATACAATTCGACTCAACACGGTAGCACAAAAGCAATAATATAACTGTTACCTATCCATTCACAATCTATTTCCGTGTGACACACTTAAAATGCAAAAAAAACGACCTGGAAATAGTTTTCTACTTAAATGGAAGAGTGTTATTTAATGATTTCGCTAGCACGAGTGGCGAGCTTCTTCAGAGGTCCTTCCATTTCCGATGTTGGATGTAGAATGACAAATTCTCGGTTGTATTTATACCTGTGGGTAGGGGGCGAAGCTTGTTCCGCTTCGATTGACCTTGTGATATCGGTCGGCATTACTCGGGAGTGCCTGAGTATCGAGTTCCAGATCTGGTTGAGCTTGAGGGTTTCCTCCTTTTTGTTGCAATTATTATCACGATGGACACGATTTCTAATATAAATTGTCTATTTATACATTTTAAAATACGTAGGTACTGTAAGCAATCGCGATATTTTAATAATTTTAAATAGGTCACCTTTTTCGTAGATGCATGCAGCTATTCAAAAGCTGTACACATATAACGTTTTGTATTGTATATGACGTATACAAAACCTGCTAATATTTAAAAAGCCAACATTGCAAAAGCAGGAGAAAAAAAACTACTGAATCCAATTGTGAAATTGTTTATTGTCAAATTCCCGGTTCAGTGGTTATAATGTCAGGTCCTAAGGGATAACCGGATGGTCATTGATTCTACTGTTATTCATTTTCAGGTGAATTTCAGTTCATTTAAGATTTCACAGTGGACTCTTTCGAATTGCATCAGATGTGTAATTTTGAAGCACACGCATATTATACAGTTCAATATAGTTTACACTTTTATTAATCTAGTTACCTTTTTTTAAACTTTTGCATATTGTAATTTGGTTTTTGATACATATTATCAGTTACTGGGGTTCCTAAAACGTCAAAAAAAAATATTTCCAACTTTGATTTTTTTTATGCAATCCCAATTACCTACTCAATATTATTCAAATAAAACATAAATATATTAAGTAGCAAATATTTTGATACTAGTTAGCCACAATGGTAAATTGTACATTTAAGTCATATATATGACTTTTTCCCACGATTCCGCTCATGTGGACATAGGAGCGTCTAAAAAAATTATTATCTAGGCGTATGTCGCAAGGCGTGATCTAAGAGGAACCGGCCTTTCATAGCGTTTTTGTTATAATAGAAAAACCACAAAATAGGCGAATTCTGTCGATAACTACCGAATCGTCCGGTATGAAAATTAGCCTGTGTGTTAATTTGAGTCATAAATTACCTGCATGCAAAATTTCATTCAAATCCGTTCAACCGTTATAACGTGATTGAGTAACAACCATCTATCTTAACTTTCGCATTATTATAATATTTTATAATTTTTATAATACAATTTTGGATTTAATAACATTTTTACAAGGAAGAGAGAACAGTAATAAAGGTACTTGTCAATTGGCGAAAGCACATTCCGAGAGCAAGGAGTGAATAAACAGCATTAGTATTCTGAAGACGTGTTTACTATACTCATTGAAGTAGTAGCAAATAGCCTAATAGACGATAGCAACCATAACAACATCGGTAATATACTGGACAAAGTAGTCCCTTGGGTCTGAAACAGTTGAGGGGTCCACCGTATTTCTGCATATAGTTATACTGTTAGCCATCTATGGTCCACTACAGGTACTATATTACAGATAAAACTCTGCTATATGTCTTTATTAGGTGCAATATTGATATAAACTGGTTCATAATATCGCTTATCTTTTCGCTATTTTTGGGTCAAAACAAATCCGGAATACGGATCTTAACAAGCCGTGAGGTGGGTCGTTTATTAGGACTAAAGTGCGACCCTTGAGGTCCATACGACGAACTTCCCAATTTGATAAATATTTAATAACAATAATTAAATTAGATATTACACAGAAAAGTAATCATTTTAATCATTAAAACATAATTATTATTTATTTTTAACAATAATTTAAAAAAAACAAAAAAAAAACGGCTGAACCGATTTTTATAAAATTTATGTCGGATCAAAATGACATTAACACGCCTCGATTGACACCCTTACAAAGTCGATATAATTTTTTATTCGCGAGATATTGTGTAAAATCTACTTTTTTGGAGTCTATTTGGTTAAGAAAAAAGAACGGCTTAACCGATTTTGAAAAAATTTCTTTCAGATCATATTTACGTTAATACGCGTCAATTGGCATCCTAACGTAGTCGATATCATTTTTCATTCTCGAGATTTCGTCTTAGAAAGAAATGGACACATACGTACGTACGTACGTACATACGTACACACACACATACATACACACACAGAGACATCTTTCTAAAAATAGTGTAAAAATATTGTAGTGACCTTGAAACATAAAAATTTGTTATACATTTTGATTTCGATTTTCGGATCCATTACAATAACTTCCAATGGGAAGTTAAAAATTGTGTCGATATATATTATTTTCTGTTTTTACGAAAAGTTTATATGTTTGGATAGTATTTGTCGAACGTCTATAATCTACAATATCTGTCTATATGTTAAAAAAGTTATGCTTTCAATAGTGCAGTGAAAATGTTTATAATTTTAATAAAAATGGAAATGTCAATATGGTATTCTATGACAAGGTATTTCTTATGCCGTGGGGTGCAGTACAGTTTGGTAGTGTATTCCATATAGGTATATAAAAATACATGGTGTTCTGTTCAACTGCATGTAGAGCCGAAATGAAGACAAGTTTATTCAACAGTCCATTCGATAGAAGTATTCAAATATATTTTTTTTAAATTAAGAAATCACAGGAAAGAGGACAAATGACGCTGTGAACAATAATATTTAATTGACCAACGTTCGTTCTTTATAAAGAACAAAACGTTGGTCAATTAAGTAATTGTTCACAGCATCATTTATCCTCTTTCCTGTGATTTCTTAATTTAATTTCAATAAGGATATGAACTTTAACAATATATTTTTTTATTTTGCTATTATTTGAAATTTTCCAAAATTGGAGAGGTGTATTCTGAGGGATCGCCGATTTCAGGCCGGTGAAAAATAAAACAAAAATACATTTTGCGACGTTGGATAAGTCTTCTCCTTTGAGATATTTAATTTTAAAAATGTAAGTATTTTGTATCTGAGGTGGCTAACAGAGATGAATTTTGGTAGCGATTTTTTCTGTCCATTACTGTATCTACCCCTGCAATACGGGACTTGGAGCATTAAAAGTGGAGCACGCTATGGAAGTTCTTGCGATATTTTTCGCACCCCCGAGGGTTCAAACTGAACGAACAGAATGTCGAAATCAAGGTGTACAGTATTTCACTTGTAAAGCACGTATTTTTCCAATCGAGACGATATGAAAACATCCGAACATCTACAATAGTCTCAACTCAATTCTCAGGAACCTTACTAAGAAGTCATTGCTTATAGTATATTATATTATAAAAACATATCGTGCCTTAAATGCAGGGTTGGATTAATCAAAATATAAGTATCAAAATATGATCATCTTTTAAATTTATTTGTAATATTTTGTGCGTGATTTCCTTCGCGTTAATGTCACTTTTGACAAGCCATATTTTAACCTGAGCATATCCGAATAAAAAGTGCCCTATATTTTTTATAAATAAGTAATTTTAAATACCGATTGAACATAAAAATCAGTCCAACCGTTCAAGACGAAATTGTCAATAATAACCGCAGAATGTTGAATAATAAGTCATTCATGACAGATACTGTAACTGTGGCTGCTATCAATAACTAAAAAAGTATAGCTATTGTCTAAGAGAGGGCGCTACTTTCGTTTTGTTTACATCGGTTTAATTGTCAGTTTTGAATTTCGTGTTCCGTTCGTGTTTTTTAAAGGTTTTGTGATTGATTGTGCTTCATGCCTCGATGCTGTAAAATGTAAGCGTGGGGTGATGTCAGACGTGCATTGGTTTATTGTTCGTTCAGAGTCCTCTATATGCTAGTAGTTGAACTACTCAAAATATTTAAAAAATTAAACTGTGAAAAATAATATTATATTTATAACGACGACAGCGCCTCTAAAGATTTTTAATGGCAACTTGAAGTGCAGGCCCCTTTTAAAATGTATCTCTTTAATCGTGATTAAATAAATAGATTCAAAAATTGCGTGCCATGGAATTATTGGCAATGTTGACATGGAATTAAATTAAGACGCAATCCTGCCCTTTAAAATGACAGTCAGTTTGGCAGTTTTCACAGGAAAACACGAGTCAATTCTCAAGGGCATCGTTTTTATCTCTTTAAGTATTCATGGTATAATCTCGTCGTATACATTCTCTATCGTGCTTTAACAGTTAGGGGTACTGAATAACCTGTATAGGTAAGGTGTGACGAATCGACCTTTAGTTAGGAAAACTTAGATGTCAAACTGAAAATAAGATATCCGTTTAGTTTACTAATACTTTATTAGCGTATTATTTTTGTTCAGCGTTTTTAACGATTCCATTTATATTTTGAAGTATATTGATTTTAAAAAAGTTAAAAAAAATAGAACCTCTTTCAAAAACTTGACTAAAATGGGAAAAATAACTTAATTTTGAGATCGGCGCCAATTTGATTACTAAAACTTTTTTACATATTTTTATTTTAATAAATTTACGCCGACCTCAAAATTAAGTTATTTTTCTCTTTTTAGTGTATTTTTTGAAGGCGCTTCAATTTCTTTATCAAGTTTTATTTTTCAGTTTTTAGTGGCTTTCTTGATACTTGATTACTAAACAAGAAAAAAAATTACTAATGTAATTTATGTAAAAATTATATAAGAGCACCCCAACATCTTTTTGAACACAACGAAGCCGAAATTATTCAAATCGGTTAACCTCTCTTTTATTTATTTATTGTAGATTATAGACGCGTCGACATCTAAGGTCATTAGCGTCTTTCAACTACACTAAATAACAACTAACGTAAAACTAAATAACATCACAAAACATCCATGAGCGCAGGTGGGATTCGAACCCACGGCAGTCCAGTCTAGAGGTTGCGGCGCCAAGCACGCTAACATCTAGACTATGCTGCCCTCTAGGTTAACCTCTCAAAGTTAAGACTGAACAAACATTAAAAAACATTATAAATATACTCGTCGAATTGATAACCTCCTTTTTTTAAAGTCGGTTAAAGATCGGTGTCTATTTGGAAATTCACTCCGAACTTATCTGTATTTTGCACAACAAATGAAACACGTTCGATTGGTTTTTCAAAATTTTCTTGTCTCTTTGTTTTCACCGCCCCCTCATTTAGATCGCTGACGTTCAAGCGCTCACAGGGGGCGCAGTCGCCCACTTTGGGATACGCTGCTCTGACTGCATCAAATAATAATAACTGTATCAAATATGGCTACCGTGATTCAACTTATCTAAACAAAGAAGCTGTTATCATTCAATATAAATTTTGGTCACAAATCTACTCATATTACTTCGTTATCGAAATGACTAATGCATTAAAAATAATTATGAATAATATACCGTATGTTTATTAATTGTTAGTTATAATCGATAACAATATGTTGAACGTATTGAATAAACATAAGGTTTTACAAATGTTTTTCGTTGGAGAGCAGCCAATTATATAATTGTTTCGAAACATATTGGAAAAAATCATTTTACCAACTAGTGGTCACAGTCAGGATTCCAACCTGAACCTTTCCACTTTCGCGGCGGAATGAGCTTACAATACTCAACCGTGACATGATTGCTAAATTTTGAGTATTGTAAGCTCATTCCGCCGCGAAAGTGGAAAGGTTCAGGTTAGAATCCTGACTGTAACTACTGGTTGGTAGAATGATTTTTTCCAATATGTTTCGAAACAATTATATAATTGGCTGCTCTCCAACGAAAAAAAATTTTCAATTGCATTTCAGCCGTATAAAACTATTATTTATACGGTTTTACATGTTAAACTAATATATCTCCTAGCCTATTGATTTAAGAGAAAAATTTAATTTGAAAAAAAAGTTGTGGGTCTCGGGACCCCTGACAGATGTGAAACATCAAAGAAAACGTTATTGAACTCGGTGGTATTCTCTATGTAGTAGTATATATTTTTTGAAAAGCAGCAACTAACTGTTATGCTGACGTAATCCTATATACTGCACTGTAACACACGCGGTTGCCCGAGCGCGCGGAAGCCGAGAGAGAGAGAGAGTGCCTCAGTGGTGGGGAGAACAGCAGCGAAGGAGCGGACCAAACATTTCGTTGCATATTTCCCCTCACGCGGCTGTTCACAGCCCGACATAAGATGTTTCACATCAAAAAATTAGAATTCTGATATACCTACCGAGTGTTGAACATGTCTGCTTTACAATGGAATCAGATTTTTAGATGTGCATTCAACACATTATATTATTAATTAATTGTGCACAAATATAAGTGCAACTGACATGTATTTTGCATTACTGCATTTTACAAATAGTGTTAAGAGAAATATATAGTACGTGATTTTTGTTAGTTACTCCAACAACTGACGACTAGATGTAATATTCATGTTTGTAAATAATATTTTGTACGTGATTAATGATTATAATAGTTTCTCATTTCTCAGTCCTATTTATTTAGCTCTTCTTATATTATGTACACTTATCAATGTTATCAAGTTATTTTACATAGTACAGTAAACTCTCTATGAATCCAGCCATAAAGTCCCAATCTTAACATCCCTATTCTTGCACGAATCTACAAACGCCGTGTATGTTTTTGATGTGAAACATCTTATGTCGGGCTGTGAACAGCCGCGTGAGGGGAAATATGCAACGAAATTTATGGTCCGCTCCTTCGCTGCTGTTCTCCCCACCACTGCGGCACTCTCTCTCTCTCTCTCTCTCGGCTTCCGCGCGCTCGGGCACGGGAACCGAGTGTGTTACAGTGCAGTATATAGGATTACGTCAGCATAACAGTTAGTTGCTGCTTTTGAAAAAATATATACTACTACATAGAGAATACCACCGAGTTCAATAACGTTTTCTTTGATGTTTCACATTTGTCGGGGGTCCCGAGACCCACACCCTTTTTTTTGGATACGTAGATTCTATCGCGAAAAGTGAGAAAATTACGAACCGACGACAACGCGAAGTGGTTGACTTGTTTTTAGCTATGGTGGCGTAGAATTATCATTTTCCTTCTTGGTTTTTAGATGGAGATTAGTTAATGAGTACCTAATTCAGGGATGGCGAATCTTATCACATCCACGTGCCAATTTTATCAAAAAATGTGTGGCTATGACGTGTCAACAAGCACCTGAAGAAATTTAGTGGGCAAACGTAGATGAAAAGTATAAATTATTTCAATAATGTATTGACTTGACTTGTGTCGATGTCACAATATGTTATTTGAATGATACAAAAATTTTTTCGACATCATCTAACATATTTTTAATTATTTCGATTGTGTACACCAATCAATGGCATGTCGACAATATGCCGTTGCGTGCCACCTATGGCAAGCGTGCCATAGGTTCGCTATCCCTGACCTAGTTCAAGTGACTACGCAGTTTATAGATAATATAATATGAGTCCTGTCACGAAGTTTTGGTAGGGAGTTTCAATAAATTTTCTCTTTTGGATTTTAGTGGGGTAGAAAAAATTAGTAGTTAGCGAGATAGAGCAAATATTATACGTACAAATAAATACGTGCAATTTTCTACAGTTGGTACAATTGGTACGCCTGAATACAAGTATACACACTTGCATACAAATACAACAATACACTTACAATAGCTTCCATAACTTTCCTTCATTTTGAAAATAGAAACAGTTGTCTAAAATCCTTGCTAATAACAACATCGTTCAAATAATGTTCATAAATCATAATTTCACTATAAAATGTAAGTATTTTGAATCTATTTCATTCATTTATCTTTATTTTCAAATACTGTATTATAACTTGTTCATTTTAATGTATATATGTATAACATTTCAGAATATTACTGATGATGCCTAAAAAGGCGAAACGTTTAATATAAATATAACTCGTTCAAATAAATAAATTGGCTGCAAAAAATTTTCCAAAAAAACCCCTATTTTCTACAGTATTCTTACGGCAGTAAAAAAAAACTGCTGGAAATTACCTTCTTTGACTTCAATGCGCAGGCGTCTATTCGCCTAATTGAACTTTAACACTTTGAATCTCGAAAATCGTTTTGTCTTAAAATCAATTAAAGATTCATTCCTTAAAGTTTCTCTATACATACTGAACTAACATCCTGTATTCTAAACCTCACGACATTTCAAGTTACTGTATTCGAATTATATTTTCAAAAAACTACAAATTGTTTTAATTTATTAAAACATTCCTGTGAATTAAAAACTTGAAACACTAACTTCAAAATATACGTTGAAATAATTAGAATCCAGTGTTCAGAGTTGAAATTCTTTGGAAAGATTTCCGTTAATTTTATTCCGTTTCCGCGCAACTGACTCTTTTTAATCAAATAAAATCTACAGACGTTAAAATAATTAAAATCTGTAAGATAATGGTGGTTTTAGTTAATTTTAATTAAAAAATAAAGCACTGTAAATAGTTAATTTGGCAAAATAAAAATAAAACTGTTTATGTTATCAACTGTGTTAAGCGGCAAAATTGCCTATTGGGGCTTGTTTCACCTATAATTACATCAAGAATTATACTATCATGCCAACTTGGAGGTACTAAATACATGCAGCGTTTGTATAACGGTATAAGATACAGTGCCTCTGACGGTACATTTGAAGAAACGAGCATCACAGGTTCCCAAAGGGGTGACAACAACATCCATTGAGCCTCCGTTTAACCCGGTGCAGTGACTACGTATGCGTAAAAACAAAACATGTCCGGACTGAGATTAATTTCCAGACACTTATTTATTTTATTTATTTATTTATTGTAGATTATAGACGCGTCGACATCTCAGGTCATTAGCGTCTTTCAATTTATACTAAATAACAACTAACTTAAAACTAAATAACATCACAAAACATCCATGAGCGCAGGTGGGATTCGAACCCACGCCAGTCCAGTCTAGAGGTTGCGGTACCAAGCATGCTAACCACTAGGCTATACTGCCCCCTCCAGGCACTAATGATCGTTACTGTACCTATTTGTACACAATTTACTGTTTGCTTAAAATTAAAAAAAAATAAGTATTTTGATATAATTTAGTTTCTCTCTGTTATTTTTCAAATTAACCATGCGTGTAGAAAAATGGGCATAAGCGCACTGTTGTATCTCTTTTGAACGCTATGGTTGTTTATTGTAACTTTTTTACAAATTAAAAAAAAAAATGATTTTTGGAAAAATTCGAAATCTCTCAGATATTTCATATTAATCATATTATTATGTTTGTAGACAAAAATACACTAATTTCAAAAGGCACAAGCTCAATTCTGTATCTATTTTCGTTTGCAAGATAGGCATGTTCAAAGTTTCTTAAAAATTAAAAAAATCCTAGACAATTTAAAGTTTTTTTTGATTCTCGGTATTCAATCTACTCGCATGCCTTGATGAAATTGCGACTTGATCTCACCAGTGGTTTACCTAATGACTATTCTGTATGGTCAATGTGAGAATTTTCAGTAGGTAGTACTATTAATTTTTTATCACTTTCTAACAAATTTAGCATTACATAAGTTAGAGTGAGACAAAACTTTCATAGCTTTCAAACCGTTTATAAATGCTACCTATATTATTATGTAACTCCAAGTTATTTTGTCTTACAAGTAACCTTTCTGTGCTGACCGAATTCACAATTAGAACAATTTTTTAGTATTATTGTCACTTTTAAATCAAGAACATTGTTTTAAATATTAATATTTAATCAAAATTTTAAGTGTGCGCGTGCCGAGTTGGGTCCGAGGTACATCCGTTGTCCTGATCCCTATATCCTGATGGCCCATCCCTCTCGTGTCCCCGTTTTATGTGTGTATGTAAAATCCCCCATCTTAGTTAGAATTAAATTAAGGTTTTAGATTGTGGCTAAATACACAAAAATGTAAAGGCCAAAAAAACTTATAATAAAAAAAAAAGTGTTCGCGTGTGAAATGGAAGCTAAATTTTATTTTATTTTTTATAAAAACTTGCTGAATCGGGTGTGATATTTATTAATACATATTTGTTTAATTAATTTCTTCGTGCAATTTATTCTTATCTTCCTATTGGTACAACACTATCAAAAGCGGTTAAAGAAAATGGCAGTAAAAATTGTAAGTAGAGACATACTATTCTTTTTTTAAAATATATTTATTTAATCATTATTAATTAATTCAACAATGAATTTAATCCACAAGGCATCCACAAGGTAGTGAATGTATTTCTTAGCAATTGTTAAGAAATACTATTCACTACCTAGTGGATGCCTTGTGGAATAAATTCATTGTTGAATTAATTAATAATTATTATATTGTTGTCCACAATTACCTAACTCATATATTGTTATATATTTATTTAAATTCATAATTCCAAAAATTATCACTTTTTCCATAAGTAGAGTGAATTTGAAAAATATCTAACAGAAGAATTTTTTTTAAGGTTTGTAAAAAATACTTCAGTCAGGGTCTGCTCAGTTGTGGGTCACATGTAACCGGGTTACATGATATTATGTATATATAAGTTTCACTGCAACCGTACGTAAAAGTAAAATGCAATCATTAATTTTTATCAATGGGGTTTTAAGCCCGTCCTGTACTGTTATAGCATGTATGCGTTAACACAAAACCCCCAAGCATGCTCGACAGTCGACGCAATGTTACTTTAGGGGTTGGGGTGGAGAGATCGTGGAATAATGAGATCGTCAATTCACTACTTGACACTGTTTACGACTCCCACAATTCAACAAGACGTGACGCCGTCGACGTCGTCGCCGCGATGCTCACGCTCTCTTTTATTTCTGTACTTGTCGGGTATTAACGGGTGTTTTCGTCCTCTTACCCGTGACACGCTCCCGATCGTTTAAACTAAATTGATTCAGCATCGATGTTACTAACATCCAATATAATTGCAATTTAATATTCTCTAATTTCTCTGCGCATCATATTATCGCTAAAATACGAAATTCGAAATATAAAATAAAAACATTATAATTTTCATATTAATAGTAGTAACCTCTTTTCCCTAATCCAAATTCACTATAATACACATGTCACTGTCTGGATTCAAACCCGAAACTCCCAGTTACTATTAGTGACATGTATAATTAAGTATCCACAATTGCTTCTATAATATTTTCTTATATATTATAATTTTCTTTATTACAATAATATAGTATATTATAATATGCTATGTAATATTCCATTATATAGCTACTATTGAAAGTTTATTATTTTAAATATTTATTAAAGATTATAGACGCTCGATAACTTAGATCATTAATGTCTTAATTACATCAAAATATAACTTCATCAATTAATACTAAACGATATCACAAAACATTCATTGACCTTCGATGTTGATGCGTCCAAAAATAACTATAAAAAAATATCCATGAGCCAGGTGGGATTTCAACTCACGACAGTTTACCCTATTTAAAATATATGATCAGACGCTAATGACCTCTGTTTTCGAGCGTCTATAATCCACAATTATTATTATTATAAAATATATGAGAGTATCAATTATTAAAAAATATGGTAAACTATCTGTAGTTAATAAATTTATTTTCGGTAATTTCTCCAGTTTTTCAATGAATCAGTTAAGCTTTCATTATGTTTATAAATGTGATGTATAATTTTTGGTGAGCGCTGTATTAAGTTGCGAGACAAATATCATTATGTTCAATTTATTTCGATATCAAAAATCAGTTTTTATTTACTTTTCTTGTATGAAGAAATAATCTATAACTGAATAAATAAATATCTAACGAAACAAAAAAGATTAAAATCAACTATATTAATAAATATGCATTGTAGATATTATTAGAGATGATTTGTATGAAATTTGAATATCATAGAATAAACAAAGTTACACATTCAAGCGATGTTCAATAAATATAATACTTATACGATTTTGTACTATGTGCCACTACAGTTACAAAATTTAATATTTCCACTATTCAATAAATTATCGTCTCATTTAATTGATCATTTAGCTTTCTTCCACCAAAAAAGGTTGATTGAATCAGCTCGGTTTGGCCCAGAACGGCACGAAACAATCGGCATTTTTAAAATACAATCAGGACCGGCATCTGATTCAATACAGTGTGTAAATAATATCGTTTCGGTCTTGTTAATAAATAAATCGGATCCTCTCAGTCTCGACTCGTCTAGGTCTATTTCCGTCTCGGTTTCGTTTCACCCTGGTCTCTTCTCGTCTCAGTTTTATTTCGTTTCAGTCTCATGTCGATTTCGACTCGTCTCTGTCTATTTTCATTTCGGTTTCAATTCACTTCGATTTTGTCTTGTCTCGATTTCGACACGTCTCGGTTTCGTAATTCGTTTCACCTTGGTTTCGTCTCGACATCATCTCATCTCGTCTCGGTTTTTAGTGTATTTGCCATATGGCACATACACTATTGGCGTCGGTCGGATGGCGGGACCTAGGGGTCGGACCAAAATTTCTCGACGTTTGATAGCCTCTTGAACACTTTGGCACCATTTTTGGAAAAGTCTGTATATATACAGGGTGTATCACAGAAAACCGAACATAGGGAAAACTCCATTGTGCAAATTAGTTAGGATCAACGATTACTTTGGCCACATATGAGAATGGGTACCATGGTAACGCTGACTAACCATTATTTAATAACAATAATAGCTAATAATGAATAATTAGAAAAATCAGTTAAAATAAATTCTTCAATATTAAATGAATTTATTTTTATTAATGAAACAATTTTTTATCAAGAAAATATTTTTTTAACTAATAATTAAACAAAACAAACAGTTAAAATAAAAAATTAAAGCAAATGTTCAAATAAACCTCCATTTTGAATTAAGCAGTGGCTTAATCGGTTACAAAAACTTTGTCTCACTTTATCTAACATTACAGGAGTCATATTGAAACATACTTCGACGATTTTGTCTTAAGTTCATCCAGATTTGTCAAACGAACAGCAATATGCATTTGTTACTGTATACGTACACCATGGTAACCATGGTAACGACCTCTGAATAGAGGGCAAAGCAATCTCTGATCTTAACTAATTTGTACTGTGTACTTTTCCCTATGTTCGGTTTTCTGTGATACACCCTGTATATATATGTGTGTGTGTGTGTGTGTGGGCTATAACTTTCGAAAGAGTTAATTGATTTTGACGAAATTTGGTAGGCACGTTGAAATCCATCACCGCACGAAGCCTATTTAAAATGGGCCTAATCGGACCATTTTGAGGGTGGTTTTTAGGGGTTAAAAATGTTTTTGGGCCCAAAAATGCCGAAAAAATTCTCAGAATCGTTTCAAAATTGAAATTTAACCCTTTAGTAACGATTAAAATGTACTGCTAAAATTTTAATAAAATCGACCCGACAGGACCGGACTTACAAATTTTATGAAAACACTAGTTTGCGGATAATGCTTTACTTACTGAAGGGTGTATTTAATTTGGTACCGAGGTTGCATTGATAAAAATATTGAAATTAAGAAAAAAAATTTTATTTTAAGGGATGTATTAAGGGGTTAAATTTTTTATTTTGTCCAAAAACAAACATAATAAAGCCACAATGCTAGTATTAGCAAATACACTATAGTGTCGGCAGGGTTTTGGCACTGCGGCCCGAGTTTTTTTTTAGTCTCGTCTCGGTCTCTCGTCTCGGGCTTAAGTAGTGAAATTATTGAACGTACGGTATTTGTAGTATGTATTTTTTCAAGTTGCATTTAGCTGGCTGATTGTGATGTTTTCTTATCTGTCAAAACAACTTTGACAGGCAATTGTATTCAACTATTATATTATGATCTGGAGCCATCAACTAGCTACTATGTAAAGGAAGAGCATGCAGCTGTACTCTTTGTATAGTCTTTTTCATTCACCCTTCTTCATCTCGTATTTCCTTAATGCATAACAAAAAATGCTTATCCTTATAAACATTATTGTCCATCTACTATATGTATGTATAATATTATGATCGTTCCTCCTCCTTGTTATTGCTATCGTTTTCCTCCTTGTATATTTAAATTAAAATGGGCGGATATCAAAACAACTAAACATGCATGCTTATACACTGTGAGTGGAATTCAAATGGAAATATTTTCGATGACATGTTTTTTAAAACAACGCCATTTCTCATGTAACCCAGAAGGCTTTTGTATTTACTTTTTTCTTTAAAAATACGATCAAGAGCTTCTCGACATCCTGGCTTTCGATTCGAAGATTTGTTTTATCAACATCACCCAACGCTTTATGATTCCGTAGTTTCAATACATTATATAAAAAAAATTCAGTCAATTTGACGACGGGACCGTTCCAGCTCAAAGAATACTTACATTAATTAACATAGTATAATATAATAAATAACATAAAGCTTCTGCTTCTATAAAAAAAAATCAGTCAATTTGACGACGGGACCGTTCAAACTCAAAGAATACTAACATTAATTAACATAGTATAATATAATAAATAACCTAAAGCTTCTGCTAACGTGTGCGATGATGCGGGTAATGGCTAGTAAAAAATATTTAAATGGTATTAATTGTTTTCTGTACTCATAGTTACATATCATGGTTTCACATTTAAAAATCATGTTTGTCGGCTAACTCATTTCTTTTTGACAGATCAACTACAAAATATTTACGGAACAATAAATTAGGTTTAGAAAAAAAAAACGTTTTTACAAAAATGAATAGAAATCAAAATTTGGTTTTGATCCGCTTAGTCATTTGAATTGTGCGCACAGACGAACAGACGAAATGAATTTTTCCAAAAACATGTTTTTTTGGACTCTGGGACCTCAAAATAAAAAAATAAAAACATTCTAAAATTTTGAAAAGTGACTTTTTACCTAAATTAGTAGCATTTCACACTAATTTGTGGAGTTGAAATGTTAAAATAAATTATTTTTTCATAACCATTCAGGTTTGTTCTTTTCAATTAACGATAATAATTTATTGTACTTACAACTGAAAGATTTTAAAAGCTACTCACGTTATAAGATGCGATAAAAGTATTGATAAACCATGTGATGCTAGTGAAGTTAATTTAACCAGTTATTGACTCCAAACCCGAGTGAAATCGATGGAAAAATAAAGAGCTCGCAACTAATTTATATGAAGAGTATTCATTACCGGAAGTTACCTCCTGCATTCTTCATCTCAAATCCTTTTCCCTCGTCTAAAAACGGTTACAGCTTCTCCTGACTATATTTTTAAAGCTAAAGGATTGGGATAAACGCCATATGAAGAACTAAGAATCACACTACAGATCTATCAGGAGAAAAATTACAAAAAAAATTCGTGGAAAAACTTATAACTTTTTAAATATTACCTACATAATCTTTCACACGTAGCCAAAACTTTTTTTTTCCAAAAAAATCGCCTGTAGGATCTGTAGTGTGATTTTTGGTTCTTCATTTGGCGTTTACCCGAATCCTTCAGCTTTAAAAATAGCGTCGGGAGAGCCGTAATCGGTTTGACACGAGGGGAAAGGATTTGAGATGAAGAGTGCAGGGGGTAACTTCCTGTAGAAAATACTCTGAAGTGCTCGTCCAAAGCAGGATCAAGCGAGAAATGCAAGTGTATAATTGCTACGTTACTGTATTGCAATCTCTAGGTACGTCCATAAACTCAATTTCTTACAGATGCATAATATGAAATATCACCTTATTCAAATGACTTGTACACAATATTTTACGGAGCAAAATTATTTGCATTTTGATTTTGCATGAAATGAAAATCTTGTAGATTGCATAATGTATTAATTAATATTAACGATCAAAATTTGCAAAACACAGTTTGGAATACCTAGATGTTCAGTAAAATGTAATGCCATAATAGTTTAAATTTCTGCCACTAGATATCGTATCGTGTAATGTTAAATCTCAATAAGGTTTGTTTTTAAATTTGACAATTAATAACTTGGTAGCTGCACTTCGAAGACAAAAACGGAAAATGGCTTTTTGATTCAGATTTTCACAGGGAATATTCCCTTAAAATTCTCAAATTTACTTCTGAGACATTCTGTATACTGTATATAAAATAATGTCAGCATGTTTAAGTCAGTATTCACCTGCGAAATGCTTATACAGTGGCTACGTGATCTTCTGTCTGCAAGTTGCAATGAGTTTCTTTAGATTTACATTTGTCTGGTGACTCCGCTGCTTCCTTCTTCCCTCGACCACCCTCACCTTAAACGCCATCCGCATCATCTCGGAAACACATACACACACCTACACAGACACTAATGTACCTGTCGTGTGAATGAACCGCGGAATATCTTATGATTCATTCACAGGTCAGAATTAGCTTCTTAAAATAAATCTTTAGTACCTAATAATAAATTTATGTTTTTGTCCGAGCGAGCAAAGCAACTAAGGTTTTGTTTTAACTCCACCGTCCAGTTTTTGCGACGGTTTGATTGTTTGTTTAGCTGTGATATTTTAAATTTTATTTTTATTATTATTTAACTTACATTAGATAACAAAAAAATTAAACTTTTATTAAGCTTTACTCTTACAGTGTGACGATTAAGCTTGGATTAATAATTTAAAGCTACAGACCATTTCAAGGCTACTGAAACCCTACACTAAATATCAAATGGACCACGCAAATCCTCGTATAGAATTTATCTGCTCTTTGAGAAAACTGATAAATTGTTATACAGGACGGTTAACATATTATTACGGCCCTGCATTTATACAGAAAGTGTTCAAGTAAAGTTGATATAAGTGTATGAGTGTATATTTATGTATGTATGTACCTACATACAAGAAGGCCACCCCTTTCTTTACAAGTTGTAAATGCTACAGAAAGCTCCGACTTTGGCTTGGCTTCATTTCATTACGTCCCCTCATTACACCTTGTCACTATATCATTGTCGTCTTCTCTGACAACTCAGAATAGCACAGCATCGTCTTTGTTTCACCTGCTATTTTGCCTCTAAACATACAGACTGTGCTATGATTTGTGCGTGGATTATTTGACGTGCTGGACATACCTATATTTAATGTCCATTGTCCAATTAACCAGATGCAGGGCCGGCGCTAGGATTTTCGGGCCCCGGGTAAGCGTTCTCAGGCCCCTGTACCTTTCAAAAAAATTTTTACTCCCAAAATTCGATTTTTTTTTTTTGGAAATTGGTAGTCAGAAAATGTTAATTCAAAAAATTAAATAACGTCTTTTTTGTTGGGAAAATGTTTTAATGCTCACATATAATAGGCCCGGGATAACTTTGCCCCGCTTAACCCCCCCCCCCGCCTAACGCCATCTGGTCCAGATGGTTATTTCATGAAATATCTAAGAATTTGAGAGTTATTTAATGAAATGTGCAATAATTACACCAGATGGTCATTTCATGATTTGTCTAGATATTTTGAAGAGATTTTATATAATGTTCGGGAACACCAAACTGTTATTTTATAAAATATCTAAAGATACCATGAACAGTTCTGAACCAAATAGTCATTTAATCAAATGCCGAGACATTTTATAGATATTTCATGAAATGTCTTATCATTGATCATAGGATTGCTTCATGGGATCTGTTATACATATAGTTAAATATCATTTTCTGAAATGCTTGGATATTTTATATACATTTCTAAACAATTTTTAAAGAACCATTAATCTGACAAGTTTTTAGAGACAACAATTGTAATAATTTGCTGTAGATTATCATTGGTACCGATAATTTTTGTTTCTCTACACCCTGTATCCATAGGTTCATACACGTTTTATATTTGTGTCTCTGTATGTATTTTGCTTAAATTATTTGAGTAAATTAAATTTTACAAAATATTTATACTTTTTATTACACATCTGAAATTAAATACTGTAAAAAATTAACTTTTAAAGTTTATATTTTTAATTTTTAAATTATTTACGCAAATTAAAGACTAATTTTTATTTGCTTGAATATTGTAATCTTCTAGAGGTTTGAATATGTTCCCATTTTTTTAAATTAAAAAATAAGCAACTTTGCGTATCTATGTTACTGTTAATTAAGATTGATATAACGTTTGCATTTTTTTTAAATTTATAACGAAGCCTCAAAATCAGCCTCGAAATGCTGGCGCGCAAAATTTTTTATTCGTGCTCCGTCCTCCCCAGCGTTACTTTAATCTTTGCACTCCTCCAGAAACTCATATGAACAAAGAAAACATTTTATATTACCTACTACGAATAATTTAAAATGTAAGAAATTTAAAATACGAACAATTATAAAAATATGAATTAACGATACTAAGTACCTATATAAAAAAATTCGACTGATGACCAGTCCTATACTTCCCACCTAGTAAATATTTGCAAAAAATAAACACTCTTTTTTTATTCTTTGAAAAAAAGCATGGCCCTCTTTTTTGTTTAGTGATCTACTGATGGCTAGCTTAATATAGCAAAAATCATGGTTACCTTGATTTATACGTACAATTTTTATTTTTTTTAGTAAAATATTTTTTTTCTCGAAAACTGTACATTTTAGAGAAAAAAAATATTTACATTTTTTTCATATTATAACATCTAAAATTCATTTATATTTTTTTTTACCTATGTTAATACGTGACATTGAGAACGTTTTTTTCGGCATGCCCGTATGTTGTTCCGTTTTTACGATATCGAAGGCGAAAAATTGAGCACATATAGACATCAGTCAGAAAATGATCTTAAACGAATGCTAGGGTGTCAAAACATGAAGATCTGTTAAAATCTCGAAATATTTTTTTCGGACTAAATCCATTACTTCCCTATCATAGTAGAGGTGGGAAGTAAAAACTTAAAAAACAGTAAAATCAGAAACATTTTTATTGTAAATTTATTTCAATTGTGTGAAGATTTTAAGTTACTTACATTTGGGATCGTTTTATGTTCCTTCTAAGAAATTTCACGCTTTAATTTTGAATCGCTCCCCTGAGTTTGAAACAGAATAAAACATTGCTAATCTAGTTTTCAATAGTGATACATTTTGTTAGAGTAAATTTATCTCTAAAATAAATTTGTCTTAATTGACAAAACAATAATGTAAAATGGGGGAGTCAAATGACATAAACGTTGTGGTGGTGTAGTGACTCTAATGAGTTCTGATATTAATATATAAATACATTTCATTTGTCGCGTGTCTTAATTACAGAATCAAAATGACACTGCCGCCAAATAAGAAAGGGGTTCAAGTATAGCTATAATAGCAATTGGGAAGACAAGAATACTTATACATCTGTATCTTGACTAAAATCTAAAGCTGTGTTCACATACGATCATAAAATTAACAGTCGCACTTTCTATATTGTACTATAATAGATCTTCTAATGTCAGTCGACTGGCTCAGTTGGTAAAGCGTTCGACTGAAGATCTAAAGGTCCCTGGTTCGATTCCGTGTTTCGGAATGCAGTTTTTTCACATCAAATGTTCTAAAAATTAATTTAAATAAATTTGACACGGACAAATTTTGAAACGCTAAAAAGAACAACATAAAATATATACAGGGTGTTTCATAATATATGCGCAGGACTTCAGGCTGTGATAGCTCGTCCAAAAATATGAAAAAAGTTACTATTAACTTACCCTCTAAAATGCATCATTTTAGAGATACAGGGTGTTGATATAGGGTGTTTGGGGAATTTTGAAAAGACAACTTTTGCATCATTTTTTTTTAATTTTGCAATTATGAAGTTAACGTTTGGTTTTGTTACTTGATCTAACGTTTAAATAAATTTTGTTTAATTAGTAAGAAAAAATTTTATTTAAAAAAATTGACCATGTTTTTCAACATAAAAGTTGATTTTTCTCGAAAACGATCGAAGAGTATCTTTTTTGTGTAGAAAACATTGGTGGTTCAAATGAGCGTCTCAAAACCGTACTTTTTCCAGTAGCGTAGAAGTTGGGGAGAAAAACACCCACTACCCCTTCAAAACCTTCACCAATTATGACTTAAAAAAAAAATTCCGCACAAAACATAGCTTACTATGAGTAGAAAATGCTTACAAAAGCTGTTTTCTGAACGATAAACGGTTCCGGAGATATTCACAAAAAACGAAATTTTTTTTCAATTTCAACACCCTGTATCTCTAAAATGGTGCATTTTAGAGAGTAAGTTAATAGAAACTTTTTTTCATATTTTTGGACGAGCTATCACATCCTGAAGTCCTGTTGTCGGGCGTCTATAATTTACAATTCATTCATTCCTGAAGTCCTGCGCATATATTATGAAACACCCTGTATAAGTAAAAAAAACTTCTTAAAAGCAAGCTTAAATAAATAAATTCCTTAATTTTTTACCCCTACCTACCTCCTTATTTTTATTATTCTACGGAATTCTCGATGTGCGAATCTGACTCTTACTTGACCGTTTTTTTTTTTCAATAGTTGTTAGCGAAAAATAAACAATAGATTAAACTTAACATTTTTTGAGGTTAATTCTAATTTGGAGGAGGCTTTATAAGCGTGTTATTGCAAGTGGTGTAACTGTCGCTGTCAGATAAATGTTGCGGCAAGAGAGCGAAATTTATGATGTAGCGAATATAACAAACACAAGAGCGACGTGTTTACTAGTTTACTAGATCAGGCGCAACTCTTGTGGTTTTAATTACTTATCATGAGAAATGATTATACCTTCACCAAAGGTAATTCAATAATATTATCTAGTACTAGTCTATACCCGCGGCTTCACTCTTATTACCAAGCGTATCGGATAATGAAATTTTTTATGAAGAATTGAACCGTCCGCGCATTATAAAAAAGGCACTAAGTAGAATACTGTGATGATGACGATGTACATGGTTCCCACAAGGGTATAGGGCTGATACGGTTCTAGCCTGGGGGCCCTGGGTTAGGAGGGGCCCGGAGAAACGAGGTTTGCAACTATTCAAAGAAAAATTTCTTCGTTTTAATAGAATCTTGATGATGAAACTATTTTTTTTCTCAGGATAAGGAGGCCTGACAAAGTTCTTGGCCTGGTGGGCTGGTTTAGGATGTGGGGGCCATGATATGATGTATGTTATATAGGTATTGTATAGACCTCTGAAAAAGTTAGTCCAAGTTGTGTCAAACAGTTTGTTTTTCTACGTTTTGAAATTATTTTTACACTTTTATATTTCCTAATCAAGATTTCATTAAATAAATATTTCTACTGTCAATGTAAAATTTATGTAGTCTAATATCCTTTCTTGTTCTCGGCAAATGAAATATGATATCGAATCTTTAATCTGGATTTATATTGTTATACTAGCCGTTACCCGTATCATCTCACGCGTAAAAAAAACTTTATTTTATTTACTAGCTGTACCCGCGACTTCGTTCGCGCGGCCTTTTGGAATTTGATGGCGCGTGCAATCACTCTGAAATTTTAACAGCTTTTAGGTATTTTTTTATAAGATATCTTTGATCGAATTCCAAAGAAAAGTAGTTCATGGGTGAACTACAACGTTATTGCGTTATGAAATACTCGAGATCTGTTGGTGAGTATCAGAAATATTATTGTTGGCTATATCATGGTGAGTAACAGAAACATGAAGATTTTATTTTGTTACACGAGTCATCCACGGGAACTCCTTTTTTTCCGGGATAAAAAGTATCCCATATGTTGACCCAGGACATAAGTTATCACAATGCCAAGTTTCATTTAAATCCGTTCAGTAGTTTCTGCATGATGCGTGCACAGACGGACAGATAAAAATTGCTGTTTTGGCCTTCATAACGACAATAATGTCCACCGCGATTATATAATTTTGAAAAAAATATTTCATAATATGAAATTTTTTTTTTCGTTGGAAAGCTGCAAATTATATAATTGGCTGCTTTCCAACGAAAAAAAAAAAATTTCAATTGCAATTCAGCCGTATAAATCTTATTAATTTATTATGATATGAAATATTTTTTCAAAATTATATTATACAGACACGGCCCATTACAGTTTTATTCTTACGTGTTTATAGATGTGTATGGATTACGAGCAGCTTTACAAATGTACTCCCGGCGCCAATTGTCAGGCCCTCACGCGAGAGAACGGAATAGTGCGTTATGCGCTACATTCATTCTTGTGGCTTTGTTTTATTGCTTAGTAGTGTGGTGATATGTACCCTATAGCACTCCTGAGATTTAAAGAAGTATTTTGATACAGGTTTTATCGGTTCAGTAGTTTTTAAATTTTACGTTAAACATAACACCATCAGTAAGAATTTTATACATTAGTTTAGAAAACATTGAATTAGGGTAAGGGCACATTGGGAGGGAGGGAACTATTGTTGATATTTGATATTTCGACATTAGTGCGAGTGAATATATGGACGATCGATTGGCATAATGAAATTTTCAATGACTTTTTGTTAAACCCTGTATAATAAGTACAGTAGTAAGGTAAGGTAAGGTGGTACCAGAAACAGTACATCATTTGTGTAAAAGAGATAGGAGAGCCAGTGAACACTGAAAATTAAAGAGGTATGTTCCCTGAATAACAATAAGGCGAGTAGATCAACTGCTGTGCCATTAATACTGCTGAAATTTTGTTTTATAATTTTTTAAAGTGAAACTTTTTAGCTCGTAGTAACGCAGAATTTTTAGTCACGGAAATTAGTGAGGCCGCAAAAAAGAACCTAGTGACCTCGTATCCTGAAAAATAAAATTATAATTACACTTTGTATAGCGTTTTAAGGGCAACTATTAAGAACAGTCGGTATAGCAAAGAATGTTAATACAGAGAATTTTTAACAACTTGGGACTTGCAAAAAGATTATTTCACGCTTTTCCAATTTCCTAGTGCTTATTTGACATTTTATTGAATGCCTAGTTAAAGTATGAAATAACACATTTTCTATTCTTTACCTAGTTATTTTCGACATTATGTAGAATCCCTAGGTATTTAATAGAATACCGAATTTTATACATTTCCGACAGCATATACATACATACCTACATACATATAGCCTCTTAAAATCATAATTCTTCCTTTTTCGCAGTCTGATAAAAAATATCAATTTTATTATAAAACTTGTGATGATGTGTCGATTTAGTTAATTTTGTTCGTCAAATTATTTTATTTTTAATTCCCAATAAACTTTGTGAATAAAACCTATTTATATTTTCAAATGTCAGTATATTATCTAGCAAATGGTCTATAGGTAGAAATGAACTGACGGGGAATATGGGATGAGTTGGTAGCACTGGAAAATAGCATGAGGGCGGCATAGTCAGGACCGGTTAAAATAAAATTTTAAAAATAAATTGATATACCACAAAATAATAATGTAGAAAGCGTTTTTTAATACCTATATGCCTTTTGGAGATTTACATAGTCCAAAAATATATCTCGTGTTAACGGTTCTTCTACTGCAAAGTTAAAAATGGTTTTTGGCACACTTTTTAGTTCACATCATTTTTACCCGACTGCGCCAGAAGGAGGGTATTGTTTTTCAAGTGTACTTGTATTTAGATAGTTTTTTTATATTCTATAGGTCTGTACATTAGAACCTTAAGCTGTCGCGGTGTTTTGTTTGTGCTTGAGACCGGCCCTGTATGTAAAGCAATAGTAACAGCTTAAAGACCATCCCCCAAGGCTACAATTTAAGTTTTGGCCTAGTAGCGTGAATAACTTATCTTCTCTTGTCATTCTTAGGGCCATGGTCCATGTCGTTTTAATACATATTATGTCGCATAAGCATAGCGTTTCACCTCCTAACTTTGATTCTCTCTCTCTCACTTCGCCTTTCTTTCTTTACTTACTTGCTAGGGCTCACACTTTTACCACAAAATCGGACTTAATAGAAGCGACTGTCGGTACAGCTCCTTGTTATGATAGCGTAATGAGATACAGTCTAAAACCTTCCCACAAATTCGTGAATATCACTTGAAAATCGGTTGAATAGTCTCTGGAATTATCGCGTTTACACAGAAAAACAGCAAACAGACAGTGCCTTTTATAGGTATATCGCTTTTGCCCGCGGTTCCGCCTGTGTGGACATAGGAGCGTCTTGAAATTAATTATCTAGGCGTATGTTGTTTTGTTGTTTTTCTTTTCGTTATTTCTAAATAAAAAAAAAAAAAACGAATTACAAATGAATAAAGAACTGTCTCTAGTTGATATTAAACAGAGACAAACGTTACAAAGTACTTAATGCCCATGTTTCACAGTTTCGTTTTAGTTTCATGTCTAGACCATGTACCGAAATTACAGTTTGGAAACCGTTCACAAACGATCACAAATCAGGTTGGAACGCTTAAAGAATTGTTCGACAACCGTCCATACCTTGGTTGGAACGCCTTCTATGTACTGCGCATGGGCGTGACGGTAATATTACGGTTTTCAGAGATGTTGAAACAAATCTAATATTAGTAGGATGTTGTGTAATTTAATCTAGGTGCAGTTATAGTGAATTAAAAGTGTTTGGAAAGCCCTACATTAAGAAGTATATTCAAACCTCAAGTTCTTGCATTGAATAACTTTTTTATTTATGTTTTTACCTTTTATCCGCGCAGAAGAGCACACAGCCCAGTGTTATGGACGGAGACGACGCTTTGCCGTTATGATGTATGCCTGAATTAACTTTTTTGTATTTTTTCCTCTAGCTTGTGTTAACACAGCACACAAACGCTCATTGCTTTTTAAATTAAATGCTCAACTTTTTAAAGAAAAGTTCCTCACGAATTTTACCAGATACTTGCATTATACCTATATATGTATCACGTATTTAAAAAATAATGTTAATTTTGTTTTTTAAAACACAAGCGATTCAAAGTTTATATAAAAAATTGAAATGAATCAACGCGATAGATATTAGAAACGTGCATATAAAATTATTTTTTTTTATAAATTTAGAACTCAAAAATATTTAAATACCTATTTGTAAAAACATTGAGTTTTTATAAGGGTTTCTTCATACGAAAGAAATTATATTGTCACTACGGACAGGGCCGGCCTGAGGCCTCGACGAGTATGACAGCCCGGGCGAGATTTTTTTAGCCACCTCCCCCTCTGCGTAAAAAAGTGATCTCTATCAAAAAAAAAAAATCCCCATGACACATTTTCCTAATTCTTTTGATAATTTGACTAATTTATGGGAGCCCTTTTTGGAGTCAGTTGGCAAAATCTCTTTAGAATATCTTTTTGTAAAAATTGAGTAGATTTCGAATAGACTTCAAAAAAGTAGATTTTACACAATATCTCGCGAATAAAAAATTATATCGACTTCGTAAGGGTGTCAATCGAGGCGTGTTAACGTCATTTTGATCCGACATAAATTTTATGAAAATCGGTTCAGCCGTTTCTTTTTTTTAATTATTGTTAAAAATAAAAAACTCGGGTCGCAGTGCCAAAACCCTGCCGACAATATAGTGTATTTGCTAATACAGGCATTGTGCTGTTATTATGTGAACATAAGTTGGTTTTTGGACAAAATAAAAAATTTAACCCCTTAATACATCCCTTAAAATAATATTTTTTTTCTTAATTTCAATATTATTATCAATGCAACCTCTGTACCAAATTAAATACACCCTTCAGTAAGTAAATCACTATCCGCAAACTAGTGTTTTCATAAAATTTGTAAGTCCGGACCTGTCAGGGCGATTTTATTAAAATTTTAGCAGCACATTTTAATCTTCACTAAAGGGTTAAATTTCAATTTTGAAACAATTCTGAGAATTTTTTCGGTATTTTTGGGCCCAAAAACATTTTTCAACCCCTAAAAACCACCCTTAAAATGGTTCGATTGGGCCCATTTTAAATAGGCTTCGTGCGGTTATGGATGGCAACGTGCCTACCCAATTTCGTCAAAATCAATTAACTCTTTCAAAAGTTATAGCCCGTACACATATATATATAAATATATAAATATATATATATATACATATATATATATATATATATATATATATATATATATATATATATATAAATAGACATTTCCAAAAATGGTGCCAAAATGTTCAGGAGGCTATGAAACGTCGAGAAATTTTGGTCCGACCCCTAGGTCCCGCCATCCGACCGACGCCAATAGTGTATGTGCCATATGGCAAATACACTAATAATAATTATGTTTTAACGATTAAAATGATTACTTTTCTGTGTAATATCTAATTTAATTATTATTATTAAATATTTATCAAACTGGGAAGTTCGTCGTGTGGACCTCAAGGGTCGCACTTTAGTCTTAATAAACGACCCACCTCACGGCTTGTTAAATGAATATTGTATGTATTTTTCTGTAAATAGATTCGTACAAATAATTGATTCTCGTTTCATACGAATATTGTCAATTTTTGTGGGTTGTAGAAAGAAAATATACAGATATAGCATTTTTATTGGAATTATTCTGTCCATACGTAAGTGACCAAAGGCCGTCAGTACTTATCTATTCCATTCGACTGACCACTGGTCATATTGAGATATGTCATATAACAGGCTAACTCTGCAGACAGAGTGTTGTCCACTAAGCGCTATTGGATTTAACGATATTTTCACACAGTCTAAAACTGATTTTAGCTTTATATGGACCAACGATTTTTTAAAACATAGATTGAAATAGGGGAAGCCGGGGTAAGAATAGGACTCTAAGTTTCGACATTAAACATTGAATTTTATAATCAGTTTTTATTAACTTCCCATTGGAAGTTATTGTAATGGGTCCGAAAATCGAAATCAAAATTTATAACAAATTTTTATGTTTCAAGGTCACTACACTATTTTTAGAAAGATGTCTCTGTGTGTGTGTGTGTGTACGTATGTGTCCATTTCTTTCTAAGACGAAATCTCGAGAATGAAAAATGATATCGACTACGTTAGGGTGCCAATCGACGCGTATTAACGTAAATATGATCTGAAAGAATTTTTTTTTAAATTATTAAATATTTATCAAACTGGGAAGTTCGTCGTGTGGATCTCAAGGGTCGCACTTTAGTCCTAATAAACGACCCACCTCACGGCTTGTTAATTGCATAAAATTTGACTTTCCGTCACTATTTTTACTTGTAACAAAATTGAAAATAAATAAAAATATAAAAAATCAATTGAGACAGGTCATGTAAAATGCACCGTCTTGCCCTACTGTTATGATATGTTTAGGTTGTATAGTCTAAAAGAAGCTAACTTCTAAACTAGTAAAACTGTTTAAATTGAATTATCTAGCTACCTATATTATAGCCATTCTATATCCGCATTTATATATCAATGGTATAGAATTGAAAGCTGTATAACCCACACGTTCAACATGTAAAATCGGATGTAGTTTTTTATTTTTATAGCGAAACGCATCAAGATCATGGAATATGATCTGTCAATTCAATAAGCTTGCTTGTCTATGCTCGGTTGAAATCGGAAGGAGGAGTGATATGGAAAGTTGCTTTCGCTTTATAGTTCTGTTTATACCAAGCCAACTAAACTATCGTTATGTCGTTTGTATATTAAAAATCAAAAGTAAATTTGAATGTTTTTCTCATTCTTAAAAGGCTAATGAACTCTAAATCTACTGAACATAGTCTTTTGCAGGATAACTACCCGATCCGACTTCGCCCTAATGGTGCATATCTTCTTAATATAATATAAAAATCCCGTGTCACGATGTTCGTTCACGCAAATCTCCGAAACCGCTCATCCGATTTTAATGAAATTTTGTAAATGTGTATTGTTTGCTCCAACTTGAGAGATAGGACAGTTTTTATACCAAAAAGTGACCCTCAATATTGTTTATTGCGAATTTAAGGATTATTTTTAATATTATATAAAAATGAATGTTTGTCTGTTTGTCCCTTATACGTTCTTATACCATTTATCCGATTGCGATGAAACTTTGGTGAGTTGTTGTGCTCACTACCGGGAAGGTTTCTGTAGGTTCATAAATCTTAGCACCTGGGCGAAGCCGGACGGGACCACAAGATTACCGTGCATGGTGGAAGTACGTGTATATATGGTGAAGGGACGGTTGTTTATTCTTTATTATCGAAGCTGGCCGGGACCGCTATAAATTATAAATTCATAGCACCCGGGCGAAGCCGGACCGGGCCACTAGTTTAAACTGAATTCGGTTTGCATTCGGAAGAATCTGGGCCGGGTAAACTTTGTAGAACTTTTGACTACCAACATTTTTCCCAAATATTGTTTTTAAATAAATTATTTGCCATACCCACTACCCACTAAAAAATATCGCTGAATCGACTGCAACCACCCGCACTTCTAGTTTCAAAGATATAAACAGCATCTGAGAGATTTTTGAGTTTTCTTAAAAATGCCAAAAGTAAGAAGACCTCCCTCTTTGTACAAATTTGCGAAATTATATAATTGATTCGAAACATATTAGAACTCTCGCATGTAGTGAAAATCAATTGATTCCGAAGCATATAAGGGTTAGCTTAGGAACCTTATCACGATTGAATAAATGGAAAGGTTTAGTTTAGAGTCCTGATTGTGACTATGGTTGGTAAAATGATTTTTTCCAATATGTTTCGAATCAATTATATAATTGGCTGCTTTCCAACGAAAAATTTTCATTAACTATTATTTTCAAAATTTAATTTAAATCTAGAGTAATAAAATTCGTACCAGAAACGCAGCATAAATTATTTTCTTAAACTTTTGGGCATTACATAATGTTATCGTTAAATGAAAGAAATCATCTGTCCAATGTTATCGAGCGTCTATAGTCTACAATCTATCATTTGTTTAATGCGAAACTTTGTTGGCGTATCTTGTAATCGGAAATTCCAAATTGCTTGACTGGAGATGTTTTTTTATAATATCAGGTATATTTTTTATTAGCCTCTATAAAATTCTGAATATATTTCGTACTTTTTAAAATATTATTCAATAATACTACTTATACCAAACAGTAATTTATTTTTATTTTGTTGGTTATATAGTTGGAAACTTTTTTAGTGCTGTAAACTTTTTAGAAAAACAAAAAATAAAACATTTGAAATCTGTATCAGCAATATCAATCAAAACTATGAAATGACACCGAGGACTTTATCTGTTTAGTCATAAAAACCACTTAAAAAATATACCCCTTCCGCCTTTTTCAATTCTGCGCGTTTTTATTTTATAAATACAATTTTAGGATTCAGCTATAAATTATGTGTACATTTATATACCGAATCTCTGTTTTTACAAAAATGCAAGAGTTGCAAAAAGCGACCATTTTACGCAGTTTACAAATATATACAATAAAGTGTTTTATATTACAGATTGTTTTATCATAACTGCGAAACGGTGCTACTTACAAACGTTATATATTTTATTTGAGTTTGTGTATACAAGATGTTCTCCGGCTAAAATGTTTGAAAAATGAATTCACATATTTTTGAAGTGAAACTTCTTTACGCACGGTAGAGTGAATAAGATTCATGCGGCTGAACATGTATAACTGAACGCTACACCCACACTCCTCTGCGCCGCACATTGAGCTGGAGTAGAAGGATGGGAAAGCATCATTGTAACTGCAGCTATCGTTACAGGTAGCTTGTGCGTATTAATACGTATGAATGTGTGTGTCTACAGTTTCACTTCTGTAGTGTGCAATGTAAACTACACAGTCTCATTTTTTATGAATTGCCTAACTAATCTTATCAACTTAAAGATAATTATTAATAAGATATCTACAGGATATTGGTTCCTTTATCAGAATCTTAATATTTAGTACATTGAAAGTTTTTTTTTTGAAGAAAAATTTCGATCATACACTATGGAACTGCTTCAGCCGTATCTTGTCTAATAGAAATACCTTTAGGAATGAATAACCATGGAAACCATGGTGAAATTCAGTGCTAAAAGGTATACGTCTTTTATCTTAAATTTACTTTCGAAGTTCTACAAAAAATTAAGTATAAAACTGACATGAATTATTTTGGTATTTTTTCCACCTTATTCGAAAAGAATACCGTCAAATAATTGAATAATTGCAGGGTGCTACTTAAAATAACAAAATAGTGTGCACCGGAGGCGGTTGGGGACGGCGCAACACCTATGTCAGGATATATTCTCCTATCGATTACCCAACTCTCCAAAGATTCCAATTTCTAGTTAAAACAATATGAAACGCATGGAAAGTTTTCGTACGGACATTCTGTATAAATGTAAGCACAATAAGTATATTTCAATATCGTCCACAAATCACGACAAATTGTGTATGGATGACGCTTGTATTGTATTATAGTAAAAGAAAAATGGCAAATCGTTTACGAGCCATTTGGGGGTTGGGTGATATAGTTCTCAGTTGCCATCCCCCAAACCACCCTACGCTGCTTTGCCCTGCGTTTAGTAAACTTCTTTACTTCCAGTTCTACGACCTGAATAAGCCAGTGGCGTAAGCTATAGCTAACTTTATCAATACTGAACCGAATAACATTATTAGTGTATTTGTCTATACATAATATTTATATTTATTTTCAAAGATAAACTAAATTATAAACCCACTTTTTAACTTCCCATTGGAAGTTATTGTAATGGGTCCGAAAATCGAAATCAAAATGTATAACAAATTTTTATGTTTCAAGATCACTACACTATTTTTACACTATTTTTAGAAAGATGTCTGTGTGTGTGTACGTATGTGTCCATTTCTTTCTAAGACGAAATCTCGAAAATGAAAATTGATATCGACTACGTTAAGGTGCCAATCGACGCGTATTAACGTAAATATGATCTGAAAGAAATTTTTCAAAATTTGTTCAGCCGTTCTTTTTTCTTAACAAAATAGACTCCAGAAAAGTAGATTTTACACAATATCTCGCAAATAAAAAATTATATCGACTTTGTAAGGGTGTCAATCGAGGCGTGTTAACGTCATTTTGATCCGACATAAATTTTATAAAAATCGGTTCAGCCGTTTTTTTTTTTAATTATTGTTAAAAATAAATAACAATTATGTTTTAATGATTAAAATGATTACTTTTCTGTGTAATATCTAATTTGATTATTATTATTAAATATTTATCAAACTGGGAAGTTCGTCGTGTGAACCTCAAGGGTCGCACTTTAGTCCTAATAAACGATCCACCTCATGGCTTGTTACAAATTGTAATAAGTCTGATGCAATCTAGTTTTCAATAAGTAATGGGATTTTTTTTGCCATATAAAATAGCTGCTTTACATGCGTGTATGCTGGCCTGTATTGGGTCATTTAACAGGCAGGTGTGCGGGAAAAGTAATAGTAATTTAATGTTTTTCAGTGTATTATTATAAAAATTAAATAAAGAAAAAATCAATAAATTTAATATTTCATATTACTCCAACGAAAGGAAGTAAATTGAAACGCTAGTTTCGGCCAATTTTTGGTCAAAAGTCAAAAATTTTGAAAATATTGAAAATGAAGTGAAAAGCAGCTCTTTTATAAGGGTTATGACAAAAAAATTCCATATATATCTCGTGCGTAATGATATTATCACTCGTGTGACGACTGTTAAAACTCGCTATCGCTCGTTTTAACATAGTGTCAACTACCTTTCATTTATTTTTTATTTATTGTAAATTATAGACGCGTCGACTCTCAGATCATTAACGTCTTTCAACTATACTAAATAACAACTATCTTAAAACTAAATAACATCACAAAACATCCATGAGCGCAGGTAGGATTCGAACCCACGGCAGTCCAGTCCAGAGGTTGCGGCAGTAAGCACGCTACCCACTAGGCTATACTGCCCTCTGTGTCAACTACCCATGCGTAATATACATCATTACTAAATCTACTATTTCCGACTTAAAAAAACATATGTGAAACAAAATAAAAATCCGTTTCTTTCTAATAAGAAAATACTTAATCAGCTACTAAAACTTCACATTAATTAATCACCTGATGTTGTGCTTAGTAGGACGTAACTAGTTGTAATTTTTAATTTCTTTCATATCTATTTTTTGTCTGTATAACTGTATTTATTAAATATTAAAGACAATTTTAATGGCAAAATATGATTTGTGGCATACATTTTTTTTTGTCTCGTACGACAGTGCGTAGACGTCTTGATAAACAATCACTTTCAAATTCATCGTATAAAAGGATGGCAAAATGTTCCTTTGTTAGAGTATTTTGTTTCAGTTATGGCTCTAAACATTATGTTATATCCGCTATTTCTTTTATATGTTTAAATCAGTGCTACCCAAAATGTGCTGCCTAAATCCTTTTATATTAATCTTCGCGCGTGTTCGTTTATTCGATATCGATAGTTAATCTCCCTGCACTCTTCATCTTAAATCCTTTCCCCTCGCCTACAAACGGTTTCCGCTCTCCCGACGCTATTTTTTTCAGGTGAATGTCAAGTGAAGGACAAAGAATCACCCTACAGATCCCTCAGGCGAAAAATTGAAAATAAAATTCCTGGAAAAACTTGCAACTCTTTGAAAATTATGTAATATTTCACACGTAGCCATCTTTTTTCAAAAATTTGCCTGAGGGATCTTTAATGTGATTCTTGGTCCTCCATTTGGCGTTTACCCAAAACCTAGTTATCGCTGAAAATAGCGAGGGGAAGGATTTAAGACGAAGAGTTCAGGAGGTAACTTCCTGTATCGAATACTAAAGTGGTTGTTTATGGCCGACGGAATCGATATAGTGCGCATTATGCTCTATATTAGAGTTCTTGATTGACCTGAGATGTCGACGCGTCTATAATCTACAATAAATAAGTAGAGTTCTTGATTAGATTTAGTTGGAATTTCTAACGAAAAGTTTCCAATTTTATTTTTTTATTTAAATGATAGTGTACAGTGTGTCTCTTAAAACGACCGACAAACTTTTACAGTACATTGGGCAATATTTGATCGATTGAATCCAATTTATCTATACTCAAAAGTGCACCTGCTCGGAGATACAGGCCTTAAAACTTAGGGTTTCCAAAATTTATTCATTTTACATTAGGAAAACCTTCAATTTTGTTACGTGTTTGTCACTCATGAAAAACTATAACCCTACGAAATTTAGAAAAAAACAAAACACTGGATATACAGTAGACCAATCGGTAATCACTATGCAGTTTTGATATTACTACAGCGCAATAATTTTTATTTTCATTTACTAAATTCTTAAATTGATCACACATACTGACAGTAAATTTATAAATCAACAAATTTTGTCTCTTATAATTTTTAGTATGGATTTTGGCTTTCCTGAAAATCGGTAAAAACCAAATATGATCATGTTTGATTTTTCTCAAAACACGTTAACAATCAAACAACGTCCAAATTTGTTAAAGGACTAAATTTCTTTTGGATGTTTTAATATATACCTATATACCTAAGGCTTCCCGGCCTAACGAGTTTATTAAGTTGATAAAACTTATAAAATGTTAACTCTCGCATGTATAATGATTCGACTGTTTAATAGATGTACTATGCTTTGCAGTTTATTTAATTGGTCGACTCTCGCATGTAGTGTGTTTTCAACGTGAAATTGCTATATATAAGAAGAGATCGGTTTCCTCTCTCGGGCACTGTGGAGAAATCGGTAACTCACCTAGCCGGAAACTGGGGGTTTCGGGTTCAAGTCCCGACAGTGGTCATTTGATTTTTTCTTAGATATAGCTCAAAAATCATGGCAGCCTAGCTGTCTGAGATATTTATTATTTTCACCTCTAATTGTTATGTGAATAATATGGTGTGGATATAAGGGGTTTTAAATCGATTGATTTTATCATATACCAATTATACCTATATAGATTGAATTATTTTGAAAATAAAAATTTAGCATTTATTTGTAGGTAAGTATAAAAAATTTAGTCCTTCAAAAAAGTTGACGTTGTTTGATTCTCCTATATTAGGCTTAGTTAACGTATTTTGAGGAAAATCAAAGTAATAAAGTCTTTTTATTTTTCAATCTGTAACAGTTTTATTTAATTTTGCAAAGTTCAAACAACATTTTCTTGCAATCCGAATTTAAACCACTAGTTGTGAAACGTTCGTTTAGGTAAATATACTCCAAGTATATACGTAGTTCACTTTCGCACAAGTATAATATTCTTAAAATGTCCTGAGATCAGAAAGTTTAAAAATCATATTTTCGTTGCGGATATATTAAAAAAAATAAGTATTCAAGGCTACAGATTTGCGTATTTCGTGAGGGGAAAATACCTAGATTACGGGATTGCATATTTTGTGAATTCAGGACGATTTATCAAAAAGTTTTAGAAATAGAAAATTCAAGCCTTTAAAAAATTTTAATTTCTTTTTATGTGTGGATATTGGTCATTAAAATAAGAAAATTAAAACTAATTTTGGTTGAATTAAATGTCAAGGCTTGTACCTTTGAATTTAGTAATATTTTTCAAAAAAATTAAAAAATATATCCAAGGCTTACATATAAAAAGTTCAAATTTATTTTTCATTTTCATTATTTTTCTCAGAAAAACTAAAAATAATTTTGGAAAATTAACTTTTCGTATATGAACGATCTGTAGAACATAAGTATGTAGTATGTTAGGGACACTGGCCTAGCCTGCTGGGAATTCGATAGGGGAATCAATTCTTGTAATAAACTAGGTATTTGTTTTCAAAAGCCCTTACTAGCAGGATATCCAAAAAGACTTATGTCGCTGGATTTAGGTTGGTATCTTGAGAGGTGATAATGTGTCTCAATCTTTATTCTCCACTTTTCATAACGAAAATGTTGTTTCCTTTATTTTCACTTTTATTTCTTTTAGTTTATATTTTTAAAGTGATTTAATTTTACAATATTAATACTTTACAATTTACATTGTTTATTTATTTAATGTAAATTATAGACGTGTCCACAACTTAGGTTATTCGCGTCTTGATTACATTAAATGACATAACTCACTTAAAGCTAAATGACATCATAAAACACCCATGACCTGAGGCGGGATTCGAACCCACGACAATCTGATCCAGAGGCCGCGGCGCTAACCACTGGACCACACTGTCCTCGTCTACATTGTAGTTTTGTTTTGGTTTCTATGAATTACAACTTACACTCAAGAAAATAAACAATTATAATTCAAATTTTAATCCAAAAAATAGTCACGAGATCCTTGTCTGTAATTTAGTTTTTTGTGGGGTTTTAGGTATTTTGTGTGACACTTAGACGAGAAAATGTATTTTCAGAATTTTTTGTCATCTCACTCGAAGAATGGCTAAACCGATTTTGAAGAAATCTATAATTGACATCTAAACTTAAGGTATAGGAACAAAGCCCCGGTTAATGGCTACTTTGAAAATAAAAGTATAGTTATTTACTCAATTTTTTAAATTTGAATTATTTTTTACGTAGGTAAATTGTTTTGTTGATGCAAATGACACTGAATTAATTTCAAGAAGTATTTTTATTTTATTTTTCTATCTTAAAATAACTTAAGATTTGAAAATAATAGATAAAATTAAATAAAAAAATCTGTTTGCTGATTTATTTTGGAAGAACAATATTAAAAAAAACTCGGGTCGCAGTGCCAAACCCTGCCGACAATATAGTGTATTTGCTAATACAGACCATGTGGCTTTAATACGTGAACTTAAGTTTGTTTTTGGACAAAATAAAAAATTTAACCCCTTAATACATCCCTTAAAATAATATTTTTTTCTTAATTTCAATATTATTATCAATGCAACCTCTGTACCACATTAAATACACCCTTCCATAAGTAAATCCGTATCAACAAACTAGTCTTTTCATAAAATTTGAAAGTCCGGTCCTGTCGGGCCGATTTTATTAAAATTTTAGCAGCACGTTTTAATCTTTACTAAAGAGTTAAATTTCAATTTTGAAACGATTCTGTCAATTTTTTCGGTATTTTTGGGCCCAAAAACTTTTTGGAACCCCTAAATACAACCCTGAAAATGGTCTGATCGGGCCCATTTTAAATAGGCTTCTTGCGGTGATGGGTTCCAATGTGTGTACCAAATTTCGTTTCAATCGATTAAGTCTGTCGAGAGTTATCGTGTACACACACATATATATATATATATATATATATATATATATATATATATATATATATATATATATATATATATATATATATATATATATATATAAATATATAATATATTATAGCAATTGCTTTTGCTTCAAAAGACCCGAATTGAATCGGTTGCGCGGCTAGCTACCGACGGCGCGGGGTCATGGGTCGGAAAACAAAAATTATTATCTAGTTACGATCGCACTTGTTTTGGGAAGCAGCCTCTAAACTCAACTACAGGAAAAGCCCTTAATAGGCAATAAAAAACCCAACCACCTACCACTCGACACTTAGGACAACACAAAAAGTGAACGCACACAATGAATCGTGCGTCAAAATAATTTAATTTAAATTTGAAGTCACCTCTACACTAGTATCACCTAACCAAAGACGGACCTCGTTGGAAGATTACTTAGTGGGCCAGATACCGACCGAGAGATCAAAGGGCGCCAGAACTTATAGGGCCACACTGCGTAAGTCTCAGGTCGTCCAAACTGAGACGTAGAGAGTGGTCACAGTTAGGGATAATTCAAAAAAGGATAACCACGTTGGCCAAAAGAGATCCGAAAAATATTCCGGAACAGAATCCAGAACCACAATCACAGTTATATTAAATCCCAGGCCTAACGCTGTTACTTCTTTAGCAAGATAAACAGAAAAAAATCAGAGGTGATTTCTAAGGCCAAAACCACACGATAAGTTAACATAAAATACTAACAAACGATAGATTCCGAACACAATATCGGGACACACAGTATTCGAGATACCAAAAAAATAAAAGCGGCACTGTAATCACAGGTCCTACGGAACTTCCAACAATCGAGACAAAAATCCTAATTCAATAGGCCTCGAAGCCTCACAACAATCTACTTATTCAATCGCAAAACGTAGCGTGACGTAAGCGAGCGATAGTGAAACGATAACCTAACAATAGCGAAATTCTCAACAAAAACTCTTCATAAATAATGAATCGATACGGAACGATAACGAATTTCACATAATTAATTTTTAACAATTATTTCACACTTAATCCGGGCCTGTACAGAAATTCCGGAGCCTGAAAAGAAAATACATAGCATACGAGAGACATAAACACTTTAAAATCGCGAGACTGGCGACGTGGAATTCAAACTTAATTCGTAATAAGATTCAAAATATTCCAGAAAATTCCCAAGGTAGTACAAGAAAGCCTACAGGAATACAATCGACGCAACATTAATCATTTTAATTCTGACGTAAATATCTAAAATTTACCCAGTACTACTCAAAGTGGTCGACATTCAGAAATGTAAAATGTTCATAAAATATTAGATTTGATCCTTTAATATTTTCGGGATATATTGTAGTACCATATCTATCCCACCGGGATAAACACTTGATAATATTCTGGGATACTTTATGCGTCGTCACTTATGTTAGCGAATATTAAAAATTTCGGAATAATTGCACAATCTTCAAAATTTCTGGAATAAATTAAATTATTCCTGTATTCCAGAATCAACACAACCACACGGAAATCCAAAAGCAGCAACTTATAATCCCTACTAGGAGAAGCGCTTGGCGCCTTTATGGTTAATGTTTGCACGGTAAACTAACTAAAACGAATAACAATAATCCAACAATGGAAATACGGAAAATAAATCAATTTTCGGGAATTAGGAAAACTAGGAAGGTCGAACAATACAGGAATCGAAAGAGGAAACAACGCAGAATCCAAACTCCAAACCAAAAACAATATAGCTCCAAAACGAAACGCACAAATCCAACTCCAAAATCCCAAAATAAAAAGTATTTTATTCGCCAGATATTCAATCATTTCATTTTTGATTGTTTAACACATCGCTGTGCCTGATACGGTCGCCAGACCTCGTCTGTCTGACTTGCAAAAGTTTACACGAATAATCTGTCTTTTTCTTAGGCGTTCTCTCTTCTATACATCAAAAAAACACACTCTCTTCTCACGCACTTATAGAGATGATATGTCGCCAGTCATGTTAATTTCTGTTATAATTCGTTATCAAACGTTCTCTAGTCAACCTGACGTCATAATATCATCGCCAATCTACATGTTAAAATAGTCTCAATGAATTGATAATGAAACATAAAATGCATTCAACTTAAAATTGTACCGCTATATCTGGATGTACAAAAGGGCTAATTGCCCCCCTAAATACGACTAAAATTAGCCCCCTATAATATATATAAATATATACATACATATATATATAAACATTTTCAAAAATGGTGCCAAATTGTTCAGGAGGCTATGAAACGTCGAGAAATTTTGGTCCGACCCCTAGGTCCCGCCATCCGACCGACGCCAATAGTGTATGTGCCATATTATGGCAAATACACTAATAAGTTACGTGGAAACCAACAATTTGAGTTTTCCAACGCATCGAAAGTTGGTTTTATAAAAACTCTAAGAAATTAATAAAATTTTATTTTGTTTCTGTTTTGGTGTTTGTAACTGGAAACAAACAATGAAAATACATAACAAAAAAGTAACATCAAAAAACGATAACGATGATTTTCCGCGTCATTTTTAAAGCAGTAAAAAAGTTGAGGTTTTTATTTTAAAAATAAAGAAGTGGTTCAAACCGAGCCAACTCAGGACGTAAACAATTAAACATGTATAGCTTGTTTTCGTATCATTGTTTTTGCTTGCGTTTTTACAATCGGAAAGCGGTAATCAAATTTCGTGCATGCAGTCTGACGGATATTCTTTCTTTACAGAACCGGCTTAACGATACAAAACAAATTAAATTGTAATGAAAAAGTAACTTTTTTACCCGACTGCGCACGCAAAGGAGTGGAAATGTGTTTAACAGCCTATGTATGTATGTATGTTCCTTTGAAGCACTATACAGACCAAACGCCTGGGCCGATTTTTATGATTCACACGTCAATCGATTCCTCTTAGTCCGGCGAGTGTCACTAAAGACATGACGTTAGTGAAAATTCAATATGGCGACTACAGGACGCCATATTGTGAAAATGAAAAAAATGGAAGTCAACGAACTATGTCAAGTGGGGTATAGTTGAATAGGTATTTAAAAATCATTTTTAGTTTTCCCTCAACATTTTTCGATTCGACTGACCGTTTAGGATCTATGTCGATTTATTTTTAACTAAAAACATTTGAAATAAAAAATTTATTTTAAAAAATAAAAAACCCGATTGCGTAAAAATCGAACTTAAAGATGGAAACAAGATCAAATGATAACATGCAGTCGGAGGTATTTCTGTTCAATTTGTTACGACTGCATGTTATCATTTGATCTTGTTTCCATCTTTTAAGTTCGATTTTTACGCAGTCGGGTTTTTTGTTTTTTAAAATAAATTTTTTATTATGGCTCTATATAAATTAAATGTCAATTATTATCAGCGCTATGTGGTGTGCATCCGGACCTATAGTGGACGATTCCAGTCCGGGTTCTGAGGGTGAAAATTATTTTTTTTCGTTTATAATAAGCCCTAAAAGAATTACATTTTTAACCGACTTCAAAAAAGGAGGTGGTTCCAAATACGACGCGTATATTTATAATTTTTTTTGTGTTCGATCAGCCTTAACTTCTCGAGGGGTTAACCGATTTTAATGATTTCGACTTCATTGTGTTCAGAAAGATATCCAGGTGGTTCCGTATAATTTCTATTGAAATCGGTTCAGCAGTTTTTTTCTAGTACCTAATCAAATATCAGGTCTAATAACGGGCGAACCACGGTGATAATATGCCTATAAGCTCGGCTATTCTTAATATAATTTCTGCTTTTCATTGTTTTTTTCTTGAATTTTCAAATTTTCAAATGATTTCGATGTATGATTTTAAGATATTTAAAAAAATAATAGGTTTCAACCCTGTAAACAGAAAGAACCCAGTAAATGTATTTGCACTGTTGACTCAGTTTATTGATTGTTAAAGCATTGCAGAGGGATAAAAATATGTCTAGTGTTACTCTTATTGCCTATGAAATGCTTTTTATTTCCCCGGAGAAACTTTTTGCAAAGTTTTTAATGATCGAAACATTTCCATTGCTTTTCAATGTTTCTCTGGTTTTTATTATATAATTAGGTGGTACCTATACATAATTAAGAGAGCTCACATCAGACGCTTATGACCTCTGTTGTCGAGCGTCTATAATTTTCAACATCTATTTATCTATAAGAGGACTCACTGATGACATCATTTTTAGGGTTTCTTATCACTCGTTTTTCCGTCTGTATGTCAATCAAAGTCGAATTTTTCTGAAATTCAGCATAATTATACAGCTTATTAACCCACATATATTTCAATAGTTAGAACGTATACAAAAAATAATTTCCCGCAAATTTAACACTTTGCGTACCGACGTCAAGTTAACTAGACGTACATAATTATTGATTAATATTTAGTGTCCAGTTTACTTGACTTGCAAAATTTGCCTTAAGTACCAAGTAAAAAAAAAAACAAAAAATGCCGTTAATCCCGCAATAAGAAAAATGCTTTATAAACACCTTTAAACAGCAGGAGTGGTCCCAATTTTCAATAGTGTATCATTATCACCAATTACCACCATTCACAAAAAAAATGTTTATTTCGTTTTTTTGCACATGTAGTTAACACAAGGGGGTATAATATGTTAAAATACAACGACTTGTTAACTAGTCAACGTATTTTTTGTTCATTCACTTCTCCAACAGATGTCACTAAAATACTGTAAAAATCAATGTTTGGTTTGAATACAGAGACTAGTTAACTAGACGTCGGTATTAACTGTATTTTTCTTGTGTCTAGTTTACAAGTCAGATGTAATAAGAAAAACGTATGTAAGCACAAACTGGGATTAGGAAGAAATTATGTTTTTAGTGTATTTGCCATATGGCACATACACTATTGGCGTCGGTCGGATGGCGGGACCTAGGGGTCGGACCAAAATTTCTCGACGTTTCATAGCCTCCTGAACACTTTGACACCATTTTTGGAAATGTCTATTTATATATATATATTATATGTGTGTGTGTGTGTGTGTGCGCGGGCAATAACTTTCGAAAGAGTTAATTGATTTTGACGAAATTTGGTAGACACGTTGAAATCTATCACCGCACGAAGCCTATTTAAAATGGGCCTAATAGGATCATTTTAAGGGTGGTTTTTAGGGGTTGAAAAATGTTTTTGGGCCCAAAAATGCCGAAAAAATTCTCAGAATCGTTTCAAAATTGAAATTTAACCCTTTAGTAACGATTAAAATGTGCTGATAAAATTTTAATAAAATCGGCTCGACAGGACCGGACTTACAAATTTTTTTGAAAACACTAGTTCGCGGATAGTGCTTTACTTACTGAAGGGTGTATTTAATTTGGTACCGAGGTTGCATTGATAAAAATATTGAAATTAAGAAAAAAAATATAATTTTAAGGGATGTATTAAGGGGTTAAATTTTTTATTTTGTTCAAAAACAAACATAAGTTCACATAATAAAGCCACAATGTAAGTATTAGCAAATACACTATATTGTCGGCAGGGTTTTGGCACTGCGACCCGAGTTTTTTTGTTTCGGTACGCAAAGTGTTAAGCAGGGCAAAGTATTTAATTAATTAATTTATCTCTTGTTACAATTTATTTATATAGAGGTCCAAATCAAACGTCTCGAGTACAGACTGTAGAGTGTAGGTCGATGATTCATGTTTTACAGTGGATATTATAATGCTGATGACGTAAACGAATAATCTAAATTGTGTGCGGAACATATCACTTTTCCGGAACACTTATTTACCATACTCAAAAGCTTCACTGATCAATAGGGTGGCACCGGGTGAAGGGGGCTACAATTGAGTAAACAAAACATTCCTAGCGTTACTCGGTGGCTCGGCGAAGAGGGCTAAGTGAAGGGAGAAAATGATGTGAATACACATGATGTTTGTAAAACATAATCAATACTAATACTTATATAAAATAGTAACGAGACCTCTGTCTGTAATTTCATTACCTAGCGGGGTTTTGAGGATTTTTTATTTTGTACAACAGACTAAAATGAGCTTCTAAAATTTAAACAAAATCGGTAAATCAGGGTCGGCTTAAAAATATTAGTTATAGCGTACAATGTTACTGTATCATGTGTATGTAATTTGGTATAGACGTTGATAAAAAAAAAATGTGAGCCGTCGTGGGACGCCTGGCAGATGGGAAACATTTTTATAGCTTGAACCTCCCGCGATAAATTTATCAAAATAAAATATAGCCTAAATCACTTAGGGATAGTGTAGCTTTCTATTAGTGAAAGAATTTTTATATTTACCCAAATTTACTCTAATTTATTTTAATGCATCATAACTTTAATAATAAGTAATATGGTTATACAAGTTTTTTTGCCAAGGCTATATTAAATAATAATTTAATTTTGAATTTAAAAAAGTAACCTTTAAAAATATTTTAGAATGCGGTTCTGAGAAAAATTTTATCGTGACTTTAGACTAATATGTATATTTACTTCATACTTTCTAATTGTTTTTCGACGACGCTGAAATTATTATTTTATTGATTAAGAACTCCAGAGTTATTGGACTAGCAATTCATTAAAATTTAAGAGAGAGAGAGAGAGAGAGATAGTAGATTATGGATGCTCGACAACTAAAATCATTAGCGTCTGTAATTAAAATTTAATATCCTTGGTTATTATTAATTCACTTACTATTCATAGAAAAGCATCATTAAAAAATGTGAATACAAAAATTAAAAAATCTTCTTTTTTTCAACGCTGTCTCTACATAGTATACTCTAAAATCTATACTCTACAGGATGAGTTTTCATTATCAAGCAATTTAATTATCAAGCAATTTAAAAATTGAAAAACTAATATTTATAGTTTTTTTTCGCCATTTCCAATTGTCTACAAGAGAATGCTGTCTTTATTTTTTTTGTAGATTATAGACGCGTCGACATCTAAGGTCATTAGCGTCTTTCAACTACACTAAATAACAACTAACTTAAAACTAAATAACATCACAAAACATCCATGAGCGCAGGTAGGATTCGAACCCACGGCAGTCCATTCTAGAGGTTGCGGCGCCAAGCACGCTACCATCTAGGCTATACTGCCTAGAAAACTGTCACTTAGAAAACATAAGAGCAACGGTTTCTAAATTTTTTTAATGGACACCCTGTATTTTTCGAATTCGAAAGCCTATTAATTTCTGAATACAGCGCAGTATTTTTTTTAATCAATGAACAACGTCGCAATGGTAAAGGTCAATATAATATACATTATTGGCGTTAGTCGGATAACGGAACTTCGGGGTGGGACCATAAAATGTCGGCATTTCACATAATTTAGAACTTAGCACTATTTTTAAAAATGCTTTTAAATAACTTTTTTACGAAAGAAGTTTAGTTTTTTTACAGTAATTCAGTTTGATTTAATCGTGTTCATCGAATAAGAACATTTCGAGTTTTAAGTATTTACGTTTCCCCAATGTGTAAATATGTCACATTTCAAGTGCAATTTAAAATCGATTTATTGATTACGGCGGTGTGTGTTGTCATCCTCTCAGAGTTGATTATATCAGTGAATTATACAGGGCGTCTCAATACTTCGTTATTTTCCATAGTAAACAAGTTTTGAAGTGAAAGCTTAGAAAGATATAGAAATATATAAGATATAATTATTAGACTAATTTGCTAATCTCTACAACCAATCGGTTATAACAATGATGTTTTATCTGTAGTACGTACGAAAATCGCGCATTCAGCTAAGAAGTTAACTAATTTATTATTTAATACTAAATTTACCGAGTGGGACCACGAAAAACCTAATATTTTTTCATACATGGTGTGAATTTTTATTTATTGTAGATTATAGACGCGTCGACATCTCAGGTCATTAGCGTCTTTCAACTACACTAAATAACAACTGTCTTAAATCTAAATAACATCACAAAACATTCATGAGCGCAGGTGGGATTCGAACCCACGGCAGTCCAGTTCAGAGATTGCGGCACTAAGCACGCTAACCACTAGGCTATACTGCCCTCTACATGGTGTGAAATAGATGCACGCGCGCACATGTGCGATGGAAATTCACCTACAAATTTTTCGTACACACACGAATATCGAACAGTGGATTTTAATAACTTCTCGTCATACTTGCGTCAGACTTTGGAGATATTACAAAATAAAATCTGTATAATATTGAAACTGTTTTTTCTGTGCGTATTTAGCAAAACAATAATTTATTTTTAAGCCAGAAATTGTACACCCAATTAGAAAATGCAGCATTGATAATTATACTAATTATTATAATGATAACAATAATAATAATTGTAGGAATTTCAGCCTTTTGTCAACTATACGTATAGTCTTCTTACATTGGATTCTGGATAGATTGAGGTTATCACAAAAATACATTTTAAATTCACTGAACTTAAACTTCCAAAAATATATATTAAACAGTGTATAATGTTATACACATTGTATCAAATTAAACCTGTGCATAGGGCATTCTGTGTGTAAGACAGAGATTAATACATAAAGCAATAAGTAAGAATGAGATAAATTATCGCTAATAGGATGTTACGTGGTTACTGTAAATTATGTATAAAATTGGGAATTGGTTTCATAATTACTGACATTAATTAATCGTTTTTAGAATTAAAAAAAATTGTTCGTTCATACTAATATGTGTCAGTGAGTCCGTAATCTATATGTATAGCCGGGACCTTTTACCTACATATTTTAAGTTGATACGTGAATAGTTTTCTCCTTACTTAGTTGTCGGCAACATTGAACGTGTTAGTAAGAATATTCGTCCACAATAATTAGTGTCAGTGAGTTCGAAATCTTGTGCAATGGGGCTTCATACTTTAAGTCGACATATGTTTGGTTTTTATTTAATTTTCTACAAATTTAAAAGTATCTGTCTGAGTATTCGTCCACAATAATATGTGTCAGTGAGTCCACAGCAGAGTTGACACGTCTGATGCCGTGTTTTTTATTTATTGTAGATTATAGACGCGTCGACATTTAAGGTCATTGGCGTCTTTCAACTACATTAAATAACAACTAACTTAAAACTAATTAACATCACAAAACATCCATGAGCGCAGGTGGGATTCGAACCCACGGCAGTCCAGTCTAGAGGTTGCGGCGCCAAGCATGCTAACCACTAGGCTATACTGCCCTCTCTGATGCCGTGGATATAGTACAAAAGATTTTTCTTAACCTAATAATTGTTTGTTACTTTAAACGTACCTGTATGAATATTCGTCCACAATAATATTTGTCAGTGAGTTCACAGTCTATGCGTTTAAAATGAGTGAACCGATGTCGCGTCCCCTCTATTTTCTCTAAAAGGGTTTCTCAACCTAAATGTCGTGAATAATTATTACTCCCTTCTTTTTTAAAATACAGACAATGGAAACATTGTACTACAATTATTCTTTATTATCTACATTCAGTGTCATCACATTCTAAGGAGACAGATACTTTCTGTCGCTGTTCCAACTCCAATGAAATTTCTTCTCTTTACTCTTCTTTTTTCATTTGCTTTCTTCTCAGGAATTGTGGTTTTGGCGGGTTTAACATATTCTAAAATATAAATCGACCGGCCTAGGATGTCAATTAACTGTTGTATTGTTCGTACTAAAGGTACGCATATTAAACATGTGGTGTAAACTATTTAATAATATTAATTATAAAAAAAGCTGAGAGAATTTGACATTTTTCGATCATAAAATCTGTAACATTTTGACGGACGTATAGAATGTGAGGATTTGATTCATAATATTTTGTATTTACATTTGTAGGAAGAAACATTTATAGTGACAAGGTGAAGTGGCTTACGTTATATGCTTGGCAAAATAATAATAATACTTTATTATTTACTCAATTATTAAAAAAAAATCTCTACGACTTTAGTGTTGTTTATGTCTTAAATTAAAACATTTATTTGAAATTTTTTAAAAACAATCAATTGTTTTCCATTGCCTTGGTTACCACCCCGTGGTTAATATGTTTCAAAATAATCAAAGCATGCTTGTTAGCTAATTCACTTCTTTCTGACATCAACTACTTAAAAACAAAAACACAACTGACTTTTTGTTTTAAAAATATCTACGAAACTACAAAGTTTAGAAAAAAACTTTTTTACAAAACTTGTTTTTAAATGAATAGAATAGTAAATCGATGTGAAAAGTATACCGTTGTAATAGAAAAAAAACAACGTTATAGCAGATATATTTTTGCGCATGCACCGATTTTCTCCAAAAACAATACATGTCAATCATCGTACCTAAATTTGGTTTTGATCCGCTCAGCCGTTTGGCCTGTATCGTGCTCATAGACCAACTGTCAGACCAACAGACAAACAGACGAACAGGTTTTTTTTTCAAAAATACGTTTTTTGGACTCCGGTGATCTCGAAAAGAAAAAATATTGTAAAATTGCGAAAAGTGAATTTTGATCTAAATTATTATCATTCCCCTGCACTTACAACATACTTCACGTGTCGAGGATTCTATATATAATTTCTAAAACTAAAGATGAAGCATAAAATTAATACCTAAACGAAGAAACATAATTCGCAGACAAAAACATTAAAAAAAACGCGGCGTTAGTTCACGTAAGGTACTCATGTTGAACGAATTTATGTAAGTCGACGACCTCCACCACCTAGAGGTGATGTACCCATCACCTCCACCATCTGGAGGTGATGTACCCATCTCCTCCACCGTCAATTTATTTTGCGTTAAAACTAAAAAATAATGAAAATATGACCTTCGATATAGCTTTCCTGCCTAATTTTTTTTCAAAATTTTGGGTAGGTATATTATTTTCAGACATGTAGAACGCATTGTCAGAAAATTTGATTTATTAACAATGACCTTAGACTGTGATACAATTACAGTTTTTTTATGTATGCAGGTGAACATTCTAAATGTCGTTGTCAAATTTCATAGAAACTTCAAAACAAAACAATGTTGTGGTCGACTATGTAGAGTATTAATGTTGACTCAAAAAGACACAACAGTAGGTACTAAATATTCGACATAAACTACTTTGGCTTATGGCCACTGATATATAAATATAAAATCACAGCGGTGTTTTAAAGGGTACGTGTATGTATTTTGTGTATATTTTCGCTTATCTTCGCAATCTTAGGTCGAAGGGGTTCTCTCCTTTCTCCACCATTCGATGTGGATGTTTACATACTTACTTTTTAATAACGAAGTTTCTTCTTTGTGTAGCTTTACTGTTTATATATTACTTATGAATACTGGCTATGTGTTGGTGCTTGGTGGCTGTATAATGTATATGAAATATATTATACGTGAGAAGGAGAAATTAAAAAGACCTGAACACTTGACTTGATTAGCCAATCCTTATTCGAAACAAATGTATACATAAAAAATAAAAAATTTATTAAAAAAACAAAAAACCCGACTGCGTAAAAATCGAACATAAAAGATGGAAACAAGATCAAATGACAACATGCAGTCGGAGTGTTAATATAAAAAAATATCAGTACTATAATATATCCACCAAAGAATTATTTTTTTCTTTGATGATTCTTTTCCGTACGATAAAAAACATAAATAATAAATATAATAAGGCCCTGATGAAAGAACCCATTTGATTCTGAATCTGAAACGTTGACCAGTAATTATTTAAATATTAAAAAAAATTATTATCAAGAATAATGTTACTTATGTGCGAACTCACAGCTTTGTCTATTTTTACAGAAAGTGGAAACAGTTATATCTTTTTAAAATAAGTCTGTACAATAAAAGATAACGTATTTATGTCGCTATAAAAACATTTTGTGTAATTATACAACAATTTTCTCATCTTGATTACATGTTTGTGTTGTAGATATATATACTATGTAAGTACTGTGGACCTCCTGCTAGACATTGTAAGTACTTTTAGTTCTTTGTGTGGTGTTGACGATATTAACGTTTTCTTCGCAAGGACCGGACTAACGACAATAACAGACGAAAAATGTTTTACCGGCTCTGCATGTCACAATATTATGTTAGAGATACAGTCGTCTTGAAAAATAAGGCGACGGGGAACGAAGCTGTTGCCGCGATGATTGATTGTATCTTTACCTTGGAATAATAGGGTTCTATCATAGAGCCCTATAATTCTAAACTGTTGTTAAAATTCCAAGTCTTCATGGTTTCCGGACTTGTAGGCCGTGGTCCGGTGGTATTTCTACCTGACGTTTCGTCTACAACTGCGGTAGACATTCTCAAAGGCGATGTGGCAGCGGTGGCGGCTCACAGGTCAGTGTGTCAGTGACTGGTGTCCTCTCTTCTTTTATGCCCAGTACCAGTGTGCTCTCTGTTCGGTCGTAGTCCATCTCTCTGTAATTGGTCAACTGCGCAGTGTGTAGTGGTGGGGGTGAGTTCTCTACTCGGTCGTATCCCGTCCTTGTACGATTGGTCATTGGTTTTGTATGTCGTAGTGCTGGTGTCCAGGTTTTACTGAGATTGAGACCGTCAGGTAGAAATACCACCAGACCACGGTCTACAAGCCCGGAAACCATGAAGACTTGGAACAATGCCGGCCGTGAAAGCTTGCACGTCTATAGACTGTTATACTGTCATGTCCAAACTTATAGAAACAGTAAAATGTTTTTGGAAAATTAAATTTGTTTTACTAAATAATATTTTTCTGGTTCGGCCCTTGCAAGTTATATTATGGTGGTGAAGGTGTTTAGGTATTGGGGAGCTTAGAGTACAATGAAGTCAAAGGTAAACGCATGTCCTAAAGGGATATCCTTACTTGTCACTGTAAAGTGGTGCTGCTATAGCACTTTTCCTATCCTGCAAGAGTCATCAGAAATTATTCATTTAATAATTAACTAGCCGTATTTACCTGGAATTGCCCCTAATTCAATGAGATATAGTCTATAAGACATTCTCAAATATTTTCTTAAAATATCCAGGTGTGCAAGCTTTCACGGCCGGCATTGTTCCAAGTCTTCATGGTTTCCGGGCTTGTAGGCCGTGGTCCGCTGGTATTTCTACCTGACGTTTCGTCTACCTGACGAAACGTCAGGTAGAAATACCACCGGACCACGGCCTACAAGCCCGGAAACCATGAAGACTTGGAATTTTCTTAAAATACTCGTGGAAACCGTTGGAAAATTGGTTGAATAGTTAGAGAAGCTTATGGCATTCAGACAGACAGACAGATGTTGTCTTTTATGTAAGCAGTTTAATTTAAAATTGTATAAAAACTTAGACGCAAAAAGTTCACGCTTAAGGCTTCAAAAAAAAGAGAAAAATAAACCTAAACATTTTTAATTTTAACGTTTTGTTAATTTGATAAAAATATAAAAATCTTGAAAAAGGGGTTTCAAAATATTAATGCACCACTTTTAGCAGGATTTACTTTTGTCATTAGAGAGAAAAATAGACTACTGAGTGATCAACGCGTTCTTTGAGGGGTAAATTTTTAGTTGAGTTATACATTAGTAAAACTGAACAGCAGTTCGGCAGCGCCAGTTTTGAAAGCTGTCGTAGCGTCGCGGCGCTTTGTCGCTGGGCACGAATCTTTGTAGTAGTTTGTAATTTAACTGTAATTGTAGGTAAGTATAATTGCTCTGAGGTAATAAACGAAAAGGTTCATTTCATATTGAGTGGAATGAGAATCCGTTATTGTAAGAGTGGCTCAAAACTTTTTTAGCATTTTGTGATAAAATAATAATATATTCAGTAAAACGTGTAAAGATGATTAAATAAATATATTATTAAACAATAAGAATCGTAATCATACGGTTATAAAAGATTGTAAAAAAATTTGCATTTTAATTCGATTATAATTTTGTTTAAGTAGTATAAGAAATCCGTAGGTATATTGTGCAACTAGTGCGGAGAATGGACGATTGCCCACGAGTTTGGCAATTTTCGCCAGACCGCAGGCGAGGGTGATAGTGGGCAATCGCCTGTTTCGCACGTGTTGAACTACTATTTTTTGCAACTAGTGCGTCAAAAGTGTAGTGTTTATTAATATATTATAATTTTGAACATACCTCTTTAGTACATATAAATGTTGAAAATAACACTTTTTTATTCTTTACACTAGATACGAGTTTTTATATACAACGTCCGCATGGAGTGGATTTTCTAGACGGGTGAATATAATATTACATACGAACGGAGCGATGGTACCAATTGGAAGTTTACATCATAAACTGTGCGGTGAAGTATAACTATACCGCGCAGTTTTGGTAACCACTGTCAATTTGGCGTTCGATCGAAAAACATGTGTTCTAAACTGCTTTTTGAACATACCTGTGGCAAAAAATACGGTTTCTTCTTTAACTAAGACTTAAGTCTTTAAACTGGTTCAAACAATGTGACATAGCTATTTTTTTTATAAAATGATTTTAGGAATCTTGCCACCCTGTATAAAAATACGTAGCATTGTCTCTTTTTCTTTCCTTTTTGGTGATTGTGTAAAACAATTGGTATAAGAATGTATGTGTATTGTGTAAGCTTGCACTGGTCAGTTATTGCTTTAGTTTTTTTTGCAAACCGTTTGCTTCGCCAGTTACTATATTTTAAGTAGATCAGAAGTTAAATAATTAATAGTGTAAGCTACTGGATTTCTGATAAGACTTTGAGCTTTAAATCTAAATTTAAGAATGTTATTTGTTTTCAACTAAATGGAGGTCTCTATTTAGTTTATTGAGTAAATTAAAAGTTGAAAGTCGTGTCAGAAACCAATCATTAATCTATATTTTTATATATTGCACTCAAGCTTTTTGTATATCATGAAAAAAATATTCTTAAAAATTTTCCGAAATATTCGATTAGTAATCGTTCTTCAAAAAATTCATTTCTAAAAAGTTACTGAAAGATAAAAAACTTAATTGTAAGTATGGAAAAATTATTGGCTGACAAACTATTAACAGTTTCATTAAAACCTAACTTTTGGTTCAGCGTAGAAATTTGAGAGGTCTTTTCGTTTTTTCCTGTTGAATTATTTAAGCAAGTGAAGTGGCTAGTATTTCGTGAAGACACCTGTATAAATGTGGGAAAACTGTAAGAATAAAAGTGGGAAGGTAAAGAGACAATAGGGTAAAGTTTCCAGACCAGTCACCTATGGTCGACCACATTATTTATAGATTTTAATTGTAGGTAGTTAACTTGATAGAATAAACTGTTACATAATATAATAAATGCCATGAAAAAAATTATAATGTTATTATCTCTAGTTTGGTATTTTAACGATAATATACTAATTTATCAGTGTGAAAAGAAATTAGAAAATATTAATTTGCAAGTTCTATGTCCCCTTACACAGCTCAAATAGTTTCTATGTCCCCTTAGACTGCTCAAATAGTTTCTATGTTCTCTTACACAGCTCAAATAGTTTCTATGTCCTCTTACACAGCTCAAATAGTTTCTATGTCCTCTTACACAGCTCAAATAGTTTCCATGTCTTCTTACACAACTCAAATAGTTTATATGTCCCCAAAGAAACCATTTGAGCTGTATAAGGGGACATAGAAACTATTTGAGCTGTGTAAGGGGACAATTATGATAAAAGTAATCGACCACAGATGTGGTCGGGAGCCGGTGCCTTTACCCTATGTATGCAGGTAAACGTGGAAACGCTTGCGTCGCGACGCTCTTGTGCAACAACAAACGTGTACTTGTTGTAATCTTTAAACGATGTTTTATGGCATTTCCTTCCCCTCTCAACAGACAATGCAGAGAAGAAGGTAAGACACTCTTGTTTAGCTTCCAGCTATCATGTATTTTATTGTTCATAACAAAACGTGATTGCCCTGAACACCTTACTACTTACCTACCTAGTATTTTCTTCTTCTACCTCACTTTATTTTATTTTATCAGTACGGATCATGTAAAAGATTAAACATTTAGACCTCTGCCACTGAATCATAATAACTAGTTTGTCTCCTTTTCTTGGAACTTGAAGATAAAGATTATTGTTGTTTTTGTTAATCTCTTCGAACCGTTCATTCATAAAACTTTAAAGGTTTTTAATTTTTTTAACGATGAACGAGTAATGAATTCCGTTTCGATTCGAAATATTTAATAGGATACTTCATTTTCCTAATTTCTCGAGTATTTGTTTGGAAAATACCTTTGATATTATTTGCAGTATTTACATTTAGAGAAAATAGTATGTCGAATTTAGCAAGCACACTAAATGCACATTCTGAGATAATCTTGACTATTTTTATAAGCCTTTTATTCACTTTAGTTGTTAGTTAGGGTCAAATTTTGTAATCCGATTTTGACCCACTTCCGCATATTCGATTGACATGAAACTTTGCACACATAGATACATAGTTTCGACTACAATACAATATTTCCCCCAGGGGGATATAGGAATGTGGTTGCTATCGCAAATTGCATTCCAATGCTCTTTGGGAATTAGCACTCCCAGGGACCCGAGCTCGTACCAGTCGGTTTGTGTATGCCGGCTGGCAGATTCTAATACACAAATGACGCTAATGACCTAAGTTGTCGACGCGTCTATAATTTACAATAAATAAAAAACTCGGGTCGCAGTGCCAAACCCTGCCGACAATATAGTGTATTTGCTAATACAGGCATTGTGGCATTATTATGTAAACTTAAGTTTGTTTTTTGACAAAATAAAAAATTTAACCCCTTAATACATCCCTTAAAATAATTAAATTTTTCTAAATTTCAATATTAGACATGGATTTTATCAGTACACCCAATTAAATACACCCTTCCATAAGTAAATCCGTATCAACAAACTAGTGTTTTCATAAAATTTGAAAGTCCGGTCCTGTCGGGCCGATTTTATTAAAATTTTAGCAGCACATTTTAATCTTTAGTAAAGAGTTAAATTTCAATTTTGAAACGATTCTGACAAATTTTTCGGTATTTTTGGGCCCAAAAACTTTTTGGAACCCCTAAATACAACCCTGAAAATGGTCCGATCGGGCCCATTTTAAATAGGCTTCTTGCGGTGATGGGTTCCAATGTGTGTACCAAATTTCGTTTCAATCGATTAAGTCTGTCGAGAGTTATCGTGTACACACATATATATATAAATATATATATATATAAATATATAAATATATAAATATATATATATATATATATAAATATATACATACATATATATATAAACATTTTCAAAAATGGTGCCAAAGTGTTCAGGAGGCTATGAAACGTCGAGAAATTTTGGTCCGACCCCTAGGTCCCGCCATCTGACCGACGCCAATAGTGTATGTGCCATATTATGGCAAATACACTAATAAATACACAAATGGATTATTTCTTGTGTTGAAGACGCTAATGACCTGAGTTAATTATTATTCATGTTTTCGATTTGATGACTGAGTTAGGAGAGCAGGTTGTCGGAACGTCTCGATGGTGAATAGTAATGCTGGGGAGCTATTGTGTAACTTTTGTGAATGTGTTCATTTTTACATTTTCATGTCATGTGAAAATTTTCACTCAATTGTGTAACATATTGATTCACTCGTGAAATCACTAGGCCACAAAGTAGGGATTTTATTTTTTGTTGGATATTTTCACTTTAAAAATACAAATTAATGCGGATATGAGGTTATATTATGCGGTGTTTGACAGATAAATAACAATGAACGTAAAGAGAATCAAAAATTGATGAAGTATATAAATAAAGTGAACTTTGTAATTTAATTTATCGATCTTATATTATATATTCATAATGTGTTTTTGCGTATAATTATATTTAAAAAATTAAAGAGAAATTTATTTTCAAATTTATGTATTATAAATAAATACTTATATAAATACATAATGTGTCTTTGCCTATATTATGTTTAAAAAATTAAGATATTTCAAATTAGTGTATTATCCTTTATTGCATTTCTTTTATTATCTATCTATAAGAGCAAAGCTGTCATGTTAAGGTATTTTTATATGTGTCCTTTTTCAATTTATTCTCTGTCTCACTCTTATTTCACGTTTCACGGACAAATTCGATGGTGAATAATGTCACGTGAAAAAGTTCACTTTTCACTTGTGTGAAAATACACAATCGCGTGAGCAAACTCACATGAGTGAAATCACTAAAAACGAGTTACACAATAGGTACCCTGGTTTCACAAACGGTTTTGGACGTACCTAAAAAAGATGTACTATATTTTATCGTAGAGTCTTGTTTTCACACACAATGATTGTTTGACGTTGGTTGAGCTCTCTTGACGTCATTAATGACAGTGTGTTGCAATGAATCGGGCAAAAATATCTGCATGACAATTGTTTTTTCGTTATATTAATAGAGCAGTCAATTCTGAACAAAATGATACATCAATTACTTCATTCTGATTTCAAATAAGCTCAAATCTAAATTTTGAAATATGTATGTAAGTCCCGCCCGATAAAAAGCGTTTTTGCCCGTGATGTCATGATAATATATGAAAGTATAAAGGACGTTCGTTTATATTATCTATTAATACTACCTAAAAACCAAGAGTTAAATAGGATTTTTGTGGGCTTGAAAGAAATATTCCTTACATTTCTAGTTTTCCTAGTTTTGATTTGTCAGATCTAGAAAATAAGAGTTCAATAAAACACTTTATGAGTTGCAGTGAAATAAGAAAAAAGCGTGAAATATAAGTTTGTTATAAAAGAAGTGGCTAAAGTTATTTCCGAGTTACCTACTTGTTTAGTGTGGGAGTGAAAGGAGGTATATTATATCGTTGAAGTGGCATGTTGATGATCATATGTGGAAACCACCTGTTGAACTATTACCACCTATTTTTACTTTCTTTTGACTTCATGTTAATAAAATATTTTTAAATGTGTGTCAAAAAGTTTTTGAACTACTGAATTTATATCCCTAACTACATCAACAATCCATATAAAAACACAATAATATTAATTACATAAATAACTGGAAATAAATACATTCAGACATGATGTTCGATTCCCACCTGCGCTCATGGATGTTTTGTGATGTTATTTAGTTTTAAGTTAGTTGTTATGTAGTGTAGTTGAAAGACGCTAATGACCTTAGATGTCGACGCGTCTATAATCTACAATAAATAAAATAAATGATGTTCGATTATTATTTTGTTGGGTGATTTATTAGATTTTTGAAACGTATTCTGGAAACAATTTTTTCTACAAAAACTGTAATTTTTTGTATCAAAACATATATATTTATTATTCCACTGATATATTTTACAATTTTGATTTTGGTTTCAGATTTCATGAAAACAAAAATATAATTATAGGAATATTATTTTATGAAAAATAATGAAAAAACAAATATGATAGTATATTGTAGTATTTAAGCATTCGAAAAAAATAGTATTCTTTTGTAAATAAACTGGCTATATATAATTTCTGATTGTACAGGGTATACCAAAATTGGAACATGACTTTTTAAGACAAAGTACAAAAATAAGTGTTTTTTAGGGTTCCGTACCTCAGAATGAAAAAAACTGAACCCTTATAGGATCACTCTCGTGTCTGTCCGTCTGTCTGATCTCCCCCCCCCCTTATCACCGAAACTACCGAGGCGAAAATTTTGAAAAAAATGTGGAATATAGGGATTCATGCATAATTTACAGGAAAACATAAACGAAAGTCCCAAGTCTTAATAGTACGGAACCCTCTCCACGTTAGTTCGACTCACACTTTACTTGTTTTTTTTTTTTTTTTGAGAAAGACGCCCATAAAATAAGTTTTTATAACCATTTTTTTCATTTGGAGTATAAGAGGTTAATTCTAAAAATATTTTTGTATTATTAAAAATGAGAGGCAGTGTTAAAATTGGAATTTTAATTCTGACGTACTTCTGAAATAAGTCGATATGAACACATGGTGGACATAACGTGTCGATAAGAAAAGTAATATTTGAATCACCTAAGACGTTACGACTTTGTTTGTTCTAAATGAAAGAGTATCTTAAAAACAAATCATTCTTTTGTTTAGTTTGTAGCTTGTCAACATGTTGTCAAAACAACGATTCATCAACTTTCACAAAGCAGTCAATTGACTGTCAGTTTAACGCAAAGAAATTTATATATTTATAAGCTTTTATTATAACTTCTTCAAACATTTTTGTTGTATGTTATCAAATTATACAAACAACTTTTATTGACATAAGGTAAAAGCACCGATTTCCGATCAGCTACCGTTGGTTGACCACTTTTATTATACTTATAAATAACAGAATGATTATTACGTAACATATCTATCTATAACATTAGCTAGGGCACAGACAAACCACAATATTTTATAAATATTCGATTTTTCATTTTGAGTCAAGTCGTGAAAAGATATAATGAAGTGTTAAAAACTTTCAGTATCATGCCTAGTTTTGATTATTGTGGAAACAATCAAGAGATCATAGTTACAACAAAGTTAATTGCCATTGGATCCCGAAGATGATTTTAAATAGATCTCAGACGCATATATGACCTCTGTTGTCGACCGTCTATAATTTACAATATGTATTGATAAATGGATATAAGCGATTAATTGTAATATATTATTATCGGTAAAATATTAAATTTGAAATAATATCATTATAATTTTCTTTAATGCTCATAATTATAATATAATATAATAATGATTTTATTGTTTACATATCTATGTAAACAATAAAAGTGGTCAACAACAGATACCTACCTGTTGTTGACCACTTTTATTGTCAGGAACTAGTGCCTTTACCTTAATGTATATAAAAACAAAATAATATTTTTTTTTCTTTCCGAACTACTCTTATAATAATTAGTATGAAAAAAAATATTTTAACATTGGAAATGTTTATGTTCGTATATGGGGACAGAGTTACGAGTTTTCGTTCAAGGCCAAAGACAACGGTGTCGCGATCAAGTGAGGAGCAATCATGCAAAATTGAACAAGTGCAATTTTTTCGAAATGTGTTTTATATCATGTCTAGTTAATTGAGAGGTATTTGCAACGATCTGCGGTGTTACTTTTTGAGCAAATGTTAATAAATACTGTAGAAAAATCCATTTAAAAGTTAAGTAATCAAGCAAAAGTGAACGCGTATATAACAGAAGAATAATAGGGTTATTCCTGACAAAACTAAACAGTGCATTGATAAATATTGTGTGTATAATAAACAGTTAATTATGTTTAATATATGCTGTTATCATTTCCAATGTCCTCGATGGTTGCAAGGATTGCGAAATCTGTGAATTTTTTGTATTAACTGACCGACCAAGCGACTAAGTGCCGTCCAGTTTTAACTCAACCGTTTGAAGTTTCCTCCTGTTTAGTGATTACGTTCAAATGCGTGCACCAATTTTAACGAAATTTTTCATTGAGTCTAGACTGGAGTTTTGAGATCAGAATACCTCCCGTGAGTTGAGGATGGTTCAAATGCAGAAAATAACGAAAAAACAAGCAAATAACCTTAATTAATATATGTAGGTTTTCATAAACTGTGATATAGTTCGAGTGTTCAATAGTCAACAAATATTATAAAATTCGATAAATGGATAAATTAATATTATTTTATCAAAAACTGAATTGTTATAAATAACACAAACTCATTGCTCGATTCGTTTTAAATTTAGATTATAAACTGAATTTATAATTTGTATGAAAGAAATTTAATATGAAATAGAAATAAAACTGGTTAACAATGCTAATTTAAACGTACGCTAGGTATATAACTACAGACGAACCGCTTTATGGAATCCAGTACCTACATCCCTGGTCATCACCATAATTTCGGAACTGATTGAGATATCAAGATGAAACAAAGACTAAGATGGTTCCAGTGTTACTATCTATAAAACCTGTGGTGTAAATAATTTCATATCAATTTTTTTGAATTTAATCTGTTCATACAAACTGCCAGACACATTTTATTTTAACATTGGATTTGGTTTTTAAACAGAAAAAGTAACGCTGAAAATTCAGACAAACACTTTTATTTTATTTATCAGTATTGATGTATTGATATAAGACGGACAATGGACATCCTGTATATTATGTATGCGTTTGTATGGGTGTATGGTTGTAAAGCTCGCGCAACTAGCTAACATTTTTTTGTTTGTTTTCCTTTCCCTTGTAAACAACACATGCATGCATCTACCTACCTTCAGTTGTTCCCCACAAGCCCCCGCACCATTATTTTGTGTACAGCACCTTCCTTGCTTTTAGTACAAATATACTAGAGTATTGATTTATTCTCCCCATACCATTTAACCGGCCGCGACCGACCGTATCTGCACAGAGTGCTTACAAACATTTTAAATTATATATTATAGTCAGTTACTTACAAAAATATAATTAAAACTTGTCTTTACTCACGATTTCGCTCGCGTTAATGTCCGTTCTTTTGGCTACTGCTCATCCCCCTTTAGTAGAAGCGCGATGATATACAGCCTTATCCTATAGTGAATTAAATGAATGCATAATGACTGCAATCAGTATATATGAAACACCTATTGTAAGAACAATGACACGACGTCCGTGCTAAACTATATATATACTATAATGAATGTCCAATCAAAATCGGTTTTAGTTATTTTTAAGTTAACCCGAAACAAACTGACACACAAATAGAAATTTTGAAAATATCATTTAACTTAAGCCATAATTTCAATCCAATGAATCAATAATATATCACTTAGAATTCGTAAAAATTTAAGTAAATTAATAATGCGAAAATAGAACTAGTAATAAGAACTAATAAATATATCAAATATTTTTCTTTATTAACTATGTTCTGCTATGCTGCATTGTTAAATTCATTAATATAATGTATCGATGAGTTTTGTTTCTGTAATATTTTTCTGTGGCCTTGCACAGGGCTTAATGCGCAATAGAGAAGTGTGATTACTGTTTGTATGTAACTTCTGTGACAGACTGTATCTACGGAGCATAGGTACGAAGTATCCGCGAGTACTGTATAGATGAACACGTGTATTTATTCAGGGGGTGGACGTCGTGACGCCAACTGGAAAGTAACGACGACAACAACAACAACAGCACAAACAAACAACACGTACCGTCCTCACCATCGCATCGGCTACTTCGATGACGGTACCTAACTATGGCCACAGAAGTGCATTACAGAAGCGACACTCACTGCCAATGTCGTTGATCTTGATTATATACTAGCTGCCCTGTCTTCGCCCGGGTAGATTTGCTTCGCACGTTCGCACGAATTTTTAATTAACTGCCCGAGACTTATTATTATTATTGAATAATGGATATGATATGATATTATAAATCACTGCGCTTTTGACATAAACTTGATTTCCTTTTATACTACTATTTACAGATTTTAGAAGAATATTTGATAGATAGATTTTTGGTTTTAGTTTCTCATAAAACTATTAAAAAATGTCAGAAATCTAGCGTAAGAGCAGAATATTAAAAATAAATTCTTTTTTTAATTTCAAGATTCAGGTTCAGAATTATTTTGAATAATAACTAAGAAATAGTTGCCCTTTTCCCACATTATGATTTAATCCTATTTTCTTAAAATATAATTATTGGACGTACTGATATTTTTAGCTATGGAGGGTTTATGAATGAGCCATTTTTCTGAGAGTAGTTCTTCAATTATCCACGCGAGGCAGCACTTGTGGTATAGGGCCAAACATTTCTTACTCCCCCTTAGTGTCGTATCATTTTAGTGGTATAACTTAATTATTTATTTAAATAATAGTAATTTAATAATTGAGTTATATCCCTACCGCAAGTGCTGCCTCTCGTGGATAATTGAAAGAACTACTCTCAGGAAAATGGCTCATTGACAGTAAAAACTATTATCAGCTTGGTACTTGATCATGCGCATACAAAAAATTCACTGACGCTTCTGTAAGTTATCTTCTGTGATCTAACTATGGCCGGAGGCTGGGGTTGTTATTATTGCTCTATCCCTATTCATACGATTCCGTTGTACACTACACCTTCTTCAGTTCACTAATAAAAACAGAAAAAACTTCAACGTCGTACGATAACATTCTAATGGCTCGTCTGACGAGAGCTGTATTGACATGAAGATTATATTTTATTTTTGACTAGCTGCCTGGTCCGGATTCCTCGGATGCTATGAATTTATGACTCATTATCCCCCCCTCGCGAGAAACTCTCCTCCTGCAAAGCGAAGCCGAGCTGGTGGTGTTTATTCCTCGAATTTTTTTAATACATTACTAATTCGCCTTGCTCGTTCGCTTGGATTTTATTAATACATTACTCACTAGCTTCGCTCGTTCACTCGAATTTTATTAATACATTATACTCACTTACTTCGCTCGAATTTTATTGAAACATTACTCACTAGCTTCGCTCGTTTGCTCGAATTTTATTAATACATTACTCACTGACTTCGCTCGTTCGCTCGAATTTTATTAATACATTAATCACTTACTTCGCTCGTTCGCTCGAATTTTATTAATACATTACTCACTTACTTCGCTCGTTCGCTCGAATACCGCTAAACTATATGAAATACACTCATTAAACTCATTTGTTAAAACGACTCGCGCGCCACCTATAATTGTAAAATTGATATAGTCAAGGTAATAAAGTCTTTGCCTGCCCCTAAAAGAGGTCCTCTGATTTTAATAACCAAAAATGAACGAGCGCATCTTATTCAGCATGAAAAATTAAACAAATTCCCATAAATTTGACAATTTATTTTTTACAGTTCTTCAAATAATAGAAGAAACCTCGGAAGAAACCCATTTCATCTGAGCCCCTTTAAGAGGCTATGCCTACCTAAGAGTGCATTTGAGGTATTTATGAAGAGTCCCGATCAAATATTTTCCGATCTTCAAAAAATTATTTGAACAGAAGTAGCTCACTCATTTTCATTATTTTGGAATGAAGTTTATCGACTACAAATGCATCAAATATCAATAATTTATAAAGCAAATGTTCTTATTATAGGTATGATAATTTCTAACCTATAATTCATATATTTTACCCTTAGTAAACGCTGAAGGTAATTGTAACTGCAATGTATATTCAGTAGCATTGCATTCCCTTTCTACCCTCATCGTTAGTTTCACCCCTTTTCGCAGAGAGTGGTTCGATGAATAAGTTGCCTTAAGCTAAACTGTACAATGTAGAAAACTATAATATGTTCTGATTCAATTTCATAATTGATTTTTCTTTTTTAATTGTTTATTCATTAATTTCTCTAAATCTTTTTCTTATCCTAAATTTTAAAAGTGAGCTTACATGACTTTCCAAGTCTTCATGGTTTTCGGGCTTGTAGGCCGTGGTCCGGTGGTATTTCTACCTGACGTTTCGTCTTCAACTGCGGTAGACATTCTCAAAGGCAATGTGGCAGCGGTCGAAGTGTCCTCCTTGGCGGCTCACAGGTCAGTGTGTCAGTGACAGGTGTCCTCCCTTCTTTTATGCCTAGTACCAGTGTGCTCTCTGTTCGGTCGTAGTTCGTCTCTCTGTTATTGGTCAACTGCGCAGTGTGTAGTGGTGGGGGTGAGTTCTCTACTCGGTCGTATTCCGTCCTTGTACGATTGGTCATCGCCTTTGAGAATGTCTACCACCGGACCACGGCCTACAAGCCCGGAAACCATGAAGACTTGGAACAATGCCGGCCGTGAAAGCTTGCAGACTTTCATGACTTTTATCATTATACCATTATAGGTAGTATCATCTCTTTAGTCCGTTGCTCACTATATCGTTCTAGTTCTTCCCTTTCTACGCCTTAGTGGTTTCAGCCATTTGATTTGGACAAAAAAGAAATAAAAGAAGGATCCCACGTCAAGTCAGCCTTTTCTTTTCCAAAAGCCTCGTAGGTGCTTACTTAACGAAAATCTACCGTATCTGGTGCTCTCTTTGATGAAGAGTTTTGAAGGAGCAGCCACTTTTATCGGAATCAGCTTAGCCTGAATCAGCTTCGGCAAAGAGTTGAAAGATAAAAATGCGATTAGATCGACAGAATCGATCTAAACCCATAAAGACTTCGGCGGGTTTTCGATGCAGTTTTGTTTTTCAGACATGAGACGATCCGAACCGAACTGATTCCGAACTCTTTAAATTCATTTTGTCGAAGTTCGTGTCCTTTATTTTCGATAACCGAATCAGACGGATTCAAAAGTTAGAAAGTTTTGTTTTATGAAGAGTTTTGAAGGAGCAACCCACTTTTATCGGAATCAGCTTAGCTTGGATCAGCTTCGGCAAAGAGTTGAAAGATAAAAATGCGATTAGATCGGTAGAATCGATCTAAACCCATAAAGACTTCGGCGGGTTGTTTATTTCGATGCAGTTTTGTTTTTCAGACATGAGACGACCCGAACCGAACTGATTCCGAACTCTTTAAGTTCATTTTGTCGAAGTTCGTGTCCTTTATTTTCGATAACCGAATCAGACGGGTTCAAAAGTTAGAAATTTTGTTTTGATCGTTTAAATGGTAACTATTGAATCACAATATTAGACTGGAGAGTAAGCCGAGGGTAGTTCGTCTGTCGTAATGTAACGTAGCTTCGCCGAGTTAAAGGGCAAGTGAGAGCGAGTGAATACGAGTATAGATGAGATAGAGTAACAATATGTACACAATAACAACAAATATACAACGTGCGACCATATAAACACGCGCGCACACATGCTGGAGTTATAAGGCGTCCTTTATAAGACGTGACAACGTCCACCAATGTTTTTGTAACGCAGAATATTCTGTTACCGAAACTGATGACGGAAGTGACGTCACGTTAAAAATGTATTGACGTGTAAAATGACCACATGATGTCAGTCACTAAGTAGATCTGCCTAAAGCAACCCTCAGACGGTCAGTATTACTGTCAGTATACTGAAATACTTTCAGTATTCTATCAGTATTGTGGGCGGAGTTACTTTAATATTGGGAGCTTGAATGTTTTGCTCAGTCAGTGACATGACAGGATCGTTTTACACAATTATAGTTTTTAAAGCATACCCATGACGTCACTTTCGTCATCAATTTCCGTAACAGAAAATTCTGCGTTACCACGAGCTAAAAAATTTCACTTCAAAAAGTTTAAGGTTAAAAAATTATCACCTGTATATTTTTCAGTCGAATTAAAACAGACACACTGTATATTAGAGTTATGTACCTTCGCATAGTGCATTGTACACTAAAGTCTAGTCGGTAGAGAAAGGGCCTTGGTGTCGGTACTCTCTTGTGATAAGTCGGCATACATTCATACCGAAACCCGTCGTGCCAACCCCCGTACCTACTGACCGCCGCGCTGTATCTATTCTTCGATACTCCAATTACTCTATGGTCATCGCTGTATGTACTATCGTGGACGAATATTGTCACGTCTGGCATTTTTCTTTTCACAATTTGACGCATAAATCGTCAGTTAGCAACTGCACTGCGCTGACCGCGCTATCACTCGACTACCCGCTCAATTAATGCGACCAATATCGCGTTACATTATCGTGACCGTCACGTGTTTAATGCTATTGCTATACTTACGCGTTTAATGCCAAAATTATCGCGCTACTTACGCGCCTATTTTTTTTTCCAGTACAATGTATTGAATGGAAAATAAAATGAATAAATTAAGTATTGCGCTACTCGTGTATTTTCGGAATTAAGTGAGTTAAATTACATCGGGGATTATCGTGATACTCACGCAGCTAATATCAAATTTATAATACTAGGTCTAATGAATTTCGTGTATTACAACTGTGGACAGTGCGCTAGACGCGAACTTTATCGCGTTAGTCGTGCGCTGAATGCGGACGTTTTTGCGCTACGCACGCGTTAATTTTGTTATTTGTGTTTAACGGTTATCGTATGATTGATGCGTTTTCGATGTTTATGGACGTACTCAAGTGTTTATGCGACTGTTTGACATTTATTTAGTATAGATCAATAATATATTATATAATATTATACAGGGTTTTAATATCGAACTTTGGAAATGTAAATAAATGAATGGGACGTGAATGAAGAAGGATGAAAGAAGAATGCTTAAGGGCTTAGAAAAAAAAAATAAAAAAAAAAAATAAAAAAAATTGTAGAATAAATAGAATAAGTTTTAATTAATGAATAATAATATAGAAAAAGGACGTGGATAATTACGCAAATAATTATCTTAGTTCGTAACGCTATTTTGATATAGAACTACGTCTTTCCCAGTGGTAAATAACTAAAAAACGTGATGGAAATGCGTGACGAACGGATTTTTGCTTATAATTCGCTCAATTAAAGTCAGATCGGTTCGAAACCTGTTTTAAACAAAAGAGGAGGAATTTTTACATAGATTTCGTACAAAAGAATGTATCAAAAGAGTTTTTTAATACATATTTATACACAATTAAAAAAATTTATACCGATTTATAACTAATAAATTAATAAATCGCGAACTTCTTTCGGTTGTCCTTGTCTGTAGTTGCGCAGTGTGATATAGAAATTAAAAGATGGCGTATGCCCAGTCTTAAAATCAAAAAGGAGGCTATATTCCAATATCCGTCATTCAGTTTTTTTTGATAGATTTTATGATTAACAGATATTTAAAAATCATGACCTTCGGTGGTCGTTACCTTAGTTACGCTATAGCTTAATGTTGTATTTATCATGTACGAAATTGAAAAACGAAGATAAGTAACAATTGTAATTACTGTGTCCCTTGTCATTTTTTTATATACTGGGTACTGACCAAGCAAAACGGAATTTTGAAGCCTGCTCTATAGAAAAACTAATAAAATTGAAGTTTCCGATAAAAATTATTACAGTAAAAATATTGATTGCTTAGAGGAAGAACCGTTTGAGATGCAGTATACATGCTGTATATTATTTGTTATAGTTCTTCTTCTTCCTTTTTTGGCTAGAAATGTTAACGTATACTGACACTGTACTAAATATGATTTTAAATCATTATAATTCGGTGACTGCACGCTTGAAATCTCATCGTCGGGTTTATAGAAGCGATCATTTACTTAGCTATGTCATGATTAAAAATGATTCAGTAATCTTAAAGTGAGATTGTAGTCTAATAAAACTTAGCGTTTCAAGAGTGCAGTCAACACATTATTATGCTTTAATAATATAATATATTTAGATTCTACAATGCGTGCATTGAGTGCATATGTGATATAGAATATTGAATGAAACAATAGTAAGATGCGATGAAAGGGGTTGAATCCCTTTTGCTACATTCACATGCCTCGTGTCCATTCACAAATGTTACATAGGCCATCGTGTGAGTTAGACACTATTAAATGAAAGATAAATTATATTATGGCGATTTTGACACGTGAGTTCATAAAAACAATCAAACGGTAATTCAATTAGACTTGCAGCTTAAACAGCAAAAGCCTTCTAGAAAAATCTCTGACAAGTGCTATAACTCGTTCTTTCGCAAAATTAACGAAAGTATATCAGATCAGGATACTATGGACCAAAATTATTCAAAATTACTGCGGCGGAACCTCTCCAAATTACGTCCTCAAGGTGAAAAATTCGTTAAAAATGGTTTTTTTCAATTCTTTGTTCAAATGGTTTGAGAACCATGCTAGATAGGACAAAATTTTATACCAGTAATTTTGTAGAGTATAAGATTTTCTACAAAAAAGTTTACCAAGGCATATGTCTAAAATCAATAGTTTACAAATGCGGAGAATTTAAAAACTTTTTCTTTCTTAACTTCCGGCGCACTAATTTTGGTTGATAGTATCCTTACCTAATATACCTACTTTTAATAATTTGCGGTTCGGTTACAAAATGTTGCAGGCGTGATTTAACAAAAAGTGACAGATATTTAATGCGATAATATCAAGCGCCCCGTATTTTTAAACTATTGACTTTACGCATAATATTATGCCGTCGCGATTTTTTTGTAGCAATTTTGTCATATCTAGCATATTTCTCACGCCATTTGAAGTAAGACGCCATTTAGATAGGATTTACCACTGTAATTTTGGTCTAAAGTACTCTAACCTGATATACTTTCGATAATTTTGCGAACGAGTTATCTCGCACTTGCCGGTGATTTGTGTTCAAGAAGACTGTATGCGAGTTACAGGCCTGTAGATGAAGCATAGATTAATTATATTTTTGACCCGTGAATGCATAATCAACATTAAAGGGTAATTTCATTTTATTTATTATCCTGATATCAGAGAAAGCCTGATGTATTTAATTTTTATAATCTCATGATCTCATCAACCGCATACTTATAGCGGACTATGAAACGTGAAAAGCTGGACATCAAATCCACAACGTTGACTGACGTACATAATTTTGTTTATCTGTATACGTCACTTGATTTTGGCGGTAGAACTTATGATGTTCATAAAATCAGGGTTTTCTGAGCACAGTACCAATTTTCAGTTGTATTAATAATAATAATAATAAATTTATTAATCCAAAAAGTTAGTAATCATTTGTTTCATTCGTGCAAAATTCCTTTTTGAAATTTTTTAAGTGAACATTTTCTAAAATGTATTCTCGATCAGTCGAATGGCCTAGGCTAGGGGTCGGCAACCTTTTGAGACGGAAGAGCCAAAAGTTACAATTTACAAAATTTCCCAGTTTTTAAAGAGCCACTAACATTTTTATTTCAATATTATGGTATTCGATTAGGATTAGGTATATAAAAAAAAGTTCTGACTGCGACCGTTGACGACACAGTGCACCTATAACTTAACAAACAGAACAGTGTTGCCACATTTAAAAAATGTCAGCTGTCCGTATACTCTCTATACTCCACCTATTCTCACTGTTCTATGTTGAGTGTTTTTATCCTGTTTAAAGTTTTTTTTTGCAGTATAATATTTTTTATGAGTGTTGAAAATAAAATAATATAATTATTTGCGCATGGAACTGGAGAGCCGCATCTTGACATCATAAGAGCCGCGGGTTGCCGACCCCTGGCCTAGGCCACAGTGTGCTTGATCATAGATTTACGCTACAAAAAAATGTAAATTGGCTCGATCTTACGTTTCGTCTTAAAATCGAATTAAATAGCAACAAAGCACGGTGGTTTTTATAAACGAAAATAATGTTTCAAATTAAAAAAAAACAATTTCACTGTTGGCTACAGTTAAAAACAACACATCATCGATTTTTAAACATTTAAACATGTTTTACAAAAAAACTACAAACAATGTTTTCATAACTCCGACATTAACTGAGCATCCGATCGATTTTCTACGACAACGGGAGCCCTGTTACCCTTCTATCTTAGCGTTGAGGTCTCAAATTAATATCAATTATTTTATCCAAGTGTGCAAGCTTTCACGGCCGGCATTGTTCCAAGTCTTCATGGTTTCCGGGCTTGTAGGCCGTGGTCCGCAGTTGTAGACGAAACGTCAGGTAGAAATACCACCGGATCACGTCCTACAAGCCCGGAAAACATGAAGACTTGGATCAATTATTTTTCCAAAGATTTTACAGTTTGGTTGCTAGAAATGGACGCTCTGGATTTATTCGAGTATTTTTAAATTCAATGCTTTGTTTTTTAATAACAATCCATTGCTAAGTTACATGACTGCATTAAAAAAAGCGTTTGTGCATATGGTATAAGTCTTACGTCACCCGTTTTCTAGTATCACAGTTCCATAGTTAACAAACAAATAGAACACCACCAACAAACTATAAAACCATCCCCCCTTAACTCGCGGCGCTTAAATAAACAAAACACAGACGCACACACACATGCACAGTTGTATACAATGTATTGCTGCACATACAGAATGTTTGTGGAAACATGAAAGTTAACGACGAAAATATAATTCGAGGACGAACATGAAAAGATTTTTACCACAGATCAAGCAGATCATAACAGTGTTTCGCTAGCATGATCATAATATATTTTTTCCTGAGCACTCACACTATATTTTACTGCACTAGAGTAAGCATTTATTTTTGTTTTGATTTTTTTACGATTTCATTGTGAAAAAAATGTAAATTTATCTTCAAAAACTGTGATCAATTACCCGTTTTTCCGTTAATTTTTTTTTTTATTTCAAAATGTTGAAATACCTGTCCATGACTCTTGAAAAGAAAAATTATAATATAATTGCCAAGTTGGGTAGGTTATTATAATTGCCAAGTTGGGTAGGTTAAATTCCTAAGAGTTTTGTATAAAAATTTGTGTATTGTGTATATTTTGGAATAAATTTATTTATTATTATTATTATTACTGAAACGTCTGGTCTTTGCTTTAAACGTTTCTGTGATTATGATCCCGTTTAAAAAAAGCTAGGAACTCATAATGTAGAATAATTTTATTTTCTACAATTTTCTACATTGTAGAAAATGAAATAAATGAAATAATATTATGATTGGTTGACTTAAAACTTGGAAAACGAAAAAGAAAAACTTAGATAATGTTAGACCAGCGAATTAGTATAATATTATCAGAATATGGGGAAAATAGCGACATGCGCAAATGTTTTAAAACTCTACTTTTATTAAAAAATTGGAATAAAAAATGTAAATCCTACCAAAAACATAAATGTGAAAAAGGGCCAAGTTCGGTACAAAGAACAGCGGTAAAATGCAAAAGAATTTCTGAGTTACGTTTTGTTACTATCCCACAGGAATTATCCCTCCCCCCGTGAGAAATTTATCGAAATAAAATATAGCCTATATCACTCAGGAATAGTGTAGCTTTCTATTAGTAAAAGAATTTTTAGAATCGATTCAGTAGTTCTAGAGATAAGAATTTATGATTTATTACCCCCCGCGAGAAATTCTCCCCCTGTGAAGCGAAGTCGCCTGTCGTTCAGATTTTTAGTTTGGAAAGCTGTCACTAAATCGCTTCTACTTATTATAACTTATTTTTAAAATATAAATAAATGTGGTGGAGGCACAAATGTTAATCACGGCACCTTCACCACGTAATTGACATATTACTTAATATAATTAGTGCTTAAATTTAATAATTTGTAGTTTTCAGCTTTTTTCCTTTATATACGCCAAATGATCTACCTTAATGCCAAATTTCAAGTTTCTAAGTCACCTAGAAGTGGTCTAGGTTTTTGATGAGTGAGTGAGTGATAAAAATGGCACTTTTTAGACAGTCAGTGTTGCCGAACTTGACTGACACAATGCTGTGTGTCTAGAATTCTAGATAGTGTGTGACAAAGATTTATAATCAATAAAAATCCAAAGCTAAAAGTTAGAAAACAATAATTGGAAATGAATGAATCCTCACAAGATATAAAATTAAGTAAGCAAATATAACAATTTATTTACCACTGCTACATGTTTCGACATAGATATGTCATCTTCAGGCAGAATCTTCTTCACCTAATTAGTCATTTACCTAAAAATTTAAATATTAAAATTTGTTAAAAGATTGTTAAAAAAACTTTGATTCTATTACATTATGTTTTTGAAGTTAATATGGTAAAAATTAAAAATTTATTAAACACACAGGTGATTAGAAGTATATTCATCATAAAAGTTAGAACTTCAGAAATATGTTGATAAATTCTTGAAGCTTTTACAATATTTATGACCAGGTTAATAGCAGATAATCGAAAACTGCCTCAGTTAAAAATATCAAACGCTGAACTTGGTCGGAGCTGACCCAGGTTTTTAAAGAGACATTGTATATTACCTACGTATATATGTATATATCTAGCCAACCCCACAGCAAACTCACCAGCTAAACAAAAAGTAATCGTATGTCTTTCATCATACATTGCACACGTTTTCATATTGCATATTATTATTGTGCTGTTGATAATAAAATATATTCTTTTATTTTATTTTATTATTAATATACTTACGATTATTATTATGTTTCGCTGATTGTGTTTATGATAAAACTAATTACCAACTGTTTTGTGTTATTCGACTTGGTTGAAATCATGACTACTAAAATTTAAAAATAATAATTTGTGTTCTGACTGTTGTGATTGTTCTGTGACTAAAACTGACATCGATTTAAAAAAAATGTGTTTTTTTAAATTATGTTTCTTTTATTTTGTTGTTTAGTGTTTCAAAAATTTTGTGTTTTCGTATTTTTAAATGGTAACTTTTGTGGATTGGTAAATAGAAATACATATTTTTGAATTATTAATTACAGGGGATGTTCATAAAACAATTATACAGAAAAAAAATTAAATCTACATTCAGGTGATTTATGAATTATGTTGACTTGTCCAAACTTTGGTATTATTAGAACAATAAACTTATCTATCTATACCAGAAGGCGAAAAATGAAAATTCCTGTTCCAGATTGGATTGTAGGCATAAAATGTAAAATAACTTTTTTCCGAGCGGCCTTTGTTTTTTGGAGATATCGATGCATGGAGTTTTCTGACCGTATTTAATTTTTGTCCTTAAAATCACTAGTAAGCTAAGGCATGAAAATGGCTTGGAAACAAAAGACTTATTTACTAAATTGTTGACAATTGTCACATGCTTTGCATGTCGCTCTTAATTTTTAGTGTTTTTGTCAACAACGCAGTTCGGCAAATAATAATGCAATTTATTATTCAGTGGTTTCATGTTGCTAGGCTTGCCCTCACTGCTGGCGATTTTTGAACATATTGTGTTCTAAGTTACAATAATAAGGCTTTTTTATTTCTGTGCAACCGTTACAGAGACTAAACAAGCCGTGAGGTGGGTCGTTTATTAGGACTTAAGTGCGACCCTTGAGGTCCACACGACGAACTTCCCAGTTTGATAAATATTTAATAATAATAATTAAATTAGATATTACACAGAAAAGTAATCATTTTAATCATTAAAACATAATTATTATTTATTTTTAACAATAATTAAAAAAAACGGCTGAACCGATTTTTATAAAATTTATATCGGATCAAAATGACGTTAACCTCGATTGACACCCTTACGAAGTGGATATAATTTTTTATTCGCGAGATATTGTGTAAAATCTACTTTTTTGGAGGTTATTTGGTTAAGAAAAAAGAACGGCTGAACCGATTTTGAAAAAATTTCTTTCAGATCATATTTACGTTAATACGCGTCGATTGGTATCCTAACGTAGTCGATATCATTTTTCATTCTCGAGATTTTGTCTTAGAAAGAAATGGACACATACATACGTACGTACGTACGTACGTACATACGTACACACACACAGACATCTTTCTAAAAGTAGTGTAAAAATAGTGTAGCGACCTTGAAACATAACATTTTTTTTTCCTTTTTGATTTCGATTTTCGGACCCATTACAATAACTTCCAATGGGAAGTTAATAAAATTTTCATACGGCATACTATTAGTTTTTTATGAAAATTGAACTCACATCTTTCAATAGTTCGAACCCCGATATCTTCAAACAAAGACTGATCGGAAAAAAGTCATTTTACGTTTTATGCTTATAAATCCCGAACATGAATTTTCATTTTTCGTCTGCACTATATGATTTCTTAATATATGTCTGTTTATCTGTACTCCAGAAGGCCCCCGTTGATCTAGAAACCTGAAACCGCGCAATAGTATAGGATTTTCACCCTAGCTACAGAAAAAGGTTTTTTTTTCGAAAAAAGACATGTTAACTTCTTTATTATATTATGTAAGAATGTATTTGGAAATAACAATTTATTTATTTGCTGTAATTGTTTCACAACAATCGCTTGAAATTGTTGTAATTTTAATATTTCAAATAACCATAGATACCCGGCGAAGTTTACTTACTAGTATAGCTATGTTCATAAAAGAATTACGTAGATAGATTTCGTTGTTCAAAATAAAAATCATAGTAAGGATATCCGATTATTAACAGAACTAGAGTAAATTAAAATATGTTTCCTGAAATTTGTTTTGTGAAGTGAATGTCCGCTATTTTGGATCATAAAACATTTTAAATGCCCCTATAGCTGGTAAATTTAAATTTTATTTATTGTAGATTATAGACGCGTCGACATCTCAGGTCACTAAATATCAACTGTCTTAAAACTAAATAACATCACAAAACATCCATGAGCGCAGGTGGGATTCGAACCGACGGCAGTCCAGTCCAGAGGTTGCGGCTCTAAGCACGCTAACCACTAGGCTATACTGCCCTCTGGGTAAATTTAAAAAGATACATAATAGGTATATTATTTGCGTGTGTGTTTATCGAATTCAGTAACAAGTTCAGAACATTTATTGAATTCCTGAAAAACTGCTCCGACTGCAGATCAGATATATTAAATTGGATAATTATTCTTTAATGCGTCCGCAGCTTCACCCATTTGGGGTTTAGAATGCCAGCGTTTTACTTATTCTAAATATTGATATTAAATCTAACTACCTCTGTTCACCCTTTCAGGTAGTTTTTTTCTCGAAAAACTGTCGAACATAGTACGGTTCAAAAAAAAATTGTCAGTGAGTCATACATAGTTACTAACAAGCTTAATGGAGCTGATAAGCAATGAAACGATGTAATTCATACCCGTCCCCTGCATAAAAACTGTGCCGCTTATATTATTCTAGCCGTTACCCGTGGCTTCGCCCACGTAAATTTCGATTTATGATTTATTATCCACCTCCGCGCGAGAAATTCTCCCCCTGCGAAGCGAAGTCGGGTTGGTGGTGTTTATAATATTACTAGGATTCCGCCTATACGTTAAAATGCAAAAGAATTTCAGAGTTACGTTTTGTTACTATCCCACAGGAATTACCCCCCCATCTCTTAGGACGCGAATATTAAAAATTCGTCGAACATGCATATCTATACGATTTTGAAAAAAAAATACTCATGTCGAATTTCGTGTTGCAAACTTAAGTGGTTCCGGAAAAAGCCAACTTTTTAAACCCCATTTTTCATCCCTTTACGGGTTAAATTTCCAAAAATCTATTTTTAGTGGGCATCTACGTCCTTAAAATTTCACGTTCCTTCTTGATATAAACTAAAGCCCTCTAATAACATAATGATGCAATTTAGTGTTCAGTCTTTTAAGGGAAAGATAACAATTCCGGAATGACGTCCTAATACGCTCTGGTGCGACTACACCCCTGCCATATAATCGAAAAGAGATTATTTTTGTTAAATAATATACTAATAAAACGCGATACATAAACCCCTTAAATACAAGCACAAATGTCGGTGCTATTTGTTTCATTTAGTGCGGGTCGTTGATTACAAAACAGCTTGTATACACACATATAATGTGTACATAAACATAACACATATACGTAATATTAATATAAACATACATACATAGTCACAGACACATGTGAACTAAGTTAGCTTAACATTTTGGTCAGAATGTTTGGTTTATAATTAAAACAAACATTTTCCACATCACTCGTACAGTATGGCTAGATCTTGTGCGCTTAGTTTGTCTTTCACTCGTTGTTGGTGCAGTAGATTATTTTGCGGACCTACTGACTATAATAGTTTAATCATATAAGATAAATCGGTGTTAAACCGTTTAGCCTCGTTCAATTTGACTTATTTTGTGTACAAAATTGAACGCCAAAAACATTTTTTTTGTGGTCGATGGAATATGTTTTCGCGTTTTAATTAATTAATTGTGTTTTACCGTTTAGTCTCATTAAAGTCGATTTATTTTGTGTACAAAATTTTGCGCCTAAAATTTTTGTGGCTGGCCGAATATGTTTTTTATCGTGTTTAGACTACTAAGCAGTGTTTATTAAATAATAAGTAATCCATATTTTTAATTAATCTCGTTTTTTTGAATTTATTTAATGTATGTACCTACAAGACTTAATGGCATATGGTTTTTAATTTAATTACTAAACCACGTTTAAATAAATTTTAATAAAATTGTATATTTTTATTTTTTATTTCAAAATTGGAACATTTTTTTGAGCAATAGTCATTATGTATTATTATTGTGCTCAAATATAATCTTTATATTATAAAACTAAGTGTCATCACTGATTCATTAACGAACAGCCGTAGTCACTGAACCCATTATGATGTAGGCGCCTAATGAGATCGGGTTTTTAGAAAATTAACCCCTAAAGGGCTGAAAAAGGTTGTTGAAATAGGCTTTTTCGAACTTCTGGAATTAGTAACACGACATTTGACATGAGTGATCTTTGCTAAAATGGAAGCGATTTATTGTGTATTTTTTTTTTATATTAACGTCCTAAGGAGCGAAAACGGATCTCTGAAGCCGCTTAATTAAGACGCTAATGACCTAAGTTGTCGACGCGTCTATAATCTACAATAAATAAATTAAATGAAGCCGCTTAACCTAAAAACGTGAAACTGGGGAAAAATATTACTCTTAAAAATACATAAATGCATGCTTGACGGTTTTTAAAAAAACTGACGCTTATAACCTCTGTTGTTGAGCGTCTATAATATACAATATCTTTGAAAAAAAAACTACCCGACCGAGGAGCGGAGAGGTGGTGGATTTTTTGAGTTACTATCACTATACTTAGAATGAGCGAAACGTTGACATCTAAATTCCGCCAGGTACAACAACTTTACATACTGTAGAAAGTAACGTCCGTCTGTCTGACCGCGATACACTCGGAAACTATTCAACCGATTTTCATGCGGTTTTTACGAATCGGTAGAAAAAATATTTACGGAGGTTTTAATCTACGATGTTTGAATGTTCATTCCAGGGCAATGCTGGGTATTATCAGCTATACCTATAGCCTCGGCTGTACCTTAATATTTTTGCTTACTTGTAATAGTTTAAGTATTTGATAAAGCACGTTTAAATACCATTTAGTCACCTTTATTTATTATTATTTGTTATCAACAATGTATTGTAATTGAAGACTTTAATAAAGTATCATATTACAATTTTCAAATTTTGATTATTCGACGAGTGCGCTGTAGTGGTAAAACAATATATTTATATGATACATTTTTAGAGTTTTGGGTCTCCCAGTCACTATAATATGAATATTATGAAGTATTAGAAATACCTTGTATTATGTCCTTCTTGTGAATTTACACTACGTGTTTCAGCAACGAGTTGCCATCTTCAGGTGTGGTTAATTATTTTTTAAAAAACACACATTGAGTATTCGTAACCTATATTTTCAAAAAATCATCCTGTATATTCAGTGTCATTTACCTTATTAATTTGAGGAAATAGAAAAATACGTGTTATTTGTATACGATTATTTTTTAACTTAAGAAAAAAATATTTTTATTTTTAAATTTTTGTAAAAAATATTTTTTTTTAATTATTTGTTGCACAAAACAACAGCAATTGCAAATTTTTATTTTTTAATTAATCACCTTATATGTATAATATGTAAAGTTGTTTACAAGGTTAAATTTTAAATGTTTTTGTGCTATTCCAATAATGTAAATCAAAAGTCTAGGCAGAGAAACTTGCCAAATACTGATCAATGAAATTTATGTTTTTGAAATTGAATATTAATTTTTTGTAGTTGTTCATTCACTTGATTAATGGTTTCATGTTAAATATAATTTAAAAGCTTATATTAATTTAAAACAACATAATTATTTATTCATTAATAACCGCATTTTTTGAAATGGTTTTAAATTTATCATTCGTAAAATATATAAATTGTTCGTGTTTTATACTTGAGGGTTTTTTTGTTTGAAAATTGGTATTTGCGAGATGGTTCTCAGCCATGTTTGATTGAAATCGGTTCAGCGGTTTCCAAGATCTTCAGCTCTCATCACAGTTTATGCAGAAATCTCGACTACTATTACTGCTAGAAACTTTTAGTGTGAGCTCGAATATTCAATTTGTGATTAGTTAGTTTTACAAATAAAAATTTTAAAAACCCCTGACTCAAAACTAATACCTAACCGAATGTTTAAAAAAATGAAATAATTTAATATTATTTATTCCTCATGAACACGTCGGAAACTGCTGCGATACGTCAAAAAAAAAAGAAAAATTTCGAAAACTATATTATAGTCCCCAACGCGTTCATTGGGAATAAATAATGTTAAATTATGTCATATTTTTTAAACAACCTGTTAGGTAGGTACGAAATGTTACAATTACCACAAAACACCAAACCATAACAAACACTCTCGACGTACGTTTCGCCAACCAAGTTGGCATCATCAGGAGATGATTATTGTTAGGTAGGTAGTAGTTTTTTAAATTTTTGATGTGAAACATCTTATGTCGGGCTGTGAACAGCCGCGTGAGGGAAAATATGCAACGAAATTTATGGTCCGCTCCTTCGCTGCTGTTCTCCCCACCACTGCGGTACTCTCTCTCTCTCTCTCGGCTTCCGCGCGGTCGGGCACGGGAAGACAACCGCGTGTGTTACAGTGCAGTATATAGGATTACGTCAGCATAAAAGTTAGTTGCTGCTTTTGAAAAAATATATACTACTACATAGAGAATACCACCGAGTTCAATAACGTTTTCTTTAATGTTTCACATCTGTGGGAGGTCCCGAGACCCACACCCTTTTTTATTTTAACTTTTTAGCGACTTCAAAATTTGTATAATTTACAGTTAATCTCATCTGCGCATTTTTTACTTGGCTTACCTTCGCGGAATTGTTTTATAAAGTTAAAAATAAAATATCGATATAATATATAGTTGTATTTGTATGTGTAGTTTCGACGATCAATAATATATAAATGAAATGAACAAATAACAAAACAAAATGTGTTTACAGAAACAAATACACATAAAATATAATGTTTGTAATACAAACAGCATTAGACAGAGTCTGTTTTTAGCATTTGTGGCAGATATCAACAATATGTCCGTTGTTAACATGAAAACTTGCCAAATAATTATATTGTTTATTACACTTCAATTGTTATTAACCAATTGACGTTTTTGATTCTATAAATGCATCATATTTATAATTTAGAACTCGAACTAGAATTGAAAATTTAAATCACGTGATAATGATCGATTTCGAGTAAGGAAAAAATCATTCAAAATTGTTTGTTACGTGGTTAGAACCTATCGTTTTGCCTTTGCAAGTTTTTAACAATTAGAAATTTTTAAGATTTGTCCTGTCTGTCTGTTTGTTCATGAACCAATTTTAAACGGACTTTCATTATAGTGTTTGTAATAATCAGGGAATATAATTACGCTTCTATACTAAAAGGGGCTGTCATTTACGCGAGCGAAGCCGCTGATAAAGGCTGCTAGTTATAAATAAAATAGTTAAAAAATACAATGTCACAAATATTTTTTACTGATAATCTTTCTGCAAATTCAAGTAAAATCTTGAAAGTCGTATACGATGTTACAAGATAATATTGCATAATTGTGATATGGGTTTATTCACACTATGCGTTCGTACCTTATTAGGTGTTTCTGTTCCTGTGTAAAAAGAGGTTTTGTTGAGAAAAATTTCAGTTTTGTAACAGCTATGAGCGATTGTTTATTAAGGGCTAGTTCAGATACGGCGGAAGCCGCGCGGATCAACCACGCGGAGCTTATTTATATTAGCGTAAGCATAAACGTTCCCATGTCCCATGTACACGGAAAAATCACAGAAGACGGAACACGGAAATGCTGAATGGGGCGGTGGGGGTGGTGGATGTCGATACGTGGCTGTATGATTTTTTCTGACGCTTAAGGGGTCTAGAGAGAAATGTGACGTAGTATTAGAGGAGGGCGAGTGTTATTGATAATGATGTAGTGCGATATGTCAATGTGGGAGAGAGGCAAGAAAAAACTGTTTTTATTTTATTTATTTATTGTAGATTATAGACGCGTCGACATCTAAGGTCATTAGCGTCTTTCAACTACACTAAATGACAACTAACTTAAAACTAAATAACATCACAAAACATCCATGAGCGCAGGTGGTATTCGAACCCACGGCAGTCCAGTCTAGAGGTTGCGGCACCAAGCATGCTAACCATTAGGCTATACTGCCCTCAAAAAAAAACAAAACAGTTTTTTCAATGTAACGTAATAAGCCCCTAGAGAACAAAAAAAAACTCGGGTCGCAGTGCCAAACCCTGCCGACAATATAGTGTATTTGCTAATACAGGCATTGTGGCATTATTATGTGAACTTAAGTTTGTTTTTTGACAAAATAAAAAATTTAACCCCTTAATACATCCCTTAAAATAATATTTTTTTCTTAATTTCAATATTATTATCAATGAAACCTCTGTACCACATTAAATACACCCTTCCATAAGTAAATCCGTATCAACAAAAGTGTTTTCATAAAATTTGAAAGTCCGGTCCTGTCGGGCCGATTTTATTAAAATTTTAGCAGCACGTTTTAATCTTTACTAAAGAGTTAAATTTCAATTTTGAAACGATTCTGACAAATTTTTCGGTATTTTTGGGCCCAAAAACTTTTTGGAACCCCTAAATACAACCCTGAAAATGGTTCGATCGGGCCCATTTTAAATAGGCTTCTTGCGGTGATGGGTTCCAATGTGTGTACCAAATTTCGTTTCAATCGATTAAGTCTGTCGAGAGTTATCGTGTACACACATATATATATATATAAATATATATATAAATATATATATAAATATAAATATATATATATAAATATATACATACATATATATATAAACATTTTCAAAAATGGTGCCAAATTGTTCAGGAGGGTATGAAACGTCGAGAAATTTTGGTCCGACCCCTAGGTCCCGCCATCCGACCGACGCCAATAGTGTATGTGCCATATTATGGCAAATACACTAATTACAAGGGGGATACAAAAAGAGTTTGTTTATGTGTTGTCGAGCGTATATAATCTAGCATTACTAATGTATATTAACAAACACACGGTATATAAATTTCGCTGTTGTGCTTCTAATTTATGCATTTCCGTCCCATCAAGTCTTTGGAACGGCATAGTATGAACCGACCTCAACGTGTAGAAATTGAATAACCGATTTTAGGTGTAGGTTATGCAATGTTCTAAAATAGTTTTATCATTAGACGAACATATTTTATTTAGTAATCGGACGGCCTTTTGTATGCATTTGAAATTAATTCATTATAAATATAAGTGTTTTGGTGTTATTATTAAAACAATTATTAAATAATTTTGAACTTAATTTTGTGTAGTGAATATGTGACCAGTAACTGCTTTTGTAATATTATTGGTGACTGAATTGAACTGTGTTTTTGGACATCGGCTCGTTCATAGTGATGATACAATTCATTATTGTAAGTAGTTTTTTAAATTTATTTATACAAAAACATCATTTATAATATTATTAAAAAGCATGGTAGTATGAATTTAGTACGATTAAAAATGTGTAATAGGATTAGGTATTGGATAAGCAGCCAAATAAAATTACATAACTGATTTTGTAATATCGGAAAAAAATCATTTTATCAACCTTTATCACTTTCGCGGCAGAATGTGTAAATTATAGCTCATTCTGCCGCGAAAGTGGAAAGGTTCGGGTTTTAGTCCCAACTGTGACAAAGGTTGATAAAATGATTTCTTTCCGATGTTGCAGAATCAATTATGTAATAGTCTATTATTAAAAAGCATATTTTAATTAATTAAAATAAAAAACTTACAAAAAGTAGAGAACTATGAAAGAAATTCTTTCTAAAGCTACTTACATGACAAGGGGATTAAGCTGTTGTATTTTTAAAGGATTACTTTAATCCATTCCTATTATGTTTTAAAGTGCATTTGTTAATTTTAGATTGTTTTCCATTTTATTCCAATTCCACATACGATGTATAAAGATTAGATAAATACATATAAGTGTTTTATTTTATGAAAACTAACTCCCAGAACACCATTATGTAACAAAAAACTATAATAAATTAGCTTCACTCTTAAAAGGACATTGTCGACATGTCATAGGCTAATAGACTTAATCCTCAAAAATAATCTGTAATATTGTACTTTAACGTACAACACGCAAGAGAAATTTGGAGAACAAGTCAATTTATTTGATGGTAAACTTTTTTCCAAATCATCGTATCTTCGAGTCCAAGAATCATAGCTCAATTTTTGGTAGCTGAAATAAAAGCTGAGACTTTAATCTTTCATCCTGTGACGATGAAAGTTGCGAAAAAAATTTGCATCTCCGTGGTTGTACTGAAAGTTAACAATTTTAGGCAATGTTTTCCTGGTCCGCTTGGAAGTGGTGCAGAGCCCCACAGAAACGTCATCAGGGAAACTGAATGTTATGGACTGAAAACTGAGGCTTTTTCCTTTAAAATATGTATTCAAATTTTTTTAACGATTTTTTTCGCAAAGTTACAAAGGTTTGAGAATTGATGATTTTTGATTTCGTAAAATCTTTTGAGGCATTTATATTGTATTTTTTCTGATATGGAATAGTAAAAGTGTTTTGTTTTGAACAGAAAATTGAATTGCGATTGAAGTGAGTATAGCTTTGTGAGTCGTTTTGATTTAATATTATTGATGTGAAACATCTTATGTCGGGCAGTGAACAGCCGCGTGAGGGGAAATATGCAACGAAATTTCTGGTTCGCTCCTTCGCTGCTGTTCTCTCCACCACTGCGTTTCTGGCTCAGGCGTGCTCAAACGCCGCAACCGCGTGTGTTACAGCGCAGTATATAGGATTACGTCAGCATAACAGTTAGTTACTGCTTTTGAGAGTGCGTATAAATATGACACGAGGCGAGGCTCTGTCTTATTAATTTTGGTATTTTATTGTAACAAAATTTTAATTATTTAATCAGTAAAAAGAAAAAAAGTTTCATTGAAGTATTTTTTATTTCTTTAGGAATATTGTTAACGTCTGTCATGAACTTGTAAAACAATTAAAATTGTATTATTAACAAGGAAAAAACATCACCACAAACATATGTCGCTTTAGGGTTAATTGTCCTTGTGGTTTTTATATGACGTTGAAACGTGAAAGACAAAAAAACTCTTCAAAGAGATCAAATAAAATACAAGCCCGTAGTACAACTTTTTGACAATATATAGGTACCACACGTTCAGTTCAAAATAGACGGTAGTAAAATACTTTTATGTCAAGTATTGTTTTATCTTCAACATCCGGACTCCGGAGACAATTTTGTATTTAATAATAAAAAAGTGATATTATTTCTGATTGTTCAGCTGAACAAAAAAACATCTGGTTGTATGTAGGTAATGTTACAATAGTTAAAAATGTATACTGTATGTTTTTATATTTGTCAGTATATTTATAGCCACAAAGCAAATTTGTTTAAGTCGATTTATTGCGAAAAAAACACTTGTCGCAGTGCCAAGCCCTGCCAAGAAAATAATCGATTTTTAGTGCCTTTACAATACGTAGTTTACACGTTATTAACCGACTTCTGTCTTATTATTTGGTTACTAAACTAAAAAAATTCACAGATTTCGCAATCCTTGCAACCATCGAGGACATTGGAAATGATAACAGCATATATGAAACATAATTAACTGTTTATTATACACACAATATTTATCAATGCACTATTTAGTTTTGTCAGGAATAACCCTATTATTCTTCTGTTATATACGCGTTCACTTTTGCTTGATTACTTAACTTTTAAATGGATTTTTCTACAGTATTTATTAACATTTGCTCAAAAATAACACCGCAGATCGTCGCAAATACCTCTCAATTAACTAGACATGATATAAAACACATTTCGAAAAAATTGCACTTGTTCAATTTTGCATGATTGCTCCTCACTTGATCGCGACACCGTTGTCTTTTGGCCTTGAACGAAAACTCGTAACTCTGCCCCCATATACGAACATAAACATTTCCAATGTTAAAAAGAAAACAACCGAACCGATTTTAGTAAAATTTATGTAGAACCACCCTGAAGGTGTTTCCTATTGAATAAAACAAGATTTTTTTTAATGACCCTGTTCTACGTTTTCCACTACAATGAAAATAGAGAAAATATCTATGATGTTATTTTAATAATCACACTGTATATGTATATTATTTTATGTACGTTAATGCTAAAGTATCAAATACCAAAAACTTGAAACATCCTTTCTTTCACGTATTTGAAATCAATTTAATTTTCTTTTGAGGGAAATTTGTTTACCACGATGCGTAAACATCTGGTTTGTTGGACAGAAAGGTTTTGCCGCAATTGCATTCCAATGTACTTTGGGAATTGGCGTTCCCAGGAGCCCGAGTTTGTACCAGTCCGATTGTGTATGCCGGCTGGCAGATTCTAATACACAATGGATTATTAATTGTTGTATTGAAGACGCTAATGACCTGAGTTGTCGACGAGTCTATAATCTACAATAATAATAATAAAGAAAGGTTTGGTTTTTGGACTTGTGGTTTGCAACAGCGCTATCAAAAATATTTTCCACGCTTACTAAATCGACTATCGAACGAATTTCTTGATTATCAACTCTTTTATTAATCAGTGCCTTGCAGAATGTAAGAAATAAAAAAGCAATGATAAAATGTGTAAATTACATTGAAAAAAAGTTAAAAAACTGAAAACTTTAAAAACGCTGTACATTTACTTCTATTTTTTTAACTGTGGCACTACTAACGCCATTTTGCTGTCGCAAGTCACTGTACATCGGTACCATTATACAATATCCGTTGTTGAATCGACAGTTTGTGCTGTCAAAGCCGGTAATGCAAACTTGTATAAAAATATAATTGGCTGCCAAACGCAACGCGGTATTAGTTATCAGGGAGGCATCTAGCAATTCCTATATGAATATTTGTACTTGTAATTTTAAATTGTTTTTTATGACGCGTTTTATACAGCTCTGTACTGTTTTTTTAACCGACTTCAAAAAAGGAGGTGGTTCTCAATTCGGTTGTATTTTTTTTTATGTTTGCTACCTCAGAACTCCGTCATTTATAAACCGATTTCGAATTTTTTTTTTATTTGAAAGGATATACTTTCAGATTGGTCCCATAGAAATGTCATCAAAATCGGTTCAGTAGTTCGGCTGATTTTAATAAAAGTGAGTAACGGCGTGTGATTCTTTAAGGTAAATGTCACTCTTTGATATATCAGACAGCGTAAGAAAGTCGGTTTAATAAAAGTGAGTAACGGCGCGTGATTCTTTTAAGGTAAATGTCACTTTTTGACACTAAAAAGTAAAAAATAAAAAACATTTTAATAAAAAAAAAAACCTGATTCAAAAAACCACTAAAAAGAGGAAAATAATAAAATTTTGAGGTCTGTGCCAATTTAATAAAATATGAAGCTGGTTAAAAAGAAGATATTAATCACTATACTAGACTTTTTAATCGACTTCATATTTTATTAAATTGGCGCAGACCTCAAAATTTCATTAATTCCTCTTTTTAGTGCCTTTTTGAATAAGGTTTTTTTTTGTTAAAAACTTTTTTATTAATAAATATTTTATGTATGTATGTAGGTATGTATACTAGAAAGCGGCCATGATTGTACTAATTTTATTGATATTTATATAATACTACCAATTTGGCTATATTTAAAGCATTAAGCAATACATACAATTCTGGTGCGAAATGTTGGAATTTTGACACGTTTGGTATCCTATGATAAATTCGTTGAACGGTCACAGATACACCCTGTATATTTGTATATATAAAAGGTTATGAAGGGCTTATTCTCATGTGATGTTATTCACACTGCAGCACGGGGTTGTTCATCGATTATAATCAGCGCTTTGCTATTCTATATTAAATCCTTGGTAGCGAGCTGAGATTCGCCACCTTGCATACAATTACGGCATTATGGATTAATGTGGATAGAGACTACGATATATATATATATAATATATATACGTATATACCAGGTGTACACACATTCTTAATGAAATAGCAGGGATAATTTTTAACTTCCCATTGGAAGTTATTGTAATGGGTCCGAAAATCGAAATCAAAATGTATAACACATTTTTTATGTTTCAAGGTCACTACACTATTTTTACACTATTTTTAGAAAGATGTATGTGTGTGTGTGTACGTATATACTTACGTACGTACGTATGTGTCCATTTCTTTCCAAGACGAAATCTTGAGAATGAAAAATGATATCGACTACGTTAGGATGCCAATCGACGCGTATTAATGTAAATATGATCCGAAAGAATTTTTTCAAAATCGGTTCAGCCGTTCTTTTTTCTTAACCAAATAGACTCAAAAAAGTAGATTTTACACAATATCTCGCGAATAAAAAATTATATCAACTTCGTAAGGGTGTCAATCGAGGCATGTTAACGTCGTTTTGATCCGACATAAATTTTATAAAAATCGGTTCAGCCGTTTTTTTTTTTAATTTTTGTTAAAAATAAATAATAATTATGTTTTAATGATTACTTTTCTGTGTAATATCTAATTTAATTATTATTATTAAATATTTATCAAACTGGGAAGTTCGTCGTGTGGATCTCAAGGGTCGCACTTTAGTCCTAATAAGTACAGTCGCGGACTTAAAAAAGTTTACACCTGTATCATCTAGTTACCAATTTTTTTAATTTTTGCATATTGTAATTTGGCTTTTGATAGTAATGTATCAATTACTAAGGTTACATATCCTAAAAATTCAATAAAAAAATATTATCAAAACACCTCAGTTGTTTATTATACAATCCAAATTACTCAATATTATTCTTGCAATAATTCATCTTTTTTATTCATCGTTTTAAAAATTTCGAGGCATTTAAACGACAATTATTTCTTTTAATTTTTGACATTTACATTTACCTATTAAAAACAAAATTTGTTGCTAAGCTACTGACTTTTTTGAACTTACACTGAAAAACTCAAGTGTAAACTTTATTAAGTCCGCGACTGTACCTACGAAAATGGAATTGCAAAGTAAAACATAATAAAAGAAATTTATTGCGTACAAAAAAATGTCACTATAGTTGACTAATCTATAAAATAATAACAAAACCTGCCTGTCTGTAATTTATTTTTCTTGTAGGTTTTTCAATTTTTTGTTGTTGTTATTTTGTATACTATCTAGGCGGAGAAACATGATTCGGCAATTTTTGTCTGTCTACTTGTAACAATACAACGGGTGAATTAATTTTGATTCCCTAAACTGGGACGGTGACACGAACTGTGTCAAATGTCTCACATTAGGGCGGTTCCTCGACGGCCATCGAAAAACCGTGGGTTAACCAAAGTCATAGAAATCTAGGGACGTAGTACAAGCGAATGGAGTGGCTGCTGTTAAGGGGGAGGGGGTGCGACGAGAAAGCAATTATGCCCACGCATTCTATTGATCGCTTCAGTTGCGCAAGCGCTGTACGAGCAATTGAGCATGCGCAAAGATGCGGCCAATAGAACGTGGGCACATGCATAGCATGGACATGTCCATAAGACAGGCATGCAACCTCCCCTGAATGGCTTCCCTACTCGTCTAAAGTGGTACTTTATACTACATCCCCAGACTTCTATATCTATGGGGTTAACCTACAGTAACCGATGCCGTGTTAAAGTATAACCTTCTTCCATCAGGAGAAAAAGGTTTAATAGTTCTCAACTTGTTTTCACTGAAATACCTAATTCTTTCGACATCTTGAAAGTGATCCTTATTATCATTATATGATGCAAACTTTATTAGGATTTTAATCACACGGAAACTATCTAATTAGGTACCTACCTCAAACATTTCTCAAGATATTTAGGATGGATCGGTTTTATCGGACACACTGTATATGCCTACTTGTATACAATACCTATAGACAGACTCCATACATTGCAATGTGTACTATGGTGCTAAACTCCGGTTATTGATTATATTATGTTTGTATATATACTTTATTTATTAGCTATTAATAAACATTAAATTCACCATTGTAAGTAGTTGTTTTAGACGATCGAGTAAGTAAACAAGATGAGCGCAGTTTTACACTCAGATTTGAATAATCAATAAAGAAAACAATTTGTCGGATTTAAAAATATTCATTTGAACAAGCCTGGCACGTTTTGAAGCGTGATTTTTCTCATTTTTATTTATTTTATTATTCGCTGTTTTCATCACCCTGTCTATTTTTAGTTTAGCTTTTTTCGTTAATAATAAATATGATTTTATTCTCTTTAAGATTAATTCTCATATGGCAACAAGACGCGACCCGACGCGACAAAATGTTGCGTCTAAAAGTTTACATGTTTTCAAATGCAATAATTCTCACAAGAGTGACGTGACGCGACAAAATTCAAAGCGTCACCTGGTAAGAATTGAGTGTATAAAACTGTAACTAATAAATATCTATCTATCTATCTATCTATAAAACCATTCAGATACTAATGTGATTAAAAAATAGTAACGGGATCTCTGTCTGTAATTTCGTGTTCTGACGGGTTGTTCTGGGAATTTTAAATGAAATCCAGACGGGAAAACGTGTCTCCAGAATTTTTGACTGTCTGTTTGTTTGGTACTAATGTTATCCGAAAATAGCAAGACTGACTTTGATGAAATTTGGCACACTATCAATTAATACCTACCCAAACTTAATGTAAAGGATGCTTTTCATTCGGTTACCCTCAAGTTAAGATACACAACTGACACGGGTGAATGCTTTAATAAGTAAATACTATCGAATCTTGAAAGTTATATCGATAAAAAGTAATAAGTAACCAGTCAGTTAAGAAATTAATTTATTTGGACAATCCATCATTTTCATTATTTTGATACTTATTTATTAATTTTTTAAAAGTTTTATATCGTAGGTATAAAATTTGTTTTGAAAGTACGTTGTGGAGCGAGAAAAACGTTGATCGTGTGGTATTTCAGAGCAATACTTTGGTGGTTGGGAAGAGGGTGAGTAGAGCGCGATTAGGGCAAGGGGTAAGCTGCTGTTACGTGCAACCCTCTGTCTCCGTCACGGCTTCACCAATCTTCTTACTGTTCATTTCTATAGGGTGGTTTTTAGGGTTCCGTACAACCGATGAAATAACGGAACTCTCGTGTCTGTCTGTCTGTCTATCGCAGCTTATTTTCTCCGAATCTACTGGGTAAAAAAAGTTGAAAGGTACATACATAGAGTTAGGTGACCCAATCACGAACGTATAGCATAAATAAACGAATTCTCATTTGGGGGGGGGGGGAATCATAAAATTGAAACAACATTTTTTCAAGTAGGTACATCATGTGACGTATCAAATAAAAGGGTCCGTTATGAGAAATACAAATATACTTTTTTTATAATTTTAAAATGCATAGTTTAAAAGGTATTAAAGAAAATATACTAAAATCTAGCATTCCTCCCTTATCTCCGAAACTACTGAGCGTAAAATTTTGAAAAAATAGGGATTATAGGGCCTCACTCATAGTTTACAGGAAAACCTAAATGAAAATCCTATGTCTTTAAATTCCTAAGGGAAACGGAATAGTACGGAACCCTCTCCACGCGAGTGCGACTCGCACTAGACCGTTTTTTTTTTAATTCTAATACCTAAACAATATTTTACTGCTTGCAAACGCATTAACTTTATAAAGATAAATTCACAGGAAAACTGTTTGGATTCGAACTGGAATTCTTCAGTTTCGTGTCGGATTGCATTCACATTTTAAGGGTAAAAAAACTGAACCTTCTTCGTGAAACTCTGTTGTCCGTCCGTATGTCTGGTCTATCACAAGTCTGTATTTTATAAACAGTTAGTAGGAAGTTGAGATTTGCATGCAAATATACTAGGGGTCGTTTTATTAAAATAAGGTAGAAAAAATATATTTTTTTAAATTTTTTTGAAAAGTTTCTTTTATAGATTATTTAATATTTTATAAAAATGTTTCTAATAAGAAGTATGCGTTATGACCATTTATCTCTGAAAGTACTTAACTAGAATTGTGGAAAAAATCAGGAATACTTTATAAATACTTACTTATATAACCTGGATATTTATTTATTTTTTATTTATTGTAGATTATAGACGCGTCGACATCTCAGGTCATTAGCGTCTTTAAACTACACTAAATAACAACTATCTTAAAACTAAATAACATCACAAAACATCCATGAGCGCCGGTGAGATTCGAACCCACAGCAGTCCAGTCCAGAGGTTGCGGCACTAAGCACGCTAACCACTAGGCTATACTGCCCTCTATTTTATTTATTAATAATTAAGATTTGATTTTTGATCGGTATTAAAAGTACCTGTTATTTTTTAATAGTTATAGGTAACCGGTTTTTTTAAATAACAGTAAAAGTTAATAACTGTTATTAAAAAGTAACAGTTTTGCTACTCATTGTGCTGTATTAGGTGTAGTGGTACTATTTAAAATGCGGCAATGCGTTCAAGGGAAGAAATCGTGCGTGCTATAGTTATGACTGAAAATGCGTGGACTGGAAGAGTTGGAAGGACCATCTGTGTAACAAACAAGTCACTGGGGCCATAGCATTGTAACACAGAAGATGACTTACAGACGCATCACTAGCCAAACCATATTTTTATGCGCATGATCAATATTTACTATTAAATTATACATAGACCATTCATATAGATTAATGCTGAGTTGTAGACAATGACCTAAGATCTTAGATTGTGACTACACATATTTCTACTACACAAGAAAAGCATTGTAGAATTTTAAATCGATATTTTTTTAGGGTTTCGTACCAGAAAAGAACCCTATTTTTGTGCCAACAATGTCTGTCTGTTTGTCTGTCTGTATGTCACAGGCCTCTAATTTTTAAACGAAATGAGATAGGGACTTGAAATTCACACCTAATACCAATACATTTATCAATTAATATTCTTCTAAAATAATATACGTCATATCCTTAATTATTGAATTATAAGATGTGCTCTGATAAATTGTTAAATTAAGTTTGACGATGTATGATAGTAAACATGAACACACTTAAAAATCAATATCTGGATGACCGAGCTTTGCTCGGATGAGTTCAAAAAAATAGTACTTAAAGTTCCCATTTCATCAAAATCGTTAGTCGTTTTTAAGAAAAAAAATTACATACCTATAAGTAAATAATATTATTATACGTCAGTATACGTCATACTGCATAACGTATGTTCCTACATATTTTCAAATAATTACCTACTGATTATTTTAATAAGTTAAAGATTGACTGTCAGAATAATTTGACATAAATAATGAAAATAGTTTGTTTTTTCCAAAGCCTACTCACCATACGACACTGTTTTATAACGTTAAAAAAACTGTTTTTTAAAATGATAAAATCGATAAGAAAACGAATTTTTCCAGGGATGAGACCTAGCTAGATCGATTTTTGGCCCCCCAAAACCCCTTTTCAGTAAATTTCATCCAAATCGTTCGGGCCGTTTTCGAGAAAATATTTATATAGGTACATAATATATACAAGATTTGCTCGTTTAATAATATAGGAATTTTAAACCTAGCGCCAAAATCTACCGCTGCACTGGTTTCAGGGCCACAGAATGCAAGATCTGCGTTACTAGTAGTGAGTGTTAGTTCTGTAATCCTCTTCTGTGCTGATAGTAGAAAGGCTGTTAGCCGTTATGTGATGTCGAGTCGGTCGGGGAATTCAACATAATTTCCTTCATTTTCGTCTATAGAAAGAAAGTTTGGTGTGAGACTCATCATTGACGAAGCATGCCATTATAAAAACACGAAAGAACATTAAAACGCGTTACAAAGTTTCGGAGATGGTTACTTCATTAGAGGGCTGGGGATTTTTAATCGTTGTCGCTCAACACACGCTTCTGTTCTTCTTCTACCCTTATTTAGAGATTCTGTCACCATTTGTGGATAGAATGCCCTTGGTTCAGAATTGTTTCATCCAGGATTTCTCAATCTTTTCGAACCACGACCCACTGGTCAAATTTTACTTTTAACATTTATCAAAACTTTACCATTCTAGGATACTGACCAAAGTTTCATGGAACAAAACGATTTTATTATAAAATTTTGCTTGCGTTCATCTTGGTTTTGACAGAAGGACAGTGTGGTGTAACGGTTAGCGCAGCCGACCTTTAGATCACACTGTCGTTGGTTCGAATTTCACCTCCGCTCATGGATTTTTTGTGATGCCATTTAGTTTTAAGGAAGGTGTTATTTAATACAATTAAGACGCTAATGACCTAAGTTGTCGACGCGTCTATAATCTACAATAAATAAACAAGACAAGACTTTGAAAGTCTTGTCTTGTCTTGTCTAGACGGCGACCCTTACTACCGGTAAGATAAAATTTATCCACTCAAAATACAGTTTTGTACATATAAAGACAACAGAAAAATTAAAAAAAAAATCGTTCCAGATGATCTGCTGTCCAAAAATTGGAAAAAAAGAAAACCGTAAATAAATTATTCAGGTATTTTTTTAAATTGGTAAAAAGTAAAAAAAAGAAAACCAAACAAAGTAAGCACGGGTAACGGCTATATTATTCGTATTGAGAGTCGCGAACCACGGATTGCGAACTTCATTGACTTTAATGGTTTTAGCGAAACCCATATTATGAGGCCACTGCGCGTTCGTCTGAAGCTGTTGCGGGTGCTGCCTTAACATGCCTTGAGGGTGTTACAGTAAGCCGCATTCTGGTTATATTCAAAGAACAATATCTTGCTTCGCTCCGTTTCACAGCTTGTGCCCTTCTTGACTCGGCTTTCGACAAATTATCATGCTATACCGGACGCTTTATGAATACCTTAACTTTTATAAGCAGCTTTTACGCGATTTAAGTCACCGTGCATCAAAATTTTGACTACAATTTAAAAAAATAAAAGATTTTTAAACGATTGAAAAAGGACGTTATCAATTCGATGCGTATATTTATTGATATATTTTTTCTCGTGGAGTTAACTGATTTGAAAAATTTCGACACCGTTATGTTCAGGAAGATCACAAATAGTCCTATATATTAACATTGGAAATGTTTATGTTCGCATATGGGGGCAGAGTTACGAGTTTTCGTTCAAGGCCAAAAGACAACGGTGTCGCGATCAAGTGAGGAGCAATCATGCAAAATTGAACAAGTGCAATTTTTTCGAAATGTGTTTTATATCATGTCTAGTTAATTGAGAGGTATTTGCGACGATCTGCGGTATTATTTTTGAGCAAATTTTAATAAATACTGTAGAAAAATCCATTTAAAAGTTAACATTTCCAATGTCCTCGATGGTTGCAAGGATTGCGAAATCTGTGATTTTTTTTTCCTACTAAGTAAATATCATTTTTTTATGTATACGTTCAACCTTAATTTCCTAAGGGGTTAACAGATTTGACTAATTTCGACACCGCGGTTGTATATTCAGTAAGAGTCGAGGTGGTTTTATATAATTTTTACTTACATGGGGTCAGTGGTTTTTTTCTAGTTATGTTGTGTTTTCTGTTCAAAACGTTGCGTTGGCTAGAAATAAAAACTGTTAACATAATTTTCTATTAATTACTAGCGTTTATGATGGTTTTGACCTTATTTTAACCCGATTGTAGGCTGTAGCCCTCTACATAATGTAACTTGAACCCTGATCTGCAGTATGGAGACGAACGTAAGAATCCAGATTCTATCGTTTGTGGTCAATGGGTATTTGCTCGATTGCATACGATATTAATTATATAGAAGTACAATATAATTATGAGCATAAACTTCGCTGCTTTTCGATGAGTACTGGCCTGGTCGATCGCTTCGATTGGACGTGACGTGACTCTCGACATGCGTAACCGAACGGGAAAAAACGAGACTAATAAATTTTCACTTTAAAAACCCGAAAGAAAGCGAAATATTATTGTTCCATACCTCAGTACTGAACTATAATATTACTCTGCCTACGATGTCCGTCCGTCCGTCCGCTCTATCTCACAAACGGTAAGAGGTAGCTAGTTGAAATTTTCACAGATTGTGTGTTATTATAGCATGAATCCTGGTTTGTATTAATGCTGATATTGAAACTGACTATAATATGTTTTGACGTGTTTTTAACAATTATTTACACAACTTAAACCAGTAAATCTATCTATCAATTTATTATCTATAATAGAAAGATATTTTTCTTTTGTTTGTTGTTTTGTTGCATTCTGTATTTGATGTGAAATTAAAGTAGCAATGAACGACGCAGTTAGAGTTTGTACGACTAAAGTTAGCTGGCGAAGTTAGCTTGCATCAGTTAGCATGCTGTGATTTAGTTATACACACAGCAGTCAAATATCAGCTCTTACAAGCAGGTGAAATGATTGCGGGTGCTGGTATGATATATAATGTTGCAGAATGGGAAAATAAGGATGAGTAAACAATTCTGAAAAAAACTCTTAAAAAAATTGCGATTGATATATAAAGAAACCGTGAATACTGTATACGCTATACACTACAGAAGTGAAACTTTTGCGTCAACGGCGCAGAAGAGTCTTGGTCCAGCATTTCGTAACGTCTTTTTGTTATGCGTTTAGCCGCATGAATCCAAATTTACTCTACCGTGCGTAAAGAAGTTTTACTTTAAAAAGCAAGATATCGATATGGTATGTTGCAAAGTCATATTTCAATAGTAGATTGTATGTATATCTAGTGTCGTAATGAGGTATATTACGCACTATGTTAAAACGAACGCTGAATTGCAACTGAAAATTTTTCGTTGGAAAGCAGCCAATTATATAATTGATTCGAAACATATTGGAAAAAATCATTTTACCAACCATAGTCACAGTCAGGATTCTAACCTGAACCTTTCCACTTTCGCGGCGGAATGAGCTTACAGTACTCAACCGTGACATGATTACCAAACTAATATTTTCCATATATGCTTCGGAATCAATAGATTTTCACTACATGTGAGTGTTAATTCAATATAGCTAGGTTCACTTCTACAACCTAGCTATATTGAATTAACACTCGCATGTAGTGAAAATCTATTGATTCCGAAGCACATAAGGAAAATATTAGTTTGGTAATCATGTCACGGTTGAGTACTGTAAGCTCATTCCGCTGCGAAAGTGGAAAGGTGCAGGTTAGAATCCTGACTGTGACTATGATTGGTAAAATGATTTTTTCCAATATGTTTCGAATCAATTATATAATTGGCTGCTTTCCAACGAAAAATTCTCATTTTGAATAATGATTATTGAACATGGATAATAGATATTATCATGTACGGATTCTCCATACCGATTTTTTACTTTAGTTAACTGATGATGTTCGCGATTTCAGTTCATCCTTGACGGAAAGGACGGAGATAAAAGATATGAGGATAGCTTATAAACAAAGGGTTGCTCGCGTATAATTACATTAGAGGGCGACGTTTAGGAGCCAAACACCCTGAATTGATGCCAGACGCCGTTTTTTAGCCAATAATATCTTCGTCAATATATACGCGCATTGCATACAACAAGTTTTGAATTTTAACGTTGTAGATGAAACTCGAAAGAATTTTGTTATGAATTATTTATATTTAGTATGTATTGTTTTGTATTCATCCATTTTATATATGTAACTATACATTTTATTTTGTAATTTTTACACACTTTATTGGAATACTACACAAATTATGTAATTTTAATTTACATTATGTAAAAATCACAAATTTGTTTAACTTTACAGTAAAAGTCCAAGTTTTTATGAAGTTTCCTGTGTAAAAATAAATAATAGTGTAAAATCACTTAGAATTCTACGTTAACTTTCAAAGTACTTATTTTTACATCCATTTTTTGCAGTGCACCGTTCAACAAATCTAAACAAAATTTTAACTTAAGGTTTTTACGGAATCCCTCAGTTGTTTTTTATTTTTCTACTCTCCTAAACAAAAGTATAGCTTACTAATGAATGAAAATCGAAAATTTCGATTTTCTCGAAAGCGGGTCCAATAATGTTGTTTATATTATTAAGTCGATATGTCATTAATGATTCTTTAACATATCATCGTTCATTTTTGCTCGGAAAAATCTAGAAAAGGTAGTTCAACGAAGATCTGTGGTCGTTGCAGTTGAACAAGCAAGTCAATGCGATTGAGTTGTACCTACCATTTTATTTTTTGATTTTGTAATCAATTAAGATTTTATGTCTCGATAACTTATTTATATACACTTGTAATATATTGACTTGTCAATAAAAAATGGTGGAACCTTTGGTGTAAAGATACGAAATGTTACAATCACCACAAAACACCAAACCATAACAAACACTCTCGACGTACGTTTCGCCAACCAAGTTGGCATCATCAGGAGATGATTAAAATTTAATTTAATCATCTCCTGATGATGCCAACTTGGTTGGCGAAACGTACGTCGAGAGTGTTTGTTATGGTTTGGTGTTTTGTGGTGATTGTAACATTTCGTATATTGACTTGTAATTGAAGCAGTAAGGATGTTACGTTATTTATTATTTTTACCTGACTGCGAAAAAGAAATGTGTAGGTAATGATTTTAGCAGTCGTATGTGTGTATGTATGTATATATTATGATTGTTGCCTCATAGCTTCTACCTAAACTACTGGACCGATTTTAGGTACCTACGTAATAAGATGTCTATCGGTCCGTCTTGATGACATGAGTATTACAGGGTATATTTCGTCACCACGGATCCAATATGGTGGATTATAAACGCAAATTATTAACTACGAAATACAGACGCTAATGACCCTTGTTGTCGAGCGTCTATAATTCACAATTCATTCATTTAACTACGAAAAATAAAATAAAAATGAATATCGCGTAGGGTATCAAATGAAAGGGACTGACGAGTGAATTTCAAAACTAAAAAGTTCGAAATAAAAGTTTAAACCCGATCAAGAAAAGTAGAAAACAAGCTTTCAATACGAAAAATAGTCGTAACTAAAACCAACATCTTTTTACCCGTCTAGTTTTCATATTGTTTAAATTAGTAGTCAATTGACAGTTTTGATGTCAGTATAAATAGAAGTAGGTAAAGCCGACACTGTTCCATAATTTGCTAATGATAATAAATGACTGCAATAATTATTTTGTATTCTTTCGTTGGCGTTGATAATTTTAACGCCTTTAATATAATGAAGGAGGAAGTAAAAAGTCATCGCTAAAGTGGATAAAAAGGGGGAAAATTCATTATATTTTTACGTATCCAGCAAACAAACCCTCCTGTCGTTTCTTTCGTTCTAGGAAAAAAACAACCATTTTCTCTGTGCTATTGGAAGGTATTATTGATTAAATTGTTAATTAATCTTATTGTTTATTTTCTTTTTCTTTTCATTTTTATTATTAAATATAATGTGCAGATCCATTAATATTTAGGTATTTCTAATTTTTTAATTTAATATGGTTTGTGCCGGTTTAGAAGTTTTCAAATTTGTACTTGTTTTTTTCTTTTTTAGTCCCCCAAGTGTACACATACAACCCTCTTGTGAATGCCATGTTCTTCGAAGAATACCCCCAGCCATCATAACACTAGCTACAACCTTACATCATACGCTAATTTTGTAGGACTATAGAACAATTACTAATAACAGAGAAACCTGCACCGTAGTTCTGCTAAGAACTTATCTATACTAATTTTCAATTTAAAATTGTATTCATTCCAAATCTACTTGTTATTAAAATTATACCAATATAATATATAATACAATTAGGTAACAGTAATTGCTGTCTTCTGTCAGTAATTTCGGTTTTTTGTGTTTTTATTTTAATTGGAAGTTATTGTAATGGGTCCGAAAATCGAAATCAAAATGTATAACAAATTTTTATGTTTCAAGGTCACTACACTATTTTTACACTATTTTTAGAAATATGTCTGTGTGTGTGTGCGTATGTACGTACGTACGTATGTGTCCATTTCTTTCTAAGACGAAATCTCAAAAATGAAAAATGATAACGACTACGTTAGGGTGCCAATCGACGCGTATTAACGTAAATATGATCTGAAAGAAATTTTTCCAAAATCAGTTCAGCCGTTCTTTTTTCTTAACCAAATAGACTCCAAAAAAGTAGATTTTACACAATATCTCGCGAATAAAAAATTATATCGACTTCGTAAGGGTGTCGATCGAGGCGTGTTAACGTCATTTTGACCCGACATAAATTTTATAAAAATCGGTTCAGCCGTTTTTTTTATTATTGTTAAAAATAAATAATAATTATGTTTTAATGATTAAAATGATTACTTTTCTGTGTAATATCTAATTTAATTATTATTATTAAATATTTATCAAACTGGGAAGTTCGTCGTGTGGACCTCAAGGGTCGCACTTTAGTCCTAATAAACGACCCACCTCACGGCTTTTTGAATATTTTTTTCAGGGTAAAATTTGAAAATGTAATTTGTCAATGAACCTTCTTCTATATTTATTTTCTCTTGGCAAGTAAACCAACATTGTCTGCTGCTACTTGCCTAGTATAGTATACTGTATAGTCTAGTAATAGTATACACGAAGTTCACATATGTATGAACATGTATATTGAAAGACGTTTACTCTAGCGAATTGTCGAAAACTTCAACAGTAAAACTTCAGCCGTTGGGTGATACCATATACACCGATGTGTACATAATATTCTAACTATTAATTATGACGTGATTATGAAGTATTTGAGCCACAATTCGTCAAATAGCGACGGAATGTACGTATATTCGAAATTTGTGAATCGTAATAATTGGAAACTGACTTGAGATTCGAAACCGGTGGCACTAGCTTCGAAATTCTAAGCTCGTGGTTCAAAATTTTGTGGCTCGTGATTTAAAAATCATGACGTAAATTTACGAATCGCTATTTACAATTAAACAAAAAAAAAATACGAACTCAACAACCATTTAGCTTATTACTCTACTTTAAAAGACCTGCTCGTAGAGTCCCCACACTTCGAAAATTTCAATTTAACCCCTCCCCGCTTTCCGAAGTAGATCCCTAACTATAAGTGAAAAGAGTTTGGGCCATAACTTACGTAATATATGTCAATTTCATTATTGTAGCACAGTTCAACAGGTAGACACACGAAATAGTGAGAACTATATGGTTCTATTCAAGTGTGCAAGCTTTCACGGCCGGCATTGTTCCAAGTCTTCATGGTTTCCGGGCTTGTAGGCCGTGGTCCTTGGCGGCTCACAGGTCACTGACCTGTGAGCCGCCAAGGAGGACACTTCGACCGCTGCCACATCGCCTTTGAGAATGTCTACCGCAGTTGTAGACGAAACGTCAGGTAGAAATACCACCGGACCACGGCCTACAAGCCCGGAAACCATGAAGACTTGGAACTATATGGTTCTGTTTGGATGCTTTGGGTACAGAACCCTAAAAATGTCCGAGAGGCAAGGTCATTATAACAGAACTACCAGCTTAGGAACTAATGAAAAGCACTGTATATTTGATATGCTGTTTGAATATGTTTGTATGTATGTATGTACTGTTGTACAATGTATACACTATACATACACTACTTGATCCATACCTTGCCTTGCATTATATCCTCATCTTGTTTTGTTCTCCTGTTAAACTCAACTTAATACTAAGTTTACTGACTTGTCGTATTATTACTTAGTGGTACAAACATTTCCTTCTCGTCTAACTAACGTGACCTTGTTCATTATTTATACAGGCTGTACCAATAAGAGTCACTGTAGCTTTGTTGCTATCCATAGGACACCAGCAAGGGCGTATCCAACTCAAAACGTAAGGGGGGGCATTTCTGAATTAAACCTTTTTCATGGGGGGGGGGGGGGTGTGGTGCCCATGCAATAATTCACGCAATAACAAAAGGAAGAATATCCTTTATTAAAAAAAAAGGGTGTGGGTCTCGGGACCCCCGACAGATGTGTAACATCAAAGAAAACGTTATTGAACTCGGTGGTATTCTCTATGTAGTAGTATATATTTTTTCAAAAGCAGCAACTAACTGTTATGCTGACGTAATTCTATATACTGCACTGTAACACACGCGGTTGTCTTCCCGTGCCCGAGCGCGCGGAAGCCTAGAGAGAGAGAGAACAGCAGCGAAGGAGCGGACCATAAATTTCGTTGCATATTTCCCCTCACGCGGCTGTTCACAGCCCCGACATAAGATGTTTCACATCAAAAATAAATTATTTTTGAACAATAGTTTGCGAGGATTAGTTCCAAATCTTCGAACTACAGCTTCCACTAAATTGTTCCTTGATTGCGAAAATCCTTTCGCGCTGAATGCTTAATTTAATATTTTCCAACTTGGAAAGATGAGCAGCTTCTCTCCGTATACGTCTTTGACAAGAGCTGTGAATTTTTGCTATAGAACTAGTCGTATTTACGAGGCATTCCCGTTGCTCATTGCTTAGCCCACAGTTATGATGCCGTAATGAGATAAAGCCTAAAACCTTTCCAAATATTAATTTTTCTGCCTATTCGTGAAAATAGCATGAACAATGGTTAAATAGTTTTCGAGTTTATCGCATTCAGACAAACAGACCTATATCTAGGAATATTCCCAAAACTTCGACACTTATACATTCCAGTTCAATAATAAAATAAGAAAGTGAGCAGACTTGAAGGAAAGTGTAGACCCATGTGATGTATCATATTATGCAATCTTAAACATTCTGCTCATTGTTAATATTCATTACTCCAGTTAAATTTATTCTTGAGACTCCAAAAGTATACGGTGATTTTGTGTACTATCTTAAATATTGTAATAAAATTTCATCAAAATCGGATTTAAATTATAAGAGAAACTGTGTCACGCATAACAAAATTTTCTATGCTCGAGATGCAGTCTGTCGTCGCGTCGACAGCTTTGTACACTGTACAGTAGCATCGTCACGAACGAGATTTGTTGAGGCGGTACGATGGAATGAAGATGAATATCTTGTCGCGACTATTGACTGTACCTTTAACATAGGATGACGTGCCAAGTCGGCAGAAAATGTTTCTTCTGTTATTGTATAAACTCGTGGATTATCTCTAATATAATATATATTACATAGAATTTTTATTGTAGATTATAGACGCGTCGACATCTCAGGTCATTAGCGTCTTTCAACTACACTAAATAACAACTATCTTAAAACTAAATAACATCACAAAACATCCATGAGCGCAGGTGGGATTCGAACCCATGGCAGTCCAGTCCAGAGGTTGCGGCACTAAGCACGCTAACCACTAGGCTATACTGACCTCTATATATATTACATAGAACGTGATAGTATTTCGGTTGGTTTGAAAAGAATAATGTTTTGAGACAGTTTGTATAACAATATAACATGTATATGTATTAACTTTTGGCCGTACTTCTGAGTTGAGACGTTAATGGTAAGTGAAACAGCTGGTTATTGTTTGTTAACAACAGCTTGTTAAACCACTAAATGTTCTTTAATTTGAATCTTTTAAATGATAATTAATTACTGTTTTTTTTGCCACGTACCGCCGCAGCTAAGTAAAAATCAATAAGCAGATATAATTTGTTTAAAACTAAATTTTAAAAATCTGTAACTTTTTGACAGGTGAATAGGAATTGTGATGTTTTTTCAAAAATTATTGCGAAATCAAACTGTTGTAGTTTGAATCAAATTTTGAAACGATATTATCGGTAAATACTAATATAATTATTAGATTTTAACGAGATTTCTGATTGCAATTTCGTTTTTTTTTGGGGCATTTTGTGTCACACCTAGTATTTCTGTTTATACTACCCTCACTAAAGAAAGGCTGGATCAATTTTAATGAAACTATCTACTGGTACCTACTATTCAAACTTAAAGTAGGTACAGGGTCATTTTTGTCCCTCTATAGTCGTTAAAAAAATTAGAGGACAGCTTGGGGTAACGGTTAACGTTCTGGCCTTTGACTCAAACTGTCGTGGGTTCGAATCACACCTTCACTCATAGATGTTTTGTTATGTCGTTTAATTTAATTTGATTGAGATAATTTGATGTAATTAAATGACGCTAATGGTATGATGGAGCGCGAAGCTGCGAGTGAGCTGTGTTTTCGACAATCGGGCGTTCGTGATACATCAGTTGTGTATTTCTGTAGTCTGACGATGTATAAGCGACTTAATCGCACAGTTGTGATACAAAAAGTAGCATTAATTGTTCGTTGGCCCTTATTTACAAATTGCAAATGGCGATATTGTTTAATATTTATAGGAGAATGAAATATCATCGCATGATAATTTACGGTAAGATTCCTTCCCTATTAGTTGACAGCTAGTAAATTTCTTAGAGAATAGCACCATAAATTAGCGTAAACAGAGAATTGGACCATTCATAATTTCGTTATAGTGAAAATAGAAATACAAGAGTCGTATATACTCATGTATTCAGACGATTCACAAACACATAACAATGAATATTTAATATATGTATATTTACTTATGCATTTGTGTACGTATAGGGTAGATCAATTATACAAGTTGTCCCAAAAAAAAAAAAATAGTTTCACTCATTTTTGTACGATTTCAAAAAATTATGTCTACAACTTTTCATATACGAGTTTTTTCTGTCTGTACCACCGTAATATCTTTCTTTAGATTAATTCCATATTTTTGATATCGATCTTATATTATAGGTTACACAATTCGAATGTCCTTTACCCAATTTTGTAATAGATAACTCGATTGATGTTAACTTAGCCTTTCATTTCGGGTTCTCTAGGTTTGATAGTATCAATCCTAATTAAAAGAATTAAGATAAGAATGTTTCGGGCTTATGAGCCGTGGTCTACTGGAATGGCTTCTTCTTCTTCCTGACGTTTCGCTTGCAACTGCGGCATGCATCTTCAGTGGTGTGTTCGACGTGGTTGTAGTGTTCTTCTCGGTGTCCTGCTGTCGAGTGTCACCACTGAAGATGCTTGCCGTAGTTGCAAGCGAAACGTCTAGAAGAAGAAGAAGCTATTCCAGTAGACCACGGCTCATAAGCCCGAAAGATTCTTATCTTGATTCTATTAACGCCGGCCGTGAAAACCTACATTCTTTTATAATCCTAATTAAACTGGAAAGTCCGTTCCGCGATTACTCTTAAAATCCTTATTTCTATTTCAATAAAATTTGGTACACGTTTATATAGGACATTCTCAACTCAAAAGATGAGCTACCTTATATCCGCTTTTGCTTGCATTAAGATAGGGCTTCGATAAATTTTTGGGCAAAATTACGGGAGCGAAGCCGCGGATTCAAGCAAGTTTATTTAACGCCACCTCAAAAATCAAAGAGTGTAATAAGTTAATCGAGGCATGGTGGGAGATTTAAATAAGCTTCTTGATGTATCATAAATTATGACAGATGATTTTGTTGCATGTGGTATGTAGATATGTTTGGGTAAACAGAATAGATTTTGGGTCGTGGTGGGCTATCCTGTGTTCTAATATTGGCTGCTTCACTATCTCGCAGTTCAGCTCAAAGCTCCCTGCTTCAACAATATAATAATTGCATTTACGTATTCCGTCAAATCAGCATTTACACCATCGAAATTATAGACTATAGATGTGAACAGTTCCAATCATAACGTCTTCAATAACATCGCATCCTCATTCTGTTCTCATAGTCAATATTTTCATTATGTTAATAATTTTGATTTGCTAAGATTCTAAATTATATTTGTACAACTGTATGTACTTATGCAATTCGACTCAAATAAAGCTCCATGCAACGCGTTTTAATTTCTTCAAAAAAAAAAAAAAAAAACAAGTCGTGAGGTGGGTCGTTTATTAGGACTAAAGTGCGACCCTTGAGGTCCACACGACGAACTTCCCAGTTTGATAAATATTTAATAATAATAATTAAATTAGATATTACACAGAAAAGTAATCATTTTAATCATTAAAACATAATTATTATATATTTTTAACAATAATTAAAAAATAAAAAAAAGGGCTGAACCGATTTTTATAAAATTTATGTCGGGTCAAAATGACGTTAACACGCCTCGATTGACACCCTTACGAAGTCGATATAATTTTTTATTCGCGAGATATTATGTAAAATCTACTTTTTTGGCGTCTATTTGGTTAAGAAAAAAGAACGGCAGAACCGATTTTGAAAAAATTTCTTTTAGATCATGTTTACGTTAATACGCGTCGATTGGCACCCTAACGTAGTCGATATCATTTTTCATTCTCGAGATTTCGTCGTAGAAAGAAATGGACACGTACGTACATACGTACACACACACACACACAGACATCTTTCTAAAAATAGTGTAAAGATAGTGCAGTGACCTTGAAACATAAAAATTTGTTATACATTTTGATTTCGATTTCCAATGGGAAGTTAAAAATTTAGACGGCAGTAGAATATATATTTAGGAAAAATAGCCAAATTTTTATTTTTAAGTATTTTTAGAAGTTTAGTGTTATTTAAGCATCTTTAGGATGTTATAGATATCAATTAGTAGGTATTTAAATTTATCTTTTCCACGGAGCACTTAAAAACCAATGTAATTTCTTCATTGAAGAAATGAGGCGGCTGTCTTCGCTATTTGTCATTTGTTCAATGAGAGAAAAATTGGAATAGAAATCAGTTTCATTGTAAAAATGTGAAGTTATTAATTAAAAAAGTGTGAAACGTACATTTTTTTGGTTCAGTTTAATTATGTTTAACCGTAAGACATTTTCAAGGCATAATGCTAGAGTAAAAATTTAATATTTTTGTAGAGAATTGCGTTTATTTACTGATGGAATTAAAAAGCTTTACGTTCGTATTCAAACCGATAATTCCTTTGATTGCAGTCTTTTTATTTTAAAGCAAAAGAAGGCACTTAATGTACCCTTAAATGTCATATTGACCATTTGCTCATCCGCGGACATTGTTAGTATACTTTTCTTTTTAAGTGAAACAATCTCCAATTGATCTATATTCTATTGTCCTCCAGTAGATGGGCTAAGTAGTTCTTTTGACTACGTTTTAAACCCTCCGTGGCTCGGCTTTCTATTTGTGTACACAAACAATTCTTTCTTCATAAACGTAGTCTGTATTTTTTTTTTTGTAGAAAAAAAAGTGTATCTGTAACGTTGACCTCTTATCTATACAAATATTATAAAACTGAAGAGTTTGTTTGGTTGAACGCGCTAATCTCAGGAATTACCAGTCCGATTTGAAAAATTTTTTTTTGTTAGATAGTCCATTTATTGAAGAAGGCTATAGCACGCTACGACCAATAGAAGCGGAGCATCAATGAAAAATGTTTGCAAAAACGGGAAAAACTATTCCTTTTGAGAGCTTCCGCTGCGTAAACGGTTAAAGTTACGCAAAAATCATGTATGACGGACAGCATATGACGGACAGCATATGTCTACCTTTTAAGGTTGATTCACTATAACTTTTTTATGGTAATCAAATTTGTTCGTAATTATAATATTCAAGCGAACGAGAGGACAGTATGGCTCAGTTGGTAGCGTCGCGGCCTCTGAATCAGACTGTCGTGGGTTCGAATCCCACCTCTGCTCATGGATGTTTTGTGATGTTATCTAGTTTTTAAGGGATATATTATAATATTTGTTGTATTTAAGACGCTAATGACCTAAGTTGTCGACGCGTCTATAATCCACAATAAATAAATAAATGAATTCAAGCGAACGAGCGAAGCGAGTGGTAAATTAATTATAATATTCAAGCGAACTAGCGAAGCGAGTGAATAGTGTATTTATAATATTCAAGCGAACGAGCGAAGCGAGTGAGTAGTGTATTGCACCCGGGCTTTCTTACCACCCGGGCGAAGCCGGACGGGGCCGCTAGTAGAGAATAAAAAGAAATCTGTTGAAATTAATAGACAATTCCCCATTTTCATCAATATCCGGAACATAAATTTATTATATCGCTCGATGCCTTGTCCTGCTTTACACGGGTGAACTATCTACGTCCGTTCAAGTTTATAATTACTGACCTAATTAATACTCTATAGACTCATAACGACGCACATATAGCCTTGTAGCTACGCTTGATTTCAATCAAACTTGGAATCAATTTCATTTGCACCCGGGTAAAAATTGATCCCTTTACCCATTTTAGAACGTAATAAAACCTCGTTAATCGAGGACTTATTGTGTTATAATTTTACAAAATGGGTAGGGGAGAGTTGGATAAAACAGGATGGTCTGGTAAAACGGGATACCACGTTTTATTTCAAAACAAGTAGTACGATTTATCGGGTAGTGGCGGAACTAATAACCCTCGATGTCTACCTATGTCCGGCAAGTGATGTATCTACTTTAGATTCACTGTAGATGACGTAACAGGTGAAAGTGTCAAAAAGTTAGGTTAAAGTAAAATGTTTGGCGTGTTTTCAAAAGTCGATTTTTCAGTTTAAAGGCAAAATTAACCGAAAATGAGTAGATTTAGAGAATACTATAGTTATGCACAACAGTTTTTAGGAATTTGCTTTGTTTATTTACTAAAATATGGTCACGTGTTTCGCAATCAACAGTTGGGTAAAATCGGACACTGTGTGATTGTTTAAAACGGGATACCTCCCGTTGTAATATAATACCGGGAGGTATCTCGTTTTATCCAACTACATGGTTTTTTTATGAGAAGTGGGTTTTGTTACGTTTTTTTTTGTATTTATCACAATATATTTTAAATTTACCATGTTGTCTTTTTTCCTGAAGGATAAACGTTATGGAACTTGTAAAAGTATAGGTATCCCGTTTTATCCGACTAGGTGGCTAAAACGGGATACTTCCTACCGAGCTTCCTACTTTAAAAAAAAAAATTTCTCTTATATGATTTCTATTTTCGTCATAAAGGATGGTGGCAATCAAAATTCCATTTATAAGGGAAACAGGATCCAAAAAATAGTACTTTGCATTACTTCATTCAAAAAGTTGTGAGACCTAGAACACTAAGTATCCCGTTTTACCCAACTCTCCCCTACATATTATTGTGATACTATAAACAAGCTTTTGTGTGACCGTTTTCGAAGAAATATGTACGCTTAAAAATAAGTTGTTCATGACAGATGTTAAGTAATACTTATTTTATTATTTCAATTCTGGAATTTTAAACACTTCAGTAAATTTTATTTTGATAGGTTGATAATCGGTTGTGTAACGTCAATGCTTATAGATTTGAAACTGGCAATTGTGTTTCTATAGAAGGGTGGGAGACGTAGGTCGGCGTGATACATCCGAGCCTTAGTCCCAAGTAAACAAGCCCACCGTGCCCTGCATCGCGTTCGTAGACACCGACCTTTCGGTCCAGCCGACAAAGGATGGTGGTGCAACGTTAAATGAGACAAAACCAACCAAGCACACTATGTCGTCAGGGCTATTGTGAGGATACATGATGTTATAAGCTTTACCTGCTTTCTTCTTGAGTCAGAGGTATTTGATAATGTCAATACAAGCGCCTATACGATTTATATACAAGGTTTTTTGACTGTTCATTTTGATTCGTAAGTTCAAATGACCATCTTTGTTTGTATTACGTCACGAGGAGTAAGGTTACATAAAAAAACAATATTGAATAAATTTAAAAACTACAAAATACCATTATTTTTGTTTGAATGTTTGAGGAACTAAAAATGTCAGATGTTTGCGATTTTTATTCAAATTAGAAAGATCTTAGATTTTTGCTAAATTAATCATGCCTGTAGGTTTAGACTGCAGGGCACAGGGCCTATAGTCACTTGTGTTTATCAATGGCTACGATCGGATTAATTAGAGATTTCCAAATATAAAACCGATATTGCCGTGGTTAATACAATAAATTCTTTAAAAAAGTCAAATTCATTATAAATAATATTTTTCACGTATTTGATTTCAAAATAATATAAAAATAAAATATTACTATACCTACATGGATTTATAAGAAAGGTTAAGCTAGTGTTGATATTTTTTTTATCTTCACAAATATTTTTATATTCCGAATGAAATTGATTTTGTGTGGGTGTTCCTGATTTTCACACATCTCTAAACTCACTTTAAATATTGAAATATTCAACTCAGGTTTCATTCTAACCATGTAACACTCAGTCGGTGGTGAAAACAGCCCCACATTCCCTCAGCCCTTTATAGTAGACACCCGACACCTCTCTCCCAGTAGTTTCACAGTCTTATGCATTTCTTGCAATTCTACCCGGTTTTATATTGTATACATCCAAAGCTGGATGGAATACAAAAAAGTTTCGAATTTGATTTCAAGTACCTGCAGTTAAAATAAGTATTTAAATACTTTGAAAAAAGAAATTGTTTCAATCCAAATATTAAAACGAAACTGACGGTTTGGAATAATACTGACTTCTTTATCTTATGGTGTTTATAATATTAGTAATAGTAGGATTCCGCCTATCTGTACGCTAAAATGCAAAAGAATTTCAGAGTTACGTTTTGTTACTATCCCACAGGGATTATTCCCCGCGAGAGAAATTTATCAACAAAATAAAATATAACCTATATCACTCAGGAATAGTGTAGTTTTTTATTAATGGAAGAATTTTTAGAATCGGTTCAGTAGTTTCAGAGATAGAAATTTGCAATTTATTATCCCCCCCACCGCGAGAAATTCTCCCCCAGCGAAGCGAAGTCGTTGTTCTCGCTTCTTTCAGAGGACAGTGTGGTCCAGTGGTTAGCGTTGTGGACTCTGGATCAGACTGTCGTGGGTTCGAATCCCGCCACCGCTCATGGATGTTTTGTTATGTCATTTAGTTTTAAGTGATTTGTTATTTAATGTAATCAAGACGCTAATGACCTAAATTGTCGACGCGTCTATAATTTACAATAAATAAATAAAATGTTCTCGCTTCGCGTACTTGCGTTTATAATATTAGTATAGATAGTTAAAAAATCCTACACCCTCTTCCTCTGCGGTCGAGCGTCTATAATCTACAATTCATTCATTCTACATCCTCTTTTTACCCCCTGCCCCTTTGGGGTTGAATTAAAAAAAACTCGAATAGCCTATAATAATATAATAATACTGGCTATGTTGTATCAGATTTTTCCCAGGTGTGGTTTAGAAAGACAATATTTCACTTATTATAAACAATCTAAATAGTATGTCTAAAGCCCATCCCTTCGTCGTTCATGTATTTCTTTACTTTTTAAGAAGAATATTTATCCTGAGTTTCACCTTTCTAATTCAAGAATTTTCTGAAATATCCTTAAAGAATGTTTCCAGCCCCGTTTTCACCCCTTGGAACGCGAATATCGGAAATTTAACAAAGAACACTCATCTAAAATTTCATGTTTCTAATCTTTGGGCTAAGAAAAGGTTTTTAACGCAGGCGAAATCGCCGATAAAGGCTTAAATAACATAAAATTCTTCTCCAGTTTAAAATCGATGGAAATTAAAGTATTTTTTTCTTAATTTGCGCCTGTGAAAGGAGTTTTAGATCAGCTGTATTTTGAAAAAGGGCGGATTGAATAAAATAAAGGATCTCATTTTTATTGTACACAAGTGTTTCTGTTTCAAAAGAAAAAAGTGTTTTCCAAACTTGTGATAGAAAAACAGAAGAAAAAATAACACTTAGATCACTAGGTGTGATTATTTTGTTGGTAGGCAATGAAAGCGCAGCAACGGTCTCCCGTCTTGAGTTATCTGAAAAATAACACTTCCCCTTTCTTTCGTATTGGCATCCTTCTGCGAAGAAATGGACTATCGCATCTGTTTATATACCCACCACAGTAAACAAGTGTAAATACTGTGGTGGGTGTAATACAACCGATCAATTCACGTTCACATAAGCAATACTTGATTCAATCGAGTGACCTAGTAGGCTGTTACTGGTATCACCAAACTGGCTTAGAATCCCAGCAGGTTTAGAACTTATAAAGCAGTCAATTTTGGGTTCGATCTTATCTGATATTCTACAGCTCGTATTCTAAAAATAAAACACGAAAAATTTGGAGGTTAACTGATATTATTAGATTATTATTGGGGGTAGATGATACAGGTGAATTCAGAGACCTCGGAACGATCATGAGTGCAAGGCTAAGGCCAAAAATGTAATTTTTAAATATTTAAAAGTCATTACATAATTTTCTAATCAATATTAGAGCGAAATCGTATTCCGGGATTGTGTAAAAAATTGGTTAAAAAAGTAAAATAAAAAACAAACAGGGGATACATAGATTGATAGAAGTTTTTGGAAGCTTCGGAATTGTCAATTTCCGTTCTAAGATAAGCCTTAAAAGTTGAGAAATTCGCAAATGTAAGTAAATTACCATGTAGAAAGACGAACGTTACCGAACCACAGAAGAGGATTACAGAAGGGACACTCTGTCACTACCGTCGATCTTAAATGTAATATTATGACTGAACTGTGAACAGCTGTTGTTTTCGACGCTAGCTTTAAAATGTGTTCATATTTACTCGTAATAGGTTAGAATATTAGTTTTGGTTCAATTTGAAGTTTTGAAGTGGGTGAAAATCGCGTTCAAAGAATCCGTTACTTACATACATATATACATACATACAGGTGGAACTAATATAAGCGTGTTAAAAATACGATGAAAGATTCCTTACAAGTTCCTTACTTGGGCCATATGCAGAACTTTTCGTGCAGTGGAAAAATAAGGGTTTATTTTATCGATGAGGAGTCTAAATTGACCTTAAAAACTATAAACAACATGTCGAACTTGATCATGCGCAAAAATATGATTTGGCCATTTGACTCCTCTGGAAGTCATCTTCTGTGACCGAACGTTGAGAAGTGTGAACCGTCATTGTTTGTTTTAAAGATGTTTTTTCTAAGCTTTTCTGTTCCCTTCTTCCCCTTGTACACATATGCGTGTTTATATTATTGTATGTATATTTTTCGGACATGACTGTACTGACTGTTGACGTGGCAATGTTTAGATTTTATGTTCTTTGCTTACATTTCTACTTCGGAGATTTGTATACACAAAAACCAATATGAGGTAAATGATACACTCTTCGGGACTTTTCATCTCTACATATTATAAATTCGAAATTTCCAACTTTGTACAATACAAGCACTATTTACCGGCTATCGATCGATGTGTTACTATATATAGTAACGCGCCTATAAAGTTCACATCATGAGAGAGTAATGTTTTTAATGATTTATACAGAAGTTAATAACTTTAATAAAAATCTACATATTATAAATTCGAAATTTCCACACTTTGTACAATACAAGCACTATTTACCGGCTATCGATCGATGTGTTACTATATATAGTAACGCGCCTACAAAGTCCACATCATGAGAGAGTCATGTTTTTAATGATTTACACAGAAGTTACTAACTTTAATAAAAATAAACTAAGTCGTAACTTAGTCTATAATTGTAAAGCTTTAAGGACTCGAAGAGCGAATTTTCCGCTTTCATAAATAGATATCGTTCATGCGCCCCTAGCAGAGGCGTAACTATCATAGCGCAAATGGTTGCAGTGCGATGCCGATGGGGACTACTCAAAAATACATTGTTAATTTAATTTTAAATCGATTCTAGTTAAATTTTATATTAGTTTTGACCTGAATTTGTCATGAAGTATCAAAAATAGTATACTTTACCCTACAGATACTCTAAGTTGATCATTTAGTCATTAGACCTATGACTTTAAGTTGATCTGTTGTGAAAATTTTCCAAGTAACGAAATATGAGAGAATTATGTTTATATGAATTAGGTAAATAGCTAATTTTAATGAAATTGAAAAACCTCCACTGGAATGATTAATTTTCTTAACTTTTTATAAGATACTAGCAGCCCGGGTGCTAAGAAAGCCCGGGTGCAATACACTACCCACTTGCTTCGCTCGTTCGCTTGAATATTATAAATACACTACTCACTCGCTTCACTCGTTCGCTTTTATATATGATTTTTAGTTTCAAAAAAATTATAATTATTGTCAAAGAAAGAATACCTATAACAAAAATAAAAAAATATATAAATAAATATTATGTAGAATTAAAAAAAAAAAGCCAAAAATTCTACGATGCCATCAGTTTCCGAACCCGGGTCCCTATGCATAGAGTGCTGCGACGTTACCTCTACGCTACGAGTGGAACAGTTATGCACGGTCGTTTTTATGATATAAGTATGTTGCGAATTCTTACCTTCGGGTTACGAATTTAATTAATTAATTATTTATATTAATTATGCTATAGATATAAATCTTCCGTGAAAAATTATCTAACTGATGGTGAAAACCGCATCAAAATCCGTTGCGTGGTTTAGGAGGAGTTAGCGGTTAAACAGACAGACGCGAAAAGCGACTTCAATTTATACTATGTAGAGACAATTCGTTTTAGTGGAATATTTTGCATGATATACGTTATTAAATGATATCATTTCGATATTTTTAGTATTGCCATTGAAAAATGCAAATGGTAACTAAATGTTATTTAAGATTATTTACAGATATCGATAATATTATGTATATCATTCAGTTATCAACCATTCGAATATCTAAACAAGTAAACAAATAAATTAAAAGCATTATGCGACTAATTGATAAAACGTTTATCACATTTATTTACTATTTCTTATTGTTTTTTGAGAAATGAAGAAGGCTATGTTCAACATGATTAGCGCCATATCCTTGTATAAAATAGGTGTAGTGTGCATTGTATCCGTCTTATAACTTTAGAAAACTAAAATAAATTATACAGCTCTACCCCACTGACATTCTCGCCTAAGCACGAATTTTCGTTCGTCAGTAAACTACTATCTCTTGGATTTTTCCGAGACAAATTAATGGCATATTAGAGGGTCTCGATCTATGAACCAAATTGTTGGAGCCGTTAATTCGAGCAAATCGTAATTTGCTTCATCAGTAATTTACCGTTATTTGGCTGAGTAGAAGGAAATTAAAGAAAACCCTGAATCTTAAAAACTCTAAGTTTAAAATTTGTTTTCGGTTCGTCGAACGATGTATCAGCCAGGTCTTTGCACAAACGGACAGACAGACATCTAATACTCACTGTTTCGATATGTACCAAATATTATATGTACGGACTAAACGTTTAAATCCGTCAAAATATTGAATTAGATTTGGTTCACTATTACAATACTTTCTTCACTGCTAAAGTCGCTCGCTAATCACTTTAGTTGTCGAGCGTCTATAATTTGCAATGTCTCTTTCTTTCTCTCCCCTCTATAGGCGCTCTAAAGTAAAAATAAGCGAAAATGTTTTAATGCGCTATTGTACATAACTTTAAAGATAAGTACTAAAGGACCTAAAATTTGATAATAATATAAATGAAGGTCATTTTTAACAAAAAATAAAAATGTTTTTCTGTGTTGTTTTTTTATAAATTGTAAAGCAAATAATAAATAATATTATGGTAGGTTACGACTTGGATATTCCTTATCAACTAACAAAAGAATAACGTATAAAAAGTATTAATTACTATAATTTTAGTTTTAAAATAGAACTATTTTTTATTTCGACCTTATTTATTACTTAATAAGTAGCTCTGTTTGATTTAAATTTATTTACTATTAAAATTTACTAAATATAATTTAATCCTTGAGTTAAATTTTAACTGGATTTTATGAAATCGTCTTTGATAGGTGGATAGGAAACACGTTTTATCTTTTTATGTAATTTAAATAATTAAAAATTCTTAGAGCTTAAATGATAAATAAGGTAAACAATGACCTCATTATAGATAATAAAAATAATATATTTTTTGTTTCGCCTTTCATCTTTAAATTTAACACGGTGCCAGATTGATTAATTTTTTTAATGACTCTATAATAACAATGGAAATGGGTAACTTTAGGTACATGATTCTGTTTTTTATCCCTACAATATTATTAATTGTATTTTTCGCTGATAAAGGAACTGTTCAATTTTAATTATCAGTAACTAATTAAATGACTGATAAAGATAATTGTGGTGCATAATTATATTGTTTATAAATAATTTTAATTTTTGAACTTTCAGTTGTAATTGTTGAAAAATATAAAATTGCAAACAGAATTTCATTTTTGTTCGGTCCTTGTTATATACTGGGTGTTTATTCTTCTGGTGCAGTTACTGATTTTTGGAACATCAGTTTGTCATTTTATTATAAACAATAAGCAGACTATTTTTTGTTTACATTTATTTTGAAACTGTTTATTATTTTACGCTCATATTATATTAGAATTATGAATCCGTCGCTTATTTTGAACCTAAGTATATTATATGGGTAATCGTGTCAAAAACATTGCTTCTACAGTAGTCCAGTAGTCTACAGTAGTCCAGTAGTTCCATTACTGAGATACTTGTATAATATATTATATATTATACAGTGTGTATACGGAAAGTTGTGCCATAGGAATTCAATATCCGGATACATACTTTCCCAATTAAATAATTCACTTTTAAACAAAAATTAATGCTTACATAGAAAATTTGACATCATAATTTCGATTCAATAATGTTTTCTGCAGACTGTTCAAAAAGATTTAACACTTTCAAAAATACTTTTATAAACGTGTTTATTTTTTTAAATCACCCAGTATAGTCCGTGTGTGAATAATTATACATACATAACTGTTTAGAGGCAATGTGTGGAACTAAATAAATATACAGAAAAACGCAAGATTTCGAAAATGTTACATTTATCATAATATATTAGCAACATTTTGATTTTTTTTTTTAAATTTTATTCACTATTCACCCCCTGAGTGATTCAGTTTTTTTTACGTTGTGGTCATTCCAATTGTATTTTGTTGACGAAACGATTGTCAAAAAATAAAGATAGAGTGTAAATTTAAAAAACTTAGTGTTTTATTATTATTCAAAATGTTTATCTATTTATATTATATGAATTGTTTTCGTTGCCATGGTTACACCTTTTAATACGTTGAATTGCTCGAACTCGTAATAGATGTTACATTTCAAAAAGTGGTGTACATTTTAAATTTGGGTACCTATTAATAATTATTATCTAGTATATTGTACTGATTTTCATTAGTAATTGACTTCAGTATTTATATTTCGAATCTAATTATTGCCGCGATTTTTAAATGCAATTACTCCGGAGTGAAATTAAAATGAACAAACAAAAAAAAAATTCAAAGCGAGTCAAAAAATGTTGAGTAAAAAGCTAAACATGATCGTTAGAGTTAATTAATCACCAACTGTTTAAAAACTGCAGCAATAATACCTGCGGTCACAAAGCAACTTGGCTTATGTTAGAATTTTTGGTAAAATTTTAACCCTCTAGTAATCGCATGGAATACAACAAAAAATCAGTTGTCTTAATACCATTCAGTGGCGTAACGCAAACTCTTAAGGCCTCCCCGCAAAATTAAGTTTGGGTCCCTTATCACGATACAGTTTGCAATTATACTTTATGTAGGTGCTACGTTTGTAAAAGTACTTAGTTAAATATAATATATCGACTTGGTTGGGCCCTTATGATGGCTGGACCTCCCCGCCATGCGGGGTCCGCGGGGTTATACGTTACGCTACTGATACCATTTATTTATCAGAAGAAGGAGGCAACCATCGACATATAGAAATGGACTGCTGGACGCTAGTAGTAAGACTGTACATCCAAATGCACAGAATAAAGAGGACGATAAGTGGTGAATATACGTTCATCTCTCTCTGACTTATTGGCCGTCTTGCTTGCGTTTTCATTTCGTGCCGAAGACGTACTGAACATGACGAAAACAGAGCATGCCCACCAAATTACTCTTTAGTTCGCACAGCTCAGGTTAGCCGTCCACTATTATAGGACAGACGCTAATGACCCTTGTTGTCGAGCGTCTATAATTCACAATTCATTCTTCCACTACTATATGTCGATGTAGGCAAATTACCTGTAGCGGCTTTAGAGATAAATTATTTTTAAATGAAAAATGTTTCGTTGGAAAGCAGGCAATTATATAATTGTTTCGAAACATATTGAAAAAAATCATTTTACCAACCAGTGGTCACAGTCAGGATTCTAACCTGAACCTTTCCACTTTCGCGGCGGAATGAGCTTAGAATACTCAACCGTGACATAATTGCTATCATGTCACGGTTGAGTATTGTAAGCTCATTCCGCCGCGAAAGTGGAAAGGTTCAGGTTAGAATCCTGACTGTGACCACTGGTTGGTAAAATGATGGCTGCTTTCCAACGAAACATTTTTCATTTGCATTTTCAGCCGTATAAAACTATTATTTTTATTTTTAAAGGTAAAAAATGCCGAAAATTCGACATAAGTCATTGTGTCTTGTAGTGGCAGATATATTGTTTGTATGTTTACAACATAGCGATGTATAAGTTCCCGCGGCCGCGACCGCGTTATTGCGCGCGCAACTCACTAACAACTGCCGCTCATTTCCCCTATTTGTTCCCCCCGTACCCTGCCTGGAGCCTTGCTGCCTTGAGAGATGTAAACACTAAACAGTAAACAACGTTATATTCAACATCACAACAGAACACATTCGCCAGTACGGTCGCACGTGTTCTTTTATTCTAATGCTTGACATCGACATTTGTGCCCCTTCGTGATTCGGAATTGTTCGGATCTCAATAGCCAAATTACCGTTCTCTGTTCTCGAAAATATTGCGCTGATCGAATATGTTGACCGCCAGTGCATCTATTTAATCAGAACTGACAAATGTTGAGCCGATGTTGACCGATTAAGAAGTTTGTGCGATCTAAATTCCCATTCAGTTGAGTAGAAAATTGTAGTTATTTTTGAAAATAATTAACCTCAAGAAAAATAGTTTTGGATAGTTGTTTTAGCTTGGGCGTAAGAAATGAAGACAACTACAATTTACAAACTTTATATTTTTTCATTTAAAGTAAATTACTTTAGGAAAAAAATATCAGAGGTTTAGTAGATCCTTAAAGGGGTCGAATAAGAAAAATAAAAAATTGATTCAGGCGTTTTGGTTGTCAAAATGTTACATGGCTTTTTTATAAATCGGATCAAAATAAGCACGAAACAGTTTTCTGTAAAATTGTTTTTGGGAATTTATTGTCTTTTTCAGAGCGACTAACATACTGCTAACGTCTACAGTATATTTCATGCTAGAGCCTCAAAAAATTGAACAAATAAAGATCGTATAATATAAATAACTGTCATGCAATAATATTTATTTGGCTTAGTAATGACATTGTGTTTATTAGTTTATTATTGTCGTCATTAATGCTGAAATGGATAGATTAAAATCTAAAATCTAGAAACAAGTAATGAAAAATGTTATTTTACATAAATGTCCATACTGAAGTTTAATTTTTGTTGTAATGACAACAAATTACTAAAACTGTTATAATTATTGTTTTTTTTTTTGTGATATTATGTCGGATATAATTACAACTAATGTAATTATAAGTGATGAAAATTTTATTGTAAGGTAAGGGGTTTTCGTTTTTACTTGACTTGCTGTAACTTATGATGTCAACATTTGTAATAATTGAGATCTATACTCGTTGCTACTGAAAATAGTAAGTTGACATTGAAAAAGTTTAATATACACGTCTCTCTCATGCATTCTTGTCACCTTCCTTTTTTATCGCTTTTCTATTAAATGCAACAATAATAATATTATCAGCTATCACTGTGACTTCATTTAAACTATCTAAATAGTATTAATATGTAATCGAATCTTGTTGCCAATCTGCCAGTAGATGCCTGTAATCTTTCATCTCATTCTATAACAATGATGACTTGATTAAAGTGAGATAACTGACACAGAACAAGGAAAGCTTTACTTGCGATAATTTTAGTTTCAATTAGAACTGACCGAGTAATTCGCTTCGGTCAAAAATGGTATCTTCGGCAAAATAATCGGGTTCGGCCAAAAACACACCGAATGTTTCGCCGAAGTCAAATGTTCATGCGCGACTGATATCAGACATTTCGCTGTGTGTTTTCATTATTGCAATGCTTTTGTTAATTGTATTCAACACATTTTGCATACGTGTGCAAGTCAGGAGACAATGCGGTGACCGCCACAAGATGGCGGATTATTTTTTTCCACAACCCCCTTGATATGGGTATCAAATGAAAGGGCGTATCAAGTAAAATACAATAAGCTATGTGACATCGTTATAAAAACTAAAAAGAATTAAATAAAATAATAAAAAAACTTTTATTAACAATTCTTTTATAAATGCAGATACTAAACGGAGTAAAACAAATTTTTATTACAGGGTGTTAAAATTTAAAATTTAAATTTAAAGTGGTTCAATTAAAAATAATACTTGCAAAATGTACTCTCTGACTATCTATTAGTGTGTGCAATGTTTTAATTAAGTAGCTGGCACTATTCAAAAAATAAATTAAAAATCTTAAATTTTTTCTTAAATTTTAACACCCTGTATTTGGAAAACAGAGCCGTTGCGGACCCATATTTACATTATGAAGGTTTTGTCTTAAAATCGATCATAGATTAGTTCCTTAAAGTTTGTGCACATACTTAATTAACACCCTGTATATTACTCGAGAAGGAGTAAGCTTTTGAACTGTGCAAGAATTTTTCAAATCGGTCCAAAAGTTTTTGAGAAAATTGCAATTATCGATTTTCGTTCATCAGTATCCCTTACATAGATGAGTAGGGGTGAAATAAGAAAAAAATTCTTGAGGAATCCCTAAAGTTTCGATTAATTGTACTGTGCCAGTTAGGCCTCTACTACAGTCTACACGTACGGACAAAACTTACTGTTTCGGTATGTTCGGGCCATGAAAGTCTAAATCCGTCGAAATCTCTTGAATCGATTTTTTTCGCCATGGCAAAACTATCTTCGTTCCTATTCTCGTTTGAAAGTAAAAAAAAATTGTTTGTGTCGCGACACTTGGAGAAAAAGTAACTTTCATATACAAAACTATTTAATTAATTATTAAAAAATTTAATTTTAAATCAAAATTTAATTCAATTAAATTGTAAATTTAAAATTAAAAAAAAATGACATTTTAAAATTTAAAAAACATATCTAATAATTAATTAAATGTGTATAAAATGTACATATACATATACGGGGTGTCCGGATTTTAAGTGTACATAGGACATTTACATGGGAAAATGGTTTTTCTCAATTTCCTGCTTTCCTATGCATTTTACAGAAAAAACATACTGGGCAAAAATGAAAGGAATTCATGTGTAGAATAAGATAGTATTTTTTTTAAATTTTAATTTTGTTTTTTTTTTGAAAATTTGTATTTTCACTTTACCATTATAATTAATACCTTAAATATATAATAACTTTTTTGTCAATTTTATCCATAGATTACGTTGGTAAAGTCAGAAAACAAAATTAAGAAAAACCCATTTTTTTCAAATTTTTTTAACTTTTATCGAGACTTTTATTTATTAACCCAAAAATTATTATGAATATGAGTCAAAATAAAAAACAATTTTCAATTATGTACACCCTATGTATGAACTTATCATGAGTAAGGAAGCGTATTCTAACAAATATTTATAATAATTTTTAGGTAAATTTTCGCTACAGCTTACGTTGGTAATAAAAAAATTTCAAAAAGTTTGAAAAAAATAGGTTTTTCAATATTTTAAATTGGTTTTTAAATTTGTATTCTGTTTTTATCAACGTAATCTATTAATAAAATTGACAAGAAAGTTATTATGAGTATTAGTCAGGATATTTAAGGTATTAATTACGATAGTACAGTTAAAATACAAATTTTCAAAAAAAAAAACAAGAAAAATTTAAAAAATACTATCTTATTCTGCACATGAATTCCTTTCATTTTTGCCATGTATATTTTTTCTGTAAAATGTATAGGAAAGCAGGAAATTGAGAAAAACCATTTTCCCATGTAAATGTCCTATGTACACTTAAAATCCGGACATCCTGTATTTAGAAATTTATTTTTTGAAATTATTTTTAAATTCTTGATCTAAAAATTCCAAAATATTTACACTACAAAAAAAAAAATAAAAAATTATAAATGTGTCGTCAAACAGACTAAAACCCGGGTCCGCAAAGTGAAAGACAGGCAACCACTAAATCAATAGATTTCCATGATTTGACGTTCTTAAAATGGTATAGATAGTATAAGTCTCAGCTCTCAGCGTTAAATATTTAACGCGTTAAACGGCCCAAAGTCGCATAAGAAGTTACATTGAAAAATGAATAAAACATCAGTTGAATTTAATGATTTTTGTGTAAATCTGGTATTTTATTGGAACACCCGGTTACGCATAGGTGGTCCAGTCTATGTGGCTTTAAAATATTTTTTTATGTTTACTGTCTTTTCATTATCATTTGACAGACAAATGATCTGTTAGTATTTTAATCAATGGTAAATTGTCATATAGTTGTTTGGCTAAACTCTATCACTGCTTCGGCTGATTTAGATTGTTTAGCAGTTTGAGCTCCGGACGTGTTGTAGTACCGACATATTGTTGTTGTGTTGTATATTTACGTTGTTAAGGCAGGGGAGCAAGTGAGCTTTTGAAATCGTCAGCCAGTAGGTCGTAGGTAAGCAACGCTACAGACAAGAGTTGTCGCGTATCGCGGCACGACAGATCGGGTACTGTTATACAGTGTCCACCGTACTATCGAACTATCAAGTACAATATTATTTTGTAGCTACGGTAATACTATTGAAACGTTACGGTCGCGTATACAGGGTGTATCGGAACACAGTCATAAAAAGAGTGATAATACAACTGTGTAAAACTTTTTTCTGTAAAACTGAGATATGCTACTTTGGGATTAATCGAGGAATTTATTGACAACGATATTAATGTTCACTCGAATTTCTACAGGAAAACGAAATATGTTTTTGGTATGTGTTTCGAGCGCACAGTCAACGCATCTGCGAATTTAAAATAATATTATTTTGTCACTAGTGTCGTCAGTGATGCCAGTGTTGTATCTTACTTCAGTCAACAACTTGTAATTATTACGATTACGATGAGAGCTACGTTCGTCGTCAGTCCAGTGCTACGAAATATTCGGATTATAACGCACGCCTGTGTTCTTTCTCTATCTGAATTGACACTGTAATCGTCTCATTCTATCCACCACTTTCATGTATCTGTTGTTGTTGTTGTTTACGCGACTTTAACGTTAATCAATTGTCTTTATGTGACCTCTGTTGTTTTCTGATTGTTTTTTGTTTATTCACTAAATTTTTAAACGACAATTTCAGTTTCGCTTAATTTAAAGTTGAACGGAAATAGTTTTGCGCATTCTGATTGGTCGGTTCCGTTTGTATACCGGAAACACGTGGTTTTCAAGACTTCAGTTGTGATTTTATTGTGCCGAATTTTAATGTTGGGATTTTGTGTTACCTTGATTTGTTTGTCAATCGTTGAATTTATTATCAATTAAGTGCGTAATTTTTTTTTATTGAAATGAATAAAATATTATGAACATAACATATTGTGATTTGAAGTGAAGCAGAAAACAGATTTAAGATAAATATGTGACTAAAAAATGAAACGAAAGAAGTACCTTTAGTCGTTTTATCTGCACTGACGTCAATTTTTGAAATTGTACGTGGGTAATGCATTGTAAGTAAAATTATTGTTTACGTTTATTTATTATTTTAAATTAATATTGTTCTTGCATTTAACAATATTTGAAGGACATATAAGCAAACCTATTGTTGAAACAAAATATTTATAGTCTGTATGTATGTAACAAACAAATATTGTTAAAAACTTTAAATATACATAGTTCAATGTGTACTTTTACAATAGTTGCTAAGGTGTTTGCAAAAAAAAAAAACGTGATAATACGCATAATTATACAGGTTGTATTTTCAAGTTGTTAGAAAAAAAATGTATAATAACCTTATACGGGGTAAAAAATCAAGGAAATCTTTGAGTTATTGAAAAAGTAGAAAAAATTAAAAATCTTCCATTTTTTATACTTTGTAGAATTCCGTACCTTATTATGAAAAAAACTAAACCCTTATTTCCGTTTGCCTGTCTGTCCACCAAGACCCCTTTTCTTAGGAACGGCTAGAGGTATCAAGTTGAAATTAATATTTTAATATATTATAAAAATATATTTTAAGTTTAAAAAAAAGGGTGTGGGTCTCGGGACCCCCGACAGATGTGAAATATCAAAGAAAACGTTATTGAACTCGGTGGTATTCTCTATGTAATAGTATATATTTTTTTAAAAGCAGCAACTAACTGTTATACTGACGTAATCCTATATACTGCACTGTAACACACGAGGTTGTCTTCCCGTGCCCGAGCGCGCGGAAGCCGAGAAAGAAAGAGAGAGAGAGAGAGAGAGAGAGTACCGCAGTGGTGGGGAGAACAGCAGCGAAGGAGCGGACCATAAATTTCGTTGCATATTTCCCCTCACGTGGCTGTTCACAGCCCGACATAAGATGTTTCACATCAAAAATTAATGAAATAGTGGGTATAAAAAATGTGTGTCAGTCCTTATTTCCTTAAAAACAGACATAATTAACGCCAAAAAAATCGTTTTTAATAATTTTATCAATAATTTTATATCAGCTTTTAGAAAAAGATACGTCGTTTGTTACATTTGTTGGCTATGTGAATCTTCTATTCAAAAGCATTTTGTATAATAAAATTATTTAATCGGGTACAAGGTACAATACCAACAGTTGGACATACAGCTGATGCCGGGTTTCAGCGCCGCCACCACAGGTTCGCACAGCGTTCCGTCAGAATACACTCAAAATGAACTTTTGTATCTCAGTTGGCACATCTAACTACTTACTGTTCGTTGTTCATTTTGATTTTCATTTAGGGTATCGAGCGAAGCGATTTTTGATCGACAGGAGACGATTTCAACAAGCAAACGCTACTTACTCATGGTCAGTCGCATTAATGCATACAAAACAAAATTTATTATAAAACAATTTGAATTACTTTCAAAATATGTCCCGATCACCTACAGAAACATCAAAATTGTAATTTTAACATTGAAAAATACGTTTCAGAAATTAAAAAGGTGATTGAAGATTTTGAGGTCAGATTTCATGATTTTGAAAAAGTTAAAGATATTGTGCAATATCTGTCTAAGATATTGTGCAATATCTTTAAAAAATTCTCATTAATGATATTGATAAGATAATAAAATAATAATTAATCTGTATTTTTCTGTGGCTACTTTCAATTTATAAATATGTATAACTAATAAATATCAAGTTGGTTTAATACACACTCCCCATTGTCACTTATTAGTAGGTACCGACACAAGACATATTATGTGTTAAATGTAAAGATTTTAGTAGGTAGATCGCGACACATTCTTGAGAAAAATTTTATTAAAATTTTTTTTATAAGCTAGTAGTGAGAAGATACTAAAACTAATTATCTTTTTACGCGCCTACTTTTCATATTGGAAGCTTGTTTCGTGCTTTTGTGTTGGACGCAGTCGGGTTTTTGTTCTTTTAATAATGTTTTTTAATCTATTAATAGATTTTGTTGTCATAAACGTTTTGCTATGTACAACACATACTGGAATTTTTTATGTTTAATTGTTTATATTGTTTTAAAATTCTATACAAATAGTATTCAAAAAATAAACATTCAGAGTTTCGAGTTTACGAAAACAAACATTTTTTAAATTTTGTGAAGCTAAACAGATAGGATTTTTAAATATCTGTAAAACTATGAATTCGGTGCTTTTTATTAAAAAAGTAATATTTTGCTGGAAGATAAATGTTATCTGACACTACCGCATTTAATAAATAATTTCTAAATTTAATAAATATGACTGTCAACGTGTCACTAATGGCCGGTTTATCGTACATTTTAATCATGATGTTTAATTAATCACGCTGTAAAATTTTGATTGCTGTGTGTTCATTGGTTGAAGCTTTTCGTTACCATAGCAACCCGTCATTTAACAGTGTGTTTAAAAAACATCGTGATTAAAATGTACGATAAACCGGCCATTAGTAATATACTTTATTCAGAAACGTTAAAAAAATTACATGTAAATTGAGGTTAATTAATAATTGATTCATAAATAACACCCTTTTTTCACAATATGGGTCCACTGCAGTTGTCACCAAACACCCATTGTTGTCATAATATTAGAATGCTTTGCTTATACAAGAAAATTTGACTGATGACCAGTCCTATACTTCCCACCTAATAAATATTTGCAAAAAATAAACACTCTTTTTTTATTCTTTGAAAAAAAGTATGGCCCTCTTTTTTGTTTGGTGATCTACTGATGGCTAGTAATATAGGAAAAATCATGGTTACCTTGATTTACGTACAATTTTCTTTTTTTAGTAAAATATTTTTTTTCTCGAAAACTATACATTTTAGAGAAAAAAAATATTTACATTTTTTTCATATTATAGCATCCAGAATTCATTTATATTTTTTTACCTATGTTAATACGTGACATTGAGAACGTTTTTTTTAATATCTCAGGATCCACTGAATCGATTTGACTCAAAATCTAATCAGATCTAAGTTAAAGGCTGATAAACACAATAGAACAATCGGCATCCGTTTTTACGATATCGAGGGCGAAACATTGACCACATACACACACACACAACAGACATCAGTCAGAAAATGATCTTAAACGATTGCTAGGGTCTCAAAACGTGAAGATCTGTTAAAATATCGAAATATTTTTTTCGGACTAAATCCATTACTTCCCTACCATAGTAGAGGTGGGAAGTAAAAAGCTTCTTCACATAATATATCTCACTTTTAGGACACAAACCCGAATCTCTCAAAATTCGCGCTGGTGTGCTTGGTGACAATAATTTATAGTGTATTCACATTCTGAAAAAAGTGTGTTATTATTAGTGACTTAAAAATTGTTAATATTTTAAGTAGCAGTTCCGTTTTTTTTTTTTTTTTTTGATAAGTAACGGAGTTATTGAGCAGTCTATAGATGAATAATTATTGTATACATGATTTAGAGAAACAAAACAGTTTGCGATAATAATAAAGGGGTATCAGCATTGGCGTTTGAATAAGAGAGCAGCAAAATGACAAATGCATTGCGGCTTGACATTTCATATGTTAAAATAACCTTTAACTGTCAAAAGGTGAAGTCATTAGTCAGCGCATAGTCAGTTTTACCGGACGACAGTGTCCTACCGACGATTTGGACGTTTAACGTCAACCCCCAAAGCCATATTCCATTACATACAGGGTGTTTCGAGATTAGTTTAGGTCAAATTCAATCCACAGGCCAAACGTATACAAAAATGTTTTTTTCAAATTTACCGTAGTTATAGAAAAAAACATTAATTTATTAAAATTAATTGATTATTTAATTGTAATTATTATTTGTTAGGATTCATGCCACAACAATCTGTGTAAAAAAGACGATAAAATAATAAAATAGAGATATTAAATAAATTAATTTAATTTAATAAATTATTAATTTATTAAATATATTTATTTATTATATTTATATCTAATTATTTATTTAAAAAAAAAACATTTTTGTGTTGAGATTCGAACCCGAGACCTATTGCGTATGACGCGGCGGTGCTATCCGTTAGTTACGCTACGTACATCTTACATAGAAATGCTGTATAATAGGGTATTATAATCATGAACTTCCGACTAACTTCATGGTGTTACTACCGACTAACTTCATGGTGTTAAATTTTTGTGACGCGATACGCGCGCATCGTAAAAATTCACTCTCATCATTTTTCCATAACGCGCCAAAAGAAGTATAACTTCAAAAGAGATGAATATCGTGTATGGATTGCAAAACTAAAATATTTTTGATCTTAGTTTATTAGATTACCTACGTACTTATACATGTATTGTTGTAACACCATGTAAATTCTGTTTCGTGAAACCTATTTGATTTTATCAGGTCACTCTATATCTCCTGCCATTCTGTCACAGTCCAACTTACTTTCTTGTTACAATACAAAAAACGGTGCGTAGTAGCGAAATGCTTTGTAGAACAGGAAATCATTTTAGAACAATTAATAGCTTACGATTTTCTTATAAACAAAATTACAAATAGAAATTATGGTTTAGCTTTTTAATTGCCGTTTTTTAGTGATCCAAATATTTCTGGTTTAAAGTGTAAGAGTTCTTTTTTCATAATAAAAAAAATGTAGTACCTTTTTATAAGAGCAATAAATTAATTAATAGTTTCAATTTTCGGGCTCCCAAATTCTATAATCACCTTCCAGACCTTAGTGCTGAACATTTTCAAAAATAAAACCAAGCATTCTTAATTTCAAAAATATATCACAGATTTCGATTTTTGCGATTTTCTTAAGGTATATACCTAGAAAAAATGTGATTTTTGACGAAAATCGAAATCTCTCAGAACTTTTGCAAAATCACCATGCTTATAGAAAATGACACGCTGATTCCAGCGAGCACAAGCAAACGTCTGTATCTCTTTTGGTTTAGAAGCTGTGCCCGTTTAAAATTTCCAAAAATTCACAAACAAATCTTTGAATGGCCGTAACTTCTAAACTAAAAGAGATACAGACGTTTGATTGTGCTCGCTGGATTCAGCGTGTTTTTTTCTATAAGCATTCTTAATTTCAAAAATATATCACAGATTTCGATTTTTGCGATTTTCTTAAGGATATACCTAGAAAAAATGTGATTTTTGACGAAAATCGAAATCTCTCAGAACTTTTGCAAAATCACCATGCTTATAGAAAATGACACGCTGATTCTAGCGAGCACAAGCAAACGTCTGTATCTCTTTTGGTTTAGAAGCTGTGCCCGTTTAAAATTTCCAAAAATTCACAAACAAATCTTTAAATGGCCGTAACTTCTAAACTAAAAGAGATACAGACGTTTGATTGTGCTCGCTGGATTCAGCGTGTTTTTTTCTATAAGCATTCTTAATTTCAAAAATATATTACAGATTTCGATTTTTGCGATTTTTCTAGGTATATACCTAGAAAAAATGTGATTTTTGACGAAAATCGAAATCTCTCAGAACTTTTGCAAAATCACCATGCTTATAGAAAATGTCACGCTGATTCCAGCGAATACAAGAAAACGTCTGTATCTCTTTTGGTTCAGAAGTTGTGGGCATTCAAAGATTTTCTGAAATGTTGTGGGACGTTTAAAACTGCATAACTTCGAAACTAAAAATTCGACTGATGACCAGTCATACTTCCCACCTAGTAAATATTTGCAAAAAATAAACATTATTTTTTTATTCTTTGAAAAAAAGCATGGCCCTCTTTTTTGTTTAGTGATCTACTGATGGCTAGCTTAATATAGCAAAAAACATGGTTACCTTGATTTACGTACAATTTTTATTTTTTTTAGTAAAATATTTTTTTTCTCGAAAACTATACATTTTAGAGAAAAAAAAATATTTACATTTTTTTCATATTATAACATCTAGAATTCACTAATATTTTTTTTTACCTATGTTAATACGTGACATTGAGAACGTTTTTTGAATATCTCAGGATCCCCTGAACCGATTTGACTCAAAATCTAATCAGATCTAAGTTAAAGGCTGATAAACACAATAGAATAATCGGCATGCCCGTATGTTGTTCCGTTCTTAAGATATCGAAGGCGAAAAATTGACCACATACACACACACATACACACACATACACACACACACACACACACACATACAGACATCAGTCAGAAAATGATCTTAAACGATTGCTAGGGCCTCAAAACGTGAAATCTGTTAAAATCTCGAAATATTTTTTTCGGACTAAATCCATTACTTCCCTACCATAGTAGAGGTGGGAAGTAAAAAATGTAGTACCTTTTTATAAGAGCAATAAATTAATTAATAGTTTCAATTTTCGGGTTAACAAATTTTATAATCACCTTCCAGACCTTAGTGCTGAACATTTTCAAAAATAAAACGAACATTTCAGAGATTTCTTTTCATGTTTTAACGAGTAATCTTCTGACGTTACTAATATTTAAATATATAACTTATTATTTTTTGTATTTTTTCTACTCAAACAGTATTTCCATGATCCGCCTATAATTTTGTTAAGGATCAAAACTAGTAGATATATAAATTAAGAATAGTGGGATCTCGGTTTATAATTTAGTTTTCTTACGGATATTTGATTTTTTTTTGATATTTTTATACTCCAAGTCTTCATTTCTGGGCTTGTAGGCCGTGGTCCGGTGGTGTTTCTACCTGACGTTTCGTCTACAATTGCGGTAGACATTCTCAAAGGCGATGTGGCAGCGGTCAAAGTGTCCAGTGTGAGCCGCCAAGGAGGACACATCGCCATTGAGAATGTCTACCGTCAGGTAGAAATACCACCGGACCACGGTCTACAAGCTCGGAAACCATGAAGACTTGGAACAATGCCGGCCGTGAAAGCTTACACACCTGGATATTTTTATACTTGTCTGGAAAGTGGGAATAACGTGTTTCCACAATTTTTGTCTGTCGGCCTGTATCATGACGAGAACGCCTTTGAATTTGGTACAGTCCTAACTGGTAACCAAACTTTAAAGTATATAGGATATATTTTTTTATGCGGTTACGATCAGGTTTTATTTATTTCATTCGGATGCTAAACAGATTAAGTTCAAACAAAAATGACCTCTTAAGATACAAAGATAATGTTTCTGTTAAAACCGCCATTGTCGCGAATGAAGTCGCGGATAAAAGCTAGTTCTGTATAAATATTAAACACACAATGTTGATATAAACAATGTATGATTGTTTGTGCTGATCTATGGTCAGAATGTGTTGTGATGAATATTGTTAAGTCTATAGTATGTATTAAATAAATTACTTCTAGAGATTGATGCCAGAATAAAACAAACATTTATATTTGAGTGCGGCCATGTTGATAGGACATAATGTCAAACAGGTTGGGCCAAATGTTTTGTGATCGAAATATATCCATAAATAATTTATTGATGTGAACAGCCGCGTGAGGGGAAATATGCAACGAAATGTTTGGTACGCTCCTTCGCTGCTGTTCTCCCCACCACTGCGGCACTCTCTCACTCTCTCTCTCTCTTGGCTCAGGCGTGCACTGTAACACACGCGGTGTTACAGTGCAGTATATAGGATTACGTCAGCATAACAGTTAGTTGCTGCTTTTGAAAAAATATATACTACTACATAGAGAATACAACCGAGTTCAATAACGTTTTCTTTGATGTTTAACATCTGTCGGGGGTCCCAAGATCCACACCCTTTTTTTATTTTTTAAAGTTTGTTTATAATCATATTTTGTTGCGCGACAAGGCTGCTCATCTCGAAAATTGTCTTTTCAATTAAGAATTTTTAAAATATTAACTTTATTTAATCGGAAAATCCTCAGGGCTCTGCGTAATTTTTTTTTTCTCTCTCTCTATATGTATATCTATTTTCATCTCCTGTTATTTCAAGGACATGCACTGATAGATAGTTAAAAAACATATTGCGAAAATTAGTTTTAAAAAATGCAGGTACCTGCAGTTTATAAAAATAATTGAATTATGTTCAGCGCTATGTGAGATTCGCTAGATTGTTGGACGATCGGGGGGGGGGGGGGAGGAATAAAATCGACGTGGTGACGTAAGGAGGGAAGACGGAGTGCTTTAGGATCGCAAAAGTAAATAAACACACATCTGCTGAACTCACATATGTGTATGTGTGTATCCAATTTACTACGTTCACAATAGTCTTTTGTTAGATCGATTTTCTTTTTATCAAAACAAAAATTGTTACATAATTGCAATCAGGGACGGTGCAGGGGTTTAACATACGAATATATGATAGAAAGAGTTTTTTTAAATCATTGGACTTTTTTGTCTAGCACTTAAAACAACTTCACAATAATTTTTTAAAGTTGGATAAAATAGGCCATACCACTATTTTTCATTTCAAGGTCATGTTCAGTAGAAGCGATCGACCATACTAGTACTCATCGAAAAGCAACGACGTTATGTTCATAACTATATTGTACTCCATAACTAACATCGTACGAATATCCAGTCGAGCAGCAAATCAATTACCCATTGACCACCAACGACAGAATCTGAATTCTTACGTTTTTTCTCCATATTGACCAGAGTTCAAATTACATTAAAAACCACGTAAACAAAATTATATACTTTCGGAGATTTTGGGTTAAAAGCGTTTAGGGTTATGACAATAACTTACGCAGTGGTTTCATAAAACTGCATCGTAGTTTATTTTATAATCTCATTAGAAATGATTTGAAAATGAAATTTTGTATATTTTGATTGAAAAGGGCTCCACTGCATTGACTTTTTTGCTGAAGTCGAGTGTCTATAATCTACACTCTTCTCTGCGACCGTGGATTGTCGTTCATCAGTACACTACTTTTTATCGGTCGAATTATGAAATATGAACAAAATCGTTGGTGCCGTTTTCGAGAAAATCGCAATTTTTTATTTTCGTTCATCAGAAAATAGGGGAGGGGCTTAGCAGGAAAACTCTGAGTAAATTCCTAAAACCCCTGAGTTTAAAATTTGGTTTCGATCTGCTGACCTCTAAAACTAGTTTTTTCAGTTTTTAGGGACCATAAATCCGTCGAAATGTCGAATTTTTTACGCCACTGCAAAACTACTTTTATTGAAAATAAAAATTGTAGGAGAGAAAGCATCAAAACATCCTCTCAGTAAAGTTTGAGGTATTTTTATAAGATTTTGAGTAAGTCTTCATGGTTTCCGGGCTTCTAGGCCGTGGTCCGGTGGTATTTCTACCTGACGTTTCGTCTACAACTGCGGTAGACATTCTCAAAGGCGATGTGGCAGCCACATCGCCTTTGAGAATGTCTACCGCAGTTGTAGACGAAACGTCAGGTAGAAATACCACCGGACCACGGCCTAGAAGCCCGGAAACCATGAAGACTTGGAATAATGCCGGATAGATTTTGAGTAGTTAAAAATCTGTATTGTTTTGGTATTCAGTGCAAGATAACACCTGCTGGAAATTGAAAAAATTATTGGTTTCCATAAAAAATCTTGTAAAATATCAATAAAATAATATATAAACGTGTCGACGAGTACAAATATCACACAGTATTCGTAGAGTAAAGGGGGCAAACGTGTTCCCCTTATGACCTTCTACATCTGTTCCCATCCCTTCTGATATACGCTATGTATGTTGTGTCGCCCAGGAGTTGGAAGATTGTCAAACGCTGGTTTTGATATCCTTGATGATTTTGGTTTTTTTAATATCAGTTTGACTTGTATATTGTATGTATGTAAAAAAATCCTGCAACTCGATTTTTACCCTCTTCCAAATGTCCAATCAAATACCTGAATATGTCTAAATTATAAATTAATAAGGTTTATACGGCTGAATTGCAATTGAAAATTTTTCGTCGAAAAGCAGCCAATTATATAATTGATTCGAAACATATTGGAAAAAATCATTTTAACAACCATAGTCACAGTCAGGATTCTAACCTGAACCTTTCCACTTTCGCTGCGGAATGGGTTTACATTTACTCAACCGTGACAAGATTACTAATCAAACATTCTCCTTATATGCTTCGGAATCAATTGATTTTCACTACATGCGAGAGTTATTTTATTATAACTAGGTAGTAGATGTGAATCTTCGTTCTAGCGAGAGCTCATCATGAAACACTTTTAATGGCGCAAGTGGAAAGGTTCAGGTTAGAATCCTGACTGTGACTATGGTTGGTAAAATGATTTTTTCCAATATGTTTCGAATCAATTATATAATTGGCTGCTTTCCAACGAAAAATTTTCAATGTCTAAATTATATTTCATCTAAATATATTTTTTGACTGAGTCCTTAGTTTATTTATTTTAGTTAAATTGTTAAATAAATATTGATTATTGGTAAACAAGAGGTCACACGTGTAAAATATGATGGAATGTTAGTCTGTAGGAAAAACCCGCACAAGCGAATTATTATTGTCAAAATTCCATCCGGATGTTAAAACAAAATTCTGAAGAAAATGAGAATATTTCGGGTAAGTCCATTAACTGGTCATTTTTTCTCTTATAAAACATTTTTTCCACAAAAAATGTCATCTGACTGAATTTTGATTTGTTGATTTTTTCTTGGAAAGTTGTTGATTATATTTTTGCACATCACCTGCAATCGATTCGAGAATTATTACGCAATTACGATAAAGTCAAGGAGGGTAATGTTTATTTGCGAAATGTTTATATTTCCGAAAACAAGGTACGAAAGTAATTCACAGAAAATTTTAGTTTTCGTTACTGATGATTTTAATTTTAAGTTAGGTAATAGTAAAAAATTAATTGATTACTCACCCACGACCTTTTACTCTATGTCTAATTATTATATGCTAACTATCCGGTCCAGCTTTGCCCTGATGCAAATCGGATTAATTAGGCTTTAAACAGTAAAATAAATTTAAAACGGTTCAGTAGTTTTGACGTAACGTAAATGCAGCCTTATTTTATATATTAATATAAAGATAAGGGTGTCCCACGACATCACGTGACTTTTTGATGTGAAACATCTTATGTCGGGCTGTGAACAGCCGCGTGAGGGGAAATAATGCAGCGAAATTTATGGTCCGCTCCTTCGCTGCTGTTCTCCCCACCACTGCGGCACTCTCTCTCTCTCGGCTTCCGCGCGCTCGGGCACGGGAAGAGAGAGAGAGTATACATATGAACGTACTGTAAAGCAAAAATATATGTATACACGTTTAGGTATGTAATATAGATACTTCGCTGTGTATTTAGTTGTGTTTCTGGCTCAGGCGTACTCAAACGCCGCAACCGCGTGTGTTACAGTTAGTTGCTGCTTTTGAAAAAATATATACTACTACATAGAGAATACCACCGAGTTCAATAACGTTTTCTTTGATGTTTCACATCTGTCGGGGGTCCCGAAACCTACACCCTTTTTTTTATATTTTTCTAAACAGTTTTGTTTAGGAACCACCGGTTTATTTTTTCACACACGTATACGCCAGTATATTATAATATTCTTTACTCATACCTATTATGTGGATATGCGAATGTTGAATATAAGCGTTTTTACAACCCTGTGTTTTCTCTGTAGGTTTGCTTACTCAGCTATAACACTTATTCGTACATACTTATTGAAAAATAATTTACATAGATTTGCTTTCAAGAAAACACATGCATCTTCTCAACTTTTTGATCTGAGCAAAAATCAATTTGCTGAAATGTTGAATGACTTTTCTTACGTTGGATTCCACAAAAGCATTATCAAAGATCTTCTGACACATAAAATGGTAATGACACCTCTGTCTATTATTTCATCTTCTTGCGGTTTTTTTTGGGATGAGTATTTTGTATAACATCTAGATGGGAAAATGCGTTTGCATGATTTTTGTCGCATTCGAGAACAACTGAACCGATTTTAATTGAACTTGATACACAGTCTATTAAAGACGTATATGACATAAGATTTCTGTCGCGGGCATTTTTAAATGTGTTTTACATTATGGAAGTTGTACCGAAGTTTTTTCACACTTTTCTTCGGTAATCCGTTCTAGACAATATATTCAACTAACGTAAGATTATAAGAAGATCCATTGTATTATATTTTGAGAGTAAAATTTCGAAAGATGCAAAAAGGAATGATTCAAGTATTGTTTAATCCCCTGAGTATATAGTTTCGACTATTTAACTCATATACCGCGTAAGATTATTCCAGATTAAGGGTAAATGTTTTTAAAAGAGATAGGTGCAATATATTTTCATAATGCCTTTTGCGTTTAAAGGAAAGTCCTTTTTACCCTCTAAACAAAATGATTTTCCTGATTCTTGGTAGTTAACTCTGTGCTATTTCCCTTTTCTGTTTTTATCATCACTTTGTTTTTCCTCGCTTTTCTTCTCCAGTCGTATATTCTTTGAAGTTATAACTGTTTCTAAAGCATACTTGTATCTCACTGTTTTCTGTTTAAACTCACTGACTTCATTTTTAATTAGTAGCTACAATTTTCAACTGCATTCTGTACTTCCCATAATTTGCAACCATAACTATTTCACGATATTATTAACCGGTTTCGCTCTAAATCAGAAAACAGGGAAATTGTTAGTTGTGAAGAACTCATGTTAAAATTCAAGAAATTGTAATATTTATGTATATTAATATAATTATTTATACTGAAAAAAAAAAACAGTTTAAGCCCAAAATCCAATTTTAATTAGCATGTGTTAATAAAAAAAAATTTACAAATTTTTAAAAAAAACTAAGATATATTTGCAATGAATACTAAAAAAGTTTCCATAAAATACCCAAACATGAGCACTTTTTCTCGATGCACGTTTTGCTGACCAGGAGATGATTAAAAGTTTTAATCATCTCCTGTTGATATAGAGCACTAAAATCGTTTCCACAAAACACCAAAACACGAGGACTTTTTTCTCGATGTACGTTTCGCTGACCATTTTGGCATCATCAGAAGATGAACGGCCGAAAGTATGGAAAAATCCGAACAGTTGATTTCGGCTTTGGACAATAACTGACCTTCGGTCGGACACTAGTTCCAACCTTCTACAAAAGATTTGGAGGTATAATTGCAAAATTTTTGACAAATCATATTTGCCAAATTGCTCATCAAATATTTAAGATTTTATATCCAGATAAAGGAAAAGAAGCGTTGATACGAACTTTTTTAACACGCTTATATTAGTTCCACCTGTATGTATGTATGTAAGTAACGGATTCTTTGAACGCGATTTTCACCCACTTCAAAACTTCAGATTGAACTGAAACTTTGTACACTTATCAAGGACCGATGACAATATAATAATTCAATAAGTTTTTTAGTCCTGGAGATCCTGGATCTCCAGGACTAAAAGAAAGCAAAAAACTTCAGATTTAACTGAAACTTTGCACACTTATCAAGGACCGATGACAATACAATAATTCAATAAGTTTATCCCATTATCCTGACCAGGATCTTCAGCACTAAAAAGTAAAAATAAATTATAATTTAAAAAACTAAAAAACACGCTTTAATGGTAAAACTGAACTAAAAAGTAAAAAATAATTTTTATTGTAAAAAAGCGTGGGGTGCTTTGTACCATATTTTCATACTTTATAATAACTGATATCGAGCACCCCACGCTTTTTTACAATAAAAATTATTTTTTACTTTTTAGTTCAGTTTACCATTAAAGCGTGTTTTTTAGTTTTTTTAAATTATAATTTATTTACCAAACACTACATATTATTTTATTTGTTCATTTTTTTTACAGCCTGTATGTATCATACTACACTTTATACTATATAGTATTCAAGTAGGTTTCAGTATGTTAGTGAGAATCTATGTAGTATGTAATATGAGTGTATTTGTGCTACCGCTCGAACCCCTGTTGAGAAAAGAACATTACCTCACTAATTTGAACAATAAAAACTGATCGTTCTTCCAGCCCGCGGAATGTATGCATCAACACATCATTCTTATTTTTTACAAGGTGTTTTCAAAATATGCAAGGTCGTACATTTGTGTCCTAGCATTTCCAAACATAAATAAAAAATTCACAGATTTCGCAATCCTTGCAACCATCGAGGACATTGGAAATGATAACAGCATATATGAAACATAATTAACTGTTTATTATACACACAATATTTATCAATGCACTGTTTAGTTTTGTCAGGAATAACCCTATTATTCTTCTGTTATATACGCGTTCACTTTTGCTTGATTACTTAACTTTTAAATGGATTTTTCTACAGTATTTATTAACATTTGCTCAAAAATAACACCGCAGATCGTCGCAAATACCTCTCAATTAACTAGACATGATATAAAACACATTTCGAAAAAGTTGCACTTGTTCAATTTTGCATGTTGCTCCTCACTTGATCGCGACACAGTTGTCTTTTGGCCTTGAACGAAAACTCGTAACTGTGCCCCCATATACGAACATAAACATTTCCAATGTTAAATTACGTTAACTGATATTATCAATTTTTAACGTCGCCAACCGCCAAGGTAATTTGGACCTAGTACCTACCAATTCATATTTTAAATTTGTTGCTATAAACATCAAACTAATTTGATTCCGTCGTTTGGCGTAGGTTTAAAGAAATCCTGTGCCAATTTCGTTACAATTTGTTCACGAATAAAAAGGATAGACAAACAGAACGAAATTTTAAATTTTCTTGAACATACACTGATTTATTTCTTTGTCTGTTTTAAGAAAAGGGTTCAGGCGAGAAGAGCCACAAAAGTTATAATAAGTTTAAAATCGTTTTGCCAGATCAAGAATATTTTTTTTCTTGTTATATTAAATTAGTAAAATGTTATATAAACGTTGATGTTTAGAAAACATTCTGTATAAATTGTGTGAGGTTAATGTTGTGGTATAGAGGTTTTAAAGCTCCGTCATAAGAACAAAACCTCATTTCAAGTTCTTCGTTTTGATGATTTAAAATAAACACACCCTAGCTCTTTGCCAAATGATACCTTATTATGGACTCTATTCTCAAATTTTTATTTAATTGCAGGAAATTTTAATTTCCTTTCTTGTTTTTATTTACATTATGCATATTTATTTTTATGTATTTAACAATAAGTACTGTCGCTATTTTTGTATTATTGTTTTGGAAAAATACAACGTTGGATGTTTTCGTTATTTTTTTTAATATAGGTAAGTACATATAGTAATAACGGGACTTCTATCAACAATTCCGTTTTCTTGCGGTTTTTAGATATTTGTAACACCTAGTGACCTAGACGAAACAATGTGTTTCCAAAATTGTCTGTCTGTCTGTCTGTTTGTACCAAGATCACACCAGAACGACTCAACTGATTTTAATGAACCTTGGTACACTGTCTTCTATTACCAAAACTTAAAAATAAGATACTTTTTAAGGTTTATGTCAAAACTCACTAACTCAAGCGAAGACTCCGGTAAAGCTAGTAAGATATAAAGTTGTACATATTTTGAACAATCAGAATGAGTTTCTCTCACTAAATAATTAAAACTTATTATAATATGTGATGCATGTACCTAGATTGTAAAGTCGGGAGTCAAAACGCAGCTAGAAGATTCAAAGCAAGGCGTCAACCTGCAACGTGCACACTGGAGAGGGATGAATAGCAAAGAATGAGGTCGGTCAGAGCAGGCGGCAAATGAAATTATAATATCTTTTTCAACTAAACGCAATGTCGCGTATAAATTTCCTCTTTCTGCAGTTCTTTTCCTCTAGCTAGCTACTGTTCCCTCATACTAAACTATACTACAGCCCTCATAAAAAGTTAGGAAAAATATTATTATCTCTTTTAACATGATTTCACATTTTATTCGAATATTTAGAATTACTAGGCTGACCCTGTCGAGGTTCAACGGAGTGAGGATATTTGGAAAAGTATTTTAGAAAAAAAAGGGTGTGGGTCTCGGGACCCCCGACAGATGTGAAACATCAAAGAACGCTATTGAACTCGGTGGTATTCTCTATGTAGTAGTATATATTTTTTCAAAAGCAGCAACTAACTGTTATACTGACGTAATCCTATATACTGCACTGTAACACACGCGGTTGTCTTCCCGTGCCCAAGCGCGCGGAAGCCGAGAGAGAGAGAGAGAGATAGAGAGTGCCGCAGTGGTGGGGAGAACAGCAGCGAAGGAGCGGACCATAAATTTCGTTGCATATTTCTCCTCACGCGGCTGTTCACAGCCAACATAAGATGTTTCACATCAAAAAGAAATCATAATTGTAGTTGTTTATCTTAACTAAGAAAAATAGTGATGACACATAATATGTCGACGAAAAGCTACAATAAAAAAAATGATATCGGTTGAGCAGGAATCGCTGGCGTTTGATTTCTAAGTTAAAAAATAACATTGGGAGGTCTTAAACTGAAAACGAATGGGTTTAGGAAAATATTTTCTTTTTTAGTGCCTTTTATTCGAAAAAACAGAAACTATTTTTGATTGATTTAGCGTTGTAGTTTATTTCTGAGCTTCTGTATGTTTGCAGTGTTGGCATGTATATATATGGAAGGCGAACGTGGGGTTGTGGGTTAGAATAGTAGGAGGGGACATGGTTAACTTTACGCTATATAAAATATAAACCCGAGTTCCTGAATCCTGATTCCCGGCCGCCTAAGGAATTATTTGTGCTGTTATTCTGTATATACTACGACGTTTCACTACGCAGTGTCCGTTAGCTCCATTTTTCACACACACAGTAGCGTGCCCTTTTGATCACATCAGGGCTCATTTCTTATTTTATTTTTTTGTAAAATTTCATTTTTTTGATCATTCCTTGATTCTTAGCTCTCAAGTTCACCTTTGAATGGTTTTAAAACTTTGAAACTAAAATTAGACGTTATACTGACGTCAGTTGTCGGGCGTCTATATTCTACAATCTAATCTTGAAATTGAACTGATCGGTTTGTACTTAGAGACACTATAGTGTGCGGATCTGAAAAATTGATTTCTTGGGGTTCTTGTTCGGATTTTTCATACGATATGTTAACACCTACAGGCTGTATTTCTTATATATTATATGATTTTGATATATCTATACAATATAGTTTAAAAAGTTATCTCGATAGGTGTGTGTCTATTTGTCTGTTCCGGCCACTGAGGCTAAAGCTATAGAGGAAGTATAAGCATTTAAAAGTGAAGCCAGCCGCCATTGTAACTCAGCCCTCATTTTATATGTGAGAAGAAGAAGAAGAAGAGAATACAATTCCCAATCCATCCCGTGTTTGCCGCCATGTTTACTCGGCCCTGTGACGTCAAACCTTCCTATATATCTTTTACCTCAGTGGTTCCTGCTAATCTCGAGAACTACTGAACGGATTTGCATGAGATTTTTACCATTCAATAGCTTTTTTCTTGGGAAAGGTTCCGGTCTATAATAACCGTCCTTTCCGGCTTCGTCCGGATGAAAATCGGTTTGAATCGGCTATAGGTACTGAACAGATTTGAATGCGATTGATACCTTATTTCTTGAGGAAGGTTTAGGTCTATATTGACTGCCGGCCCCGGGTTCGCCCGGGTATAAATCAGATTGATTCCAAAATGGATTGAAATGGAGTTTATGTCAAGAGCGGTGTGAAATACAATATTATATCCAATAATAATAATAATAAGACGCGGGTAGTTAAATTATTATAAATTCGAGCGAACGAGCGAAGCGAATGAATAACGTATTAATTAATTAATTATAAATTCGTGCGAACGAGTAATGCGAGTGAGTAACGTATTAATCAATTATAAATTCGAGTGAACGAGCAAAGCGAGTGCGTAACTTACATGTTATTATTTAGAAATTCGAGCAAACGAGCGAAGCGAGTGCACCCAGGCGATATTTTATCCTGATACGTACAATACCTAGTAGACGCTTGCCTTTAAAGATACAGTGTTTATATGTTTAAAGAATATTTTTTCCAATACGTAGGGTGCGGTTAGTGAACGCTTACCTTTAAAGATACACAGCGTTTATTATAATAAATGTTTGATCTGATATGCAATTATATATGGTCGAGAACGTCACGCGTTATACCTACCTATTGTAAACTGGACCTAGTTCAGTAGGGTTTGTCCAACTGAATTTTTTGAAGGGATGTGTAAACACTGGTTAAGGTGTCCAAAATTCAGTGGATATTACCATTTCAACTCTACAAGTGGGGATTAGTACCTGGTACTAATTTGGGTCAAAATTCACTTTTCGCAATTTTACAACACTTTTTCGTTTCGAGGTCACCGGAGTACAAAAAATATAAGTATTTCTTGAAAAAGTCTGTTCGTATGTTGGTCTGTGAGCACGATACAGGCCAAACGGCTGAACGGATTTGCACAAATGATATGTCGATAGATTCGTCACAATATCGCGAGTGACACTTTTTATAATATGACGTTACGTAAATATTGCGGACGCTTGACATCATATTGTCAAAACGAAAAAATAAAAAGTTAGCAAAATTATTTGTATGTATCAAACGCAAGGGCTTGACGATTCGTTCAAGGTATGGTTTTTATGCTTAATAAGAACCCTTGAGCGAGTATTTCAGCTAGCTGTTAATAAATGTACGGATTTGATTCGTGTGAGTGGATGATTAATAATTATTATTCAACCCAACCCTTGAATCATGTACACAGTCTATTCATAGTACACAAACCCCATACCGTCAAAGGGACGGTGGTACGTAACGATACGGAGGTGGCAGTGGGGACAGGACATTAGTAACTACTTAAAAGTGTGATATATACGGAAAAGGTGGCGGTAAAAAGGTTTTGTAATCAGTAATGCGTATGCATTTTAAATACTGCTAAACGAGCATGAAGTACAGGATGATTTGCAACTCGTTTTTCAAAAATCACAGTATTTATCTTTGAAAATTATTAAGATTTTACGTCAACGATTGTTGTACCTGATTGAATCATAATTTGATTTGATCAAAATAATTTTTGAAAAAAGTACTTACAATTTTTCACAAAGATAAGATCTGTTTTCAAATGTGCATGCTGGTAGAAAATCGCACATTAAATTCTATAGTTTATCTGTCTGTTGAGAAACTAGACCACAAAAAATTTAAACGTCGCCAGTTGCTAGACCACAAGAGATATTATTGAAATATTTAGCGTACTATTAATTTTTCTTACAAGCATGATGTTTGGTTTTTTGACAGATTATATTAATATTCGGGTCACATCATTTTGGCTCACCTTGTAACTAGTATACTCTACATACAACGTATAGAAGCGGTAGAAACTTTTGATAATGAAAAAGAAGAATGGGACAGAATATATTATTGTTTTATATGTATGGTACAATATATACGAGACAACCGGACATAATTCCAGCTAAAGAGGCGATGATAATATTATTATAAGTGAGATTTTTTATTATTACATACCGCAGTCTAATTTTTTTTTGTAAATCTGCTAAAATAATATATTTTAATCCTTGAATTTTTCTCCGGAAATTAATAATTGATACTAAAGAAATATATTTTATTATAATGTACCGTTTTGTTTTTGTTTCTGATTCAGGAAGACAAAGAAATATTTAGAATGTGCTAAATTCTCTAAATGTAAAAAAATTTGACATTATAATAAAATGTCTTCAGTTTTACATCATATAAGGTGTTTTCCATAAAATAATAGATACTAGAATTAATGTATATTTGAATTATTAGCTTCAACCTGCGAACCGCGTTAATGGCGGCTTTGACAAGAGCCATATTTTAGCCGGAGTATACTCGAAAAATATTAGTAAAAAGAAATTTTTTAGAGACAAGCTTTTATTGAAATGTACACCTACTAAAAAAGGAAAAAATAATATTTAGTAATTTAGGTTCATAATTATTACAAGAGCGGGGGTTGCGACTAATAAAATCATAGAGTTTACAACCCACGGAAAGAAATTTTTTCAAAATCGGTTCAGCCGTTATTTTTTCTTAACCAAATAGACTCCAAAAGAGTAGATTTTACACAATATCTCGCGAATAAAAAATTATATCGACTTCGTAAGGGTGTCAATCGAGGCGTGTTAACGTCATTTTGATCCGACATAAATTTTATAAAAATCGGTTCAGCCTTTTTTTTTTAATTATTGTGAAAAATAAATAATAATTATGTTTTAATGATTGAAATGATTACTTTTCTGTGTAATATCTAATTTAATTATTATTATTAAACATTTATCAAACTGGGAAGTTCGTCGTGTGGACCTCAAGGGTCGCACTTTAGTCCTAATAAACGACCCACCTCACGGCTTGTTTTTTTTTGTTTCAGGGACATATTGGTGAAAATCCATTTGAAGCAGCCGCTGACTGGAGCAAGGCCCATTTCGCTGCTAGTGCCGCTCCTTGGCCCCACACGTTGCGGCAAGTTGCCTCCAATACAGCACGTCTTAGTGTAAGTTGAACCTAATTAATCGATATTAATTTATTGTGTATTATACAAAATTCTGGGGACAACAATACTTGTTTGGCCTTAGTTAAGAACTAGGATATTATGCAGCACTCAGCCACACCGTCCAACGTCGCTGCTCTATACTTATGCTTATATTGATTAAAGCTCAGGATTAATTTTAATTAGGTACTTAAATATTTTTAATACTATGAATGATTGCTTATTGATATTTTACATCTTATTTACCGAACAGCCAAAATCGTACCAAAAATTCGTTTTCGCGGTCTATTTTCAAAAATTATAATTTTACAAAAGAAACAACACACCGAGAAAATAACGAATCGTAATTCAATGTAGTACACATGGTTCACGAGATATCAAAAAAAGCGAATTAACACTTTTTTATTAAATTCTGTTTGGACTTATGATCTCCTGTACCACCATAACTAATCCACAAAAATTCGGTGATTGTGATAAAAATGTAAATAGTAAAATCGTTACGACTGGGCTGCATTCGAAACATTTCCTCCAACCTGGGTTTATTTATTGTAAATTATAGACGCGCCGATAACTTAGGTCATTAGCGTCTTGATTACATTAAATAGCAACTCAATTAAAACTAAATGACATCACAAAACATCCATGAGCGGAGGCGGGATTCGAACCCACGACAGTCGGATCCAGAGGCTGCGACGCTAATCACTGGACTACACTGTCCTCCTTCACCCTAGGTGTGACATATCTTTTTTCGTAAATATGAAAGTATAAACTATAATCTTTCTAAGCTTTGCCGCTTTGGGTAAATTTTCACCCCAATTTTCAACTGGTATGGCAGACATTTTCCTCTAACGTAGACGTGCATGCCATTTTTCCCCCGTAAATACGAAGGTATAAATTGCAATCTCTCTAAATTTTAACTTTGTCCCTTTCAATAAATTTGACAGCATTTTTAAAAATTTAAGGCTACTTTCTCTCCCAACGTCATTCAATTTTACTGATCATTTCTTCTTTGGAAATTATTTGCCATTCCAGAAAATTCCAGCCTTGACAAAATACGTAGGTTGAAAAGACCACTAGCTCTTAAGCTATAGTTTGCACTACTTATAATTATTGAGAAGGAAAGACACTTGAGAAAGTAAATAAACACAAGAGGGGAAAGCATAACATTTGATCAAATCTGCTAGTAAAATGTGTAGGCAGTGTCTTTTCTCATCTCTAATTTTGAGATGAGATGAGACGAGACGGACGACGGCAACACGAACGAGAAGTATCCATAGTAACCCCCTGCAGTATCAGAATGAGAAATATTCTGTGTATATTGAATACGCAGAATAATAATATTTTCTGTAAATTATTCCGTACACGTAATAGTGAACCTCTTAAACTGTTCGCCCGGTCAACGATTGCAAATTGCATTTTCATGTCGAAACTATGTCCGTATACCATTTACTTAACATAAGTGGTGTTACTACGTAAGTGGTAACTGGTCGATAGAAACTACCTACATACATACCTTTCTATCCATAACCACAAGACAAAATTACGTATGTCGAATTTCCGGAATTTTTTTAAGTGTAGGTACCTAATTTCTTATGTGAAATGAAAAATAAGTCATATGCGGGGTGTCCAGGATAAGCGTGAATTGCATGGGGATTTTCTAAACGGTAAGAGATAAGAGGAGGGCAGTATAGCCTAGTGGTTAGCGTGCTTAGTGCTGCAACCTCTGGATTGGACTGCCGTGGGTTCGAAACCCACCTGCGCTCATGGATGTTTTGTGATGTCATTTAGTTTTAAGATAGTTGTTATTTAGTGTAGTTGAAAGACGCTAATGACCTGAGATGTCGACGCGTCTATAATCTACAATAAATAAATAAAAAGAGATAAGAGATTTGGTTAAATGAGAGAAAATGTGCAGAATATCCAGTACTACTAACCTGATCAGTCAAAATTCCCATATTTTGCTTGGCTTGCGACGGACAGTTGAAAAACGAGATTTTCTCATTTTCGCTTTTTATTTATAACTCGCGTATGATGTAAGCTAGAAAATAAATATTTTCACTTTATTAAGGCACTTTTTTATGAAGATTTTAAATCTCTTTTCATATTTTTATTTAATATCAACACATCTTATTTAATCTCTCTTACCGTTTAGGAAATCCCTATGCATTTCACTCTTGGACACCCAGTATATATACTTGACGAGTGTATTACAAAATAGATGATAGTTTTTTTTTTGTAAAATTTTGTTTTGAGCCGGTTGTTGTATCAGGGCCATAGCTAGGGGGAGTATAGAGGGACAATATCCTGTCTTATAACAGGGGTGGCCAGACTTTTTGCAGCAAGAGCCCTAGTTACCTACCTGAAAATATTGGGAGCCGCACCTAAAGTTCTTGGTATAAAAATAAAAAAAATCTGAATCAAAATGTATTTAGAACAACTAATATAAAGAATATGGGCGCATATGTTTCGATGGTTGAACCGGGTCGAATCCAAGAATGCCGAACGACCAAACGACATCTTGGGGTTTGCTACGCTATGATATCTAAACTAAGTCTGAAACAATGCCTTGCTATTAGCGAAAAACTGTTTTGGAAGCACCGACACATAAGCATATTTGTGTACAAAATTGTCTAGTCTCATATGATATGTAATAAACACAAGTTTGTGAGATTTCACCGCTGAAATGACTTTTAATAATTAAGGTTATGCAGCTTAATCTCATGTAAGTACCTTGTAAAGAGTTTAATAATGACAAAATTGTTTTGATATCCCTGGTATTTACATACATATTATATTGTATAACTGTAAACTGCACACTGTATACAGTGTGTACATCGTATAGGGTATCTCAGAATATTCCCTATGATATTCCAAACAGAAAAATTCTTTACGCCTCAACAGTAGGCCTTGGCCTGTTTGTAGGTTATTTATATAAATAAATAAATAAATAATATAGTAGCTTGCTAAATACTGAGACATAAATGATTTTTTGATTCGTAATTTCACAAACAAGATATCTTCAAAATTCTAAGCGTTGCGGATGAAACACCTCTATATGTATTTTCCTGATAATTTATCGTGAAGCAAGCAACTGAATAAACATTTTGAACAGTGACTAAAATGCATATAAACAAGAATTTTGTTTAGTATGTTTAACAGTAGATGCGCCGCCTGTGCTTCGCTCTTTATATAATTAACTGCCCGCGAGTTGTTATAATTATTATATTGGGTAATAATATTATATTTGACACCGCTTTTGAATGGTAAAATCCGCATTTAAATGTTTTCAGTATCCGATTTTCACCCGGGCAAAGCCGAGTCGGGCAGTTATTATAGACCTAAACATTCCCCAAGAAATAAACTATAAAATGGTAATAACCTCACTCTAATCCATTCAGTAGCTCACGAAATTAGCCGGTACAGACAGACAGACACCTACCAAGACTTTTTATACTGTGCATACACTGTGACCCCGAATTTATTTTGAGTTTTACGAAAAAAATTATTCTTCAAAAGAATTTTTAGAATCGGTTCAGTAGTTTCAGAGATAAGAATATTATCCCCCGCGAGAAATTCTCCCCCTGCGAAACGAAGTCGGGCTGATGGTGTTTATAATATTGGTAGCATTTTGTTATATTCTTTCTTTGACAATAATTATAATTTTTTTGAAACCAAGGTGGAATTAATTAAAATTACAATTTTAGTATTTTAGTAATAAATTATTTTTAGTTCATAAATGCGCTATAATAGATGATACCAAAAATTAGAAAATCTGAAGTTTTCACTTCTGTCGTGTGGTCATAAGCACACACCCATTTTTTTTTTAGTTATGGGAGGTCGAAAGTAGCTCGCGAAATGGTTCGTGTAAATATACACACAGTCAGTGTTGCCGAACTGGGCTGACACACTGTCGTGTGTCTAACTTTTCCAAGGGCGTTCTGCCGCGTACACTTATTTGTTTGAAAGTGTTAAGTTCATATTTCTTAGTATTTTTATTTGATCATAATAATATATCTACCTTATCAAATAGTTATGCTGTGTTAACATCGTTATCCCACGTTTAGTTGATTTAAATCGTGATGATTCGATGATGGAGACATCATAAACAATATTAGAATCATATTCTGATTAACATATACCGGGTGTAAGGAAATTTAAAATTGGCACAAAGTTTGCAAACTTATTAAAATTGCACCAACACTGCTTAATGAATTTTGGCAACCAATATTTATTTTTAACTTCCCATTGGGTCCGATTTTGCGAATAAAAAATTAAGACATTTTGAGGTCCCTAGAATCCGAATCTACTGTTTTTAGAGAGATGTCTCTCTGTGTGTACGTACTTCGTTCGGGCGTACGTACGTTTGTTCGTTCGTTCGTTGCTGAACTTTTTTCGGGTCGCATATCTCATAAATAAATAATGATATCGACTCCGGACCAATTTCATTCGACAGATAATTACATAATGAACACCTGATCACCTAATTGGTGGCCTTACAAAAATGACAAAATAATTTATACATTTTTTACCGTTTTATGGAGTCGTTTTTTCACACACGCTGTAAAATATATTACTGATGCATACTTATAAACTATAATGTTATGTATGCATTTTTTGTTATGCGAGAATGCCTGGTTGTTTATTCGTAAACAATAGTTATAGAAACGTGTCCAAAGTGTGATCTAGAATTTTGCAACATCAGCTTGTCTGATGCCTTTGTTTAATTAAATCTTTGATTAAGAGAATGCAACTTAATGCACTTTCCCAACCAAGATAATAAAGCTTTTAACTCTAAAAGAATCTAAAGCAACAAAATATTATTATTTTTTATACTATGACTATAATCAAATACTACAAAATTTTTAATACATGCAAGCTTAAAATTGGCAATTAAAATGTCATTTTCTCCGCAATTAATGATCAGATTTGAAAAACAAAAAGACTGTTGTAAAAAGAATTGAGAGGCCTTTCCAACTGCGAATCGTTTGACACCCCTTTCCATTAAAAATTTTTGGGGTGCAATTCACTCTGCTCTCAGGGTTGAAGTTACGTAAATAATAATCGATTTAGATGTCCCCCTTGATTCTAAAATTGACATGTGCGAGCTTTTTTCGCAAAACTGGTGGCCAAAACTTTCCCGGACTGTTTTCATTGGCCTACTCTGTATATACTTATATATAGTCAAGGCTTAGGGGGGGGGGGTCAATTGCCTCCCCCTTTGATCCACGCCTGGCCCTCTGTCTGTTTTTCTGTATTTATATGGAATTTTCTTTCGTTCACAATAACTTCTGGAAAATGCATCGATTTGAATGATTTTTTTAAATGTTTGTATCAGTAAAGCCTTATCAATTTTTCCAATCGAGCCAAACCAATACGATTTAAGTGAGATATTATAGACGCTCGACAACTGAGATAATTAGCGTCTGTGATACGATTCAATGGATGCCCTGCTTGATAGTTAACGTTTTGTAATAATTTTTTAGTGAGATGGCTTGAAAATTTGTTTTCAATTTTCCCAGACTATTTATAATTTATTAAAAGGAAACAGATTTTTATTTGCTTACTTTGTAATGACTGATGACGCATAAACTGCAATTACTTGTTATTTTTAAGTATTGCAATGTTTTAATTCATTTCAATAAAATATAAATAGAAATATCATATTTCTACATGAGAATCGTGTATAATTTCTTAACTGCTAAAACGACAGTCACAAGGTGTGAAAATTTTTACAAGTGCTTCTAATTTGATGATTGTACAATTTTATTTTAAATGACTCATTCTTTGCTTGCTTATTTTTCCAATCGAAAGAATTTTCACTGGAAACTGACGGGCCCCCCCTAGAATAATTACGGCACGTAGCCTCAGAGTGCTGACGTAAGAATAAAGAAAGTCGACTTAAAATTATTACAAACTATTGAAAGTAATAAGAATAACAAACATAAAATTATATATTATAGATAGTAGACAATCAGGGTGGCGGAAGGGGGGCGGCCGCCCGGGGTGCTGACCATTTGGGCATACCAAAACTTGAGCCAAGCGCTATATTCTGTAATTTTGTATTTTCATCTAATATACTTAAAAAATAGCCTCTCAAAATGAAAACTTCACAAGACAAACAACTTTTACTATTTTTTTTAAAATATGGCATTTAATGACTATTAAATCACTGACAATAAAGACGCTAATGACCTAAGTTGTCGACGCGTCTATAATCTACAATAAATAAATAAAAATAAAACTGACAATAAAAGATCTCATAATACTTAGTAATTTTCAGTTCTCAGATTGAAAAGGCCATGCCCCCCCTGGAAAAAATCCCTAGTTACGCCAATGCTGATATCGATAATAAATATTTATAAAAAAAATCAACTTCCATGTTCCAAAATCATTTTTTATGTGAAAAATTTCAATGTAATTTGCCATAAGCATAATCTGTCAGGGAGAATATACAAATTATTAATTATTTTCGTATGATCCACAACATATTGTATGTACATTGTACATAATAATATAATAGTCAGGTTCGGGGTACACTGGTAGCGTTTAACATTCTGTCTAAAATGATACGGCGCGCGTGGTCGAATAGTTTGCAGTGTATCCACTGCCCGTAACGCGATGTACTACCTATGGGTACGTTTGGGTTTGCACTAGGTAGACCAAGCCGAGCAAACAGAATTTTAGTTTTATTTATTTCATATTTTTCTCGTCATTATCACATTAAACACTATCTATGTTCCAAATTTCAAAGCTCCAGCTCGATTGGAAGTACCCTAGATTTTATTTCGTGTCAGAATCCGCCATGTTGGATTTTTAGTCCGCCATGTTCGATTTTCATTTATTTTCGATTTTTCTCGTAATTATCACCTCAAACACTATCTGTGTTCCAAATTTCAAAGCTTTAGCTCGATTGGAAGTACCCTAGATTTTATTTCGTGTCAAAACCCGCCATGTTTAATTTCAATTGATTTTTGATTTTTCTCATAATAATTATCACCTTAAAGTTTCAAATTTCAATGCTCTAGCTCGATTGGAAGTACCCTAGATTTTATTTCGTGTCAGAATCCGCCATGTTGGATTTTTAGTCCGCCATGTTTGATTTTCATTTATTTTCGATTTTTCTCCTAATATCACCTCAAACACTATCTGTGTTCCAAATTTCAAAGCTTTAGCTCGATTGGAAGTAGCCTAGATTTTATTTCGTGTATGCCAAAAATTTCGATTTTTGGACATTCGTATCTTGGAAACCATTCCACCTAGACGTATGAAATTTGGAATACTGCTTCTTTTTGGTAACCTTAACCCCTTTGTAAAAAATCAGTCCTGTAACGCAACTAACTTCAGAGATAGAGGGGGGTCGAAAAGGGTTCGAAATGGTTCATGTAAATATTGCACAGTGCGCGCTCGGCTTTACTTGTTGCGAGAACTTGGCCGGTGCACTCCGTGCGCTTAGATAATACAATATACCTAATACAATAATAGGTATATTATAATAAAAAAATCTAAAATTTATCTACAAATGTTAAAGTCGAACCCATTGGATCGTTTAGATCGATCTGAGCGCAAAACCGAACGTACCCTCTGTAACTACTCACTTGCCTGTAAACAGGAACTTCATGATTAATCCATAAACAATGATAAATTTAGTTTGATGCTCCGTCCACAGTGTATTGCATTTTATCGCGTTGCATTCTGTTCTAACTAAAGTTTCTTAAACAATTCCACGAACATCGCTTAATTTTTTTATACAAACAATTATTCTATGATAATTTCTGAAAATATCCCATACAAGTCAATTGATTTATTTCGATTTTTTGTACAAAAAAAATATTATTCTGTAATAATTTGATTAAACTGAAGTTTCTTAAAATATCCCAAAAAAATTTATTGATTTGTTTTTTTATAACTAAAAATCAACTAATTTGATCTGAACCTTCAGTACCAACTTTAGTACGATTTTTCATTTTCCAATTTGCTTGTTTATAAAATTTACAGTGGTCAAGTACATTCTATATCCATCACACATTAATATAAAAAAATTTTATTTTGAAAACAGCAAATGTAAGCAAAACATATACTTGCAATTAAAATATAAACGTATTAACGTAGTAAAATACCTACAGAATAATATGTTCACTAACGATATTTTAAATTAATATAGAATGGATAACTAATAATTCAGTTGTCTCAAAAGTTTCGTTTTGTCAAAAAAAAAAAAACGGTTTATAAAATAATATATAATCAGAATATTATGTACAATAATTAATAATGCATCCAATGCATGTATTAAATTTATTTACTCCTGTTATTTCATAATTAATATTTTTAAATAAATTAAGAGGGTTTATAATCAAAGAATGGAAAAAGAAAACACACTAACAATTATATAATTTTAGGATCTCCCTACACCAAAAGGTACGTGAGCAATAATGTTTTTTTTTTTTATTGTAGCAGATTGTAGCTAGCTAACTGATTACACTCTTCGAAGATTCTGTGACACATATTTCGAAAATAATATTTTTTGGTATAAAAATTCAGTGAGGTATTATTAAGTGTTGACCTGACTTGTTCTATGATCCTTATTTTGCGAAATCGTATAAAGTAAAGGCAGGATAAATTATTATCTTAATTATTTTGATAATCTAAAAGAATGTGATTAAAACTTTCATTTAACAATTTTGGATAAAAAATTTATTGAAAATAAATATTTATAATTATATTCTAAAGCTAAAAGTATAAGAACGTAGGTAGTGAATATTTTATAATCTAGTTGAAATAATTTTTTTGGAAATTAAATATTTTATTTATATTTAATTTAAAATAAAACAATATTAACAATAAGCTTGTCTTTGGTGACGTCACGGAAGTGAATTATTTATTGTAAATAAAGTTTTTTTTTTTGTAACCATTGTTCTGTTAAATTCCGTCTATATTTGTAGTTTATTGTTTTTTTATCGTATGCTAATAGAAAATTTGTGTATTTTTTAACAAAAAGTTGATAAAGAATATTGTGGCGTGATTAAACATTTTGTTTGTTATAAATAATATTACTGGAAACATTTTGCAGTTAAAGGTATTGTAAACAATTTCTTTGTGCTGAAATAGTGATAAAATGTAAATGGTAAATATTTTTACCTATTGAATGTTTCAAAATTTTAAAATAATATAGTGATAAAAATTTTATTTTGAATATATCCTTACTTAGTATAAACACAAAAAAATTATTGACATTAGCTACTAAAGTATTCGGAAGATTTTAGTAAAGAATCATACAATTCTCAAAAATTATATCTCGGATATTTTTTAATTTACGACTTTTTAGTACATATTTATTGAGAATTAAAAAGTGTAGGTATAGGTAATTGTTACAAAATGAGAAAACCCAATTAAATATTTGCATCGTATTTTTAAAAGTCGAAACTTCTGGGTTCAATTTTTTTTTAAATTATATTTTTTGCGAAACATTTTAAAAATACCTACCTATATTTTGTATTTTCCCATAATATGAATCAGGTTATTTTGGCTTTGTATCTCAAATAGAGTATTTAACTAAATTTTTTGTTGTTATATTAATAGAGCAGTAAATTCTGAACAAAATGACACCTAAATCACTTTATTCTGATTTCAAATAAGCTCAAAAATAATTTTTGAAATATTTATGTTAGCCCCGCCCGCTAAAAATCGTTTTTGCTCTACTGATGGATGACGTCATAAATTTATGAACGTGCTTTTATATTAGCTAATAATATTCTCTAAAAACCCAGGAACAGAGTACTGAAAAATACCATTTTGTACCTATATGTAAACAATCTAAGCTGCGTTTCTATAGTTACATTTATTTTTTACATTAAAATGACGTCACGTGGTGTTTGAAGTCACGTGACACACAGATTAAAAATTATGATTTTATTTATTTCTTTAAATATGTTTACGAAACTTATTTAACAAATATAAAAAATTAAAAAAATGTTTTAGAGCTTGAACTCTAAATACTCGTTTAAATATAACAAAATTTTATATTTTGTTTTGATCACTGGCAAATTCCCTATTGCAGACAAGCAATGTGCTACGATAATAAAAAAAAATTAAAATCAAAAGCAATGTAAAAAAATGTATTTTGTATACTTACAGAGACCTACATAGAATTGTTGTTAAAGAAACATAATTACTATTTATTGACAAAAATGTTGCACATTTTCGATAAATCACGTGACTGTATACGCATAAATAAATATATTAAAAGGTAGTATAAGTTGCAATAATATGTGTACAATAAAAATTCAGGTCAGTCTAATATTTAATAGGGTCATTATCACTATTGTTGTACGTCAGTTGATATCCAAATTTAATATACCGGGTGTTTTTTTAGTTTTTAATGGAAACGTAACAGGTACGCACTTTTTAGATCAGCAGTTCTTAACCATTTCAGGGGAGCTGTGGAATTTATTCCAAAAAAATGCGGTTTTTTCTTCGTACATTGATTAATTTGTGGAAAGACAAGATTTGTACTATGCTCTTTCCAAGGAAAAATGCGAAAAAATTGCAAAAGACAAAATTTTACTTCTGTAAAAAAATTTAAGTACCTGTATGGTAAATAGGACCGAGAAATCGTATTTGAGATGAGGTCGGATTCTGATTATACTGCCCTCAAAACGTAAAAGAAGTGATTTTCTGCATGGAGGATGTGTGTGTGTGCGTGTGTGTGTGTTTGGGGCTGTGGAAAGAAGAACGTTAACGGGTTAAGCAAAGAGATAGAGAGGGACAATTTTTGCGTTTTACAGACACAATTGGTCGAATTTCGACCACAGCTACATGCGATACTACTTTCTATTAAATTTTCTTAGGTTAATACTATGACCTAAATATTATCAACCTAAGTAGTAATGTATGTGTTAGCTTATACAATAAACATTTATATATAAGCATACTATTTATTAACAAATAAATTGTTTATGTTTGTCTATTCTAATCTTATCAGTTTGTTACAAAAGTAAAATATAAACACGTTAGGTTTTTTGCTGCCACAAGCACAGAGTTGATTACTGATATATTTAATGTATTTATGTACAATATAACCACAATCTACTACTGCGCTTCTTAATGGGTGGTCCATGATGATATCTTATAATCAGATTTACCTACTCATGCGTTGACCAATACGCCACTGTCTATTTTTATTTATTGTAGATTATAGACGAGTCGACAACTCAGGTTATTAGCGTCTTCAACACAACAAATAACATATTTGTGTATTAAAATACGCCAGGCGGCATACACAAACCGACTGGTACGAGCTCGGGTTCCTGGGAGCGCTAATTCCCAAAGAACATTATGATGCAATTGCGATAACAACTACATCCCAATGTCCCCCTGGGGGGAATACGCCACTGTCATATGACTACTGTTCACGAGATGACAGTGTGGTGTAATGGTTAGCGTAGCCGACCTTTGGAGTACACTGTCGTGGGTTCGAATCCCACCTCCGCTCATGGATATTTTGTGATGTCATTTAGTTCTAAGGAAGTTGTTATTTAATGTAATTAAGATTTAAGACGCTAATGACCTAAGTTGTCGACGCGTCTATAATCTACAATAAAATAAAATAAATACTGTCCACGACTCATGAGAGTGGTTATTTTAAAAATAGTTGTAAATTGTTTTGGTTTTCGGAAACAATTATTTCAAAGAAGAGCGCCCCTTTAAAAAATTTTTAACTGAAAAAATCGTAAGATATCGTTTAGTAATAAATGTTGTTTTATTAATTTTTGTCTGTAATGCGGATCTTAAATGGCCGTTTATTAACTGGTGACGTTATTATCATGAAACGCTTTTCGATGCTATAATGAAAAACATTTGAAAAACTCGTTACATAATGAACCATTATGTACCTCTTTTCAATGCTATAATGAAACATGGTTACTATGGCAATGGAATAAATAAATATTGTATCAGGCCAATGTTTTTATTATGAGATGTACTACTGTCAGTGAATCTAAGGTGTTTAACATTAATTCAAAAAAAGTCTAAAACCATGCATATGTTGAATAAAGTATAGTGTGCAACGCGTGTGCTAAATTCAGACGCGATGTTTTCAGCACTCGTATGCGGCTCGCGATGCACTATCGCGAAGTCTCATGTGTGCTCGCCTACTACTCGTACTGAAAACATCGCGCCTGACTCATAAAGATGTATTTAGCACACTAGTTACACAATATACTATTTTAGATATACAGTAATGGCAAAGTCTGCGGATTTATTCTAGCCCGCAGAAGTTACACTATTAATATAAGAAATGGCCCGCGTATCAAATGAGTTTGATACCCCTGCTCTAGAGCAATGATTCTTATAATAGCGATCTGTCGACCTACTATGCGAGTTCGCGACTTCTACACGAGAGGTCCGCCGATGCTTTAATTTTTGATGTGAAACATCTTATGTCGGGCTGAGAACAGCCGCGTGAGGGGAAATATGCAACGAAATTTATGGTCCGCTCCTTCGCTGCTGTTCTCCCCACCACTGCGGCACTCTCTCTCTCTCTTTCTCGACTTCCGCGCGCTCGGGCACGGGAAGACAACCGCGTGTGTTACAGTGCAGTATATAGAATTACGTCAGCATAACAGTTAGTTGCTGCTTTTGAAAAAATATATACTATACTACATAGAGAATACCACCGAGTTCAATAACGTTTTCTTTGATGTTTCACATCTGTCGGGGGTCCCGAGACCCACACCCTTTTTTTTCCTTGAATTTTATGTAACTAACAAAATAAAAAAAATATTGTTTATAAACTCCAATTTTGAGTTTTAAGTTCCAAGACTGCTTAGGGGGCCGCCTCTTCCTAGTATATTTAAATAAGGGTCCGCTAAAAACAATGTTAAGGATGTTGATTTAATTTCCTCCACTTTTGGCAAAATATTGAGAAGCACTGATTTGGCACATTTATTTACAATTTACATTATTATTTATTTATTGTTTTAGTATTTTAACGCGTTTGGTTGTATGTGTCGCATAAAAGTCTTTTTTTGTCCGTAAATAATCGTAATGAGGTTGATTCTGATGATTTTATTTAAATTATTGTTCTTATTTTTGAACTTATTGTTTATGAATTTGGTGTGTTTTTGTAATCAGTTATCATACATTATTTAAATTATTTATAATAATATTGTGCAAAATCCAAAAAGATTACGCCTTGGTTTTTATGACCTTTATTTTTAGTGCTTTGGTGTTTATAAAACCAGTTTTTTTTTTAAATAAGGTGCTTTTAAATAATAGTTGTAGTTCAGTGCTGTATTTGGGATTAATTATATTCCACTAGAAAATGTATTCATTAAAATGTGTTTGTCCGCTACTGACTCACAGGTATTTTTTTTTAACAATTTGTCAAATCGAAAATTTTTAATTTTATACCTACCTACATATTTTTTAGTATTAAGATAAGATGAAAAGAAAACCACTGAACCGATTTTAGTAAAATTTATGTTGAACCACCCTGAAGGTTTGCCCTATTAAATAAAACAAGAATCATCAAAATCGTTTCACAAATGCCGGAGATATGAGGTGACATACATAAAAAATGCAGTCGAATTGATAACCTTTTTTTGGAAGTCGGTTAAAAATAAAATATAAAAAACAACAATTTAGTCACTGCTTAACCCAACAATTTTATTAATGGATGTACATTTCGAGCGCAATCTCCCATCATCTCCAAAAACTAAACAGTTTTGTGATTAAGGAGTGACTGAATTGTTGTTTTTTAGTTTCATACTACAGTGTTCTTAGTAAAAAAATCATTTTTGTACAGTTGGCATGATCTAGTGTTGGTAGGGGAGGTTATTTCTAAATTGATAAACCAATTATATCCTGGGGAGAACCGTGCATAATCAGTACAAAAAATAATTTGATTCGATAATTTTTTTCTTAAATCGTTACAATATAAAAATATGACGTAGCTATTGTAAAACAAATTTGCCTCTGTAATAACATGTTCAAAAAATGACATATGATCCTATCTCATAGCATAGTGTAGTTATTTGATAGGTATAAGAAATAAGGAACGCAGGGAGTGAAGGGTGCCTTTCACTCCTTGCGTTCTTTATTTTTTTCTCCTTAGTTCCGGCATCCAGTGTACACTGTAACCAGGAATGTTATCTAATCATAACAACTTAACAGTTGGATAAAACGGTTGTCATAGGAACATAACTTGCATTTGTTTTAAGTTACATAATTTTTCAGTTGTAATTTTTTTGTCAAAATGTAAGGAAAGAACTGTCAAGTATGAATTCCAAGGGTTTCGTACATTATTCGATATAGTTTTCATGTGATCTTTACCGACCTCTTTATGTGCCTGATTTTTTTTCAATTAGGGCTTTTTGATTCATTAAAATAATCTATGAACAGTTCAAAATAAAAAAAAGGTTTCTATTATCTTCAAAATAAGTCACGCCTCTTGCTAAATAAAATATATATATTTTTATTTTTACTTTATTGGCTGTAGAGGATGCATTTATTTTGGTATAACGACCCTTGAATTATCTTCGAAACACATCACATGATCACTCGACTATCCGCTAATTCCTCCGACTAACCGTTTAGAAATTACAGGCCTGTGACAGACAGACAGACAAAACTGACTCTCATCGTAAGAGTTCCGTTTTTACCATTTTGGTACGGAACCCTAAAAAATAAACGAATAACCTCTTTTAACAAATAGAAACTATATTATGCGTTCGAAATTCAGCCTTGATAAAATTCTTTTCAAAATTTAATTTGATTTGTATATATATAATTGAATTATTAATTGCCATTGTAGCTTTTTTTATTCATAGATTGAATTTAGCTAACGAAAAAAATAACAGCTTCATAGAATTTTGATTTTCTTAAAAGTGCTTACATGACATTTCTAGTATTGCATAATTTTTTAAGATTGTATTTGTACAAAAAAATAATTTTTAGACAAAACGAAAAATGAAATCGTATAGAAAGAAATCTTATAAAAAAATTTTATTTAGGTACTGAACGTTGTTCACGTTCCTCTTGATAGGATTTTGTTACCTACTTACCATTGATAATAAATTAAATCATTTTTACTTCCGCGTTCCGCTAGGCAATAGAAGTGTAGCAATAGGGTTGAAAAAACGTATCTGAGATAATATACCGTAGGTATATCAAAACGTAAAGAATAATAGATTGTACTAGCGGTCCCGTCCGGCTTCGCCCGGGTGCTAAGAAAGCCCGGGTGCAATACACTACTCACTCGCTCCGCTCGTTTTATAAATACACTACTCACTCGCTTCGCTCGTTCGCTCCCGGGTGCTACTTAGTCTCGCTAAAACTCAAAAACGGCTTGACCGATTTTAATTTTTTTTTAATTTAAACCATTCTCGAACCCATTTAAGTACACACAAAAAATTTCATCAAAATCGGTCCAGCCGTTTAGGAGGAGTTCAATGACTGACACACGTACAGAAGATTTATATATATAAAGATTTCTAGTGTACGCTAATGTATTTGTACATCCCTGTAAAAATATGCTTATAATCAATAATTTCATCTGGGACAATCTTGGTACAGAAAAATACAAGATTGATTTTGGTGTCAATGGTCAATCGGATTAGTGGATTTGGAAATATATTATGCATACGCTATAGTGTACATATTTTGTGCCTATAATTTTTTTTGTATAAACGCCTTCAGGCTTATTGATTTTGGTGTCAATCGGATCAGTGGTTTTGACACGTATTTTTTTTACTGACAAATATAGTAGTTTTTTATGGTTGTCAATAGGTATCGATTTTTTAACAATGTGGAAACCATCGTAGAAACCAAAAATATCGAATAAAAAATCGGTGGAAATTTTTTAATATGGTTGTCGTATAATATTTTATTATTGTAGATTATAGACGCGTCGACATCTAAGGTCATTAGCGTCTTTCAACTACACTAAATAACAACTAACTTAAAACTAAATAACATCACAAAACATCCATGAGCGCAGGTGGGATTCGAACCCACGGCAGTCTAGTCTAGAGGTTGCGGCACCAAGCATGCTAACCACTAGGCTATACTGCCTTCCGGTCGTAATATTGCCACCCTCTTGACTACTAAAGATTTGTGGGGTGAAAATTACGACAGTTACAAAAAATTGTCTATGGTGACTCAAAGAGTTAATTTTTGAATAAAGTCAAACATTCATGGCTACCGTGTACTACATAACCGACTACCGTATCAAAACTATACTATTATTGCTCTATTTAAAATTTGCTTCGTCGAGCACAATCTTATTACGGCGCGTGAAAGAAGGGAGATTTCTATTCCAGATGAAATAACAAGCCAGGGCTGGATCCAATTATTTTAATAGCAAATATTGCATTACGTAAATATTAATAAAGTTGAAGTTATAATAACATTATTTTTTATTATCAATTTTTGAACAGGTTCTCTATCTTAATTCTACACCATTTCCAGAGGTTTGTTTATATTGAGATTATTGATAAATGTATAATATTTATGAAACACCTTGTATATTAGAGGTACATAAGATATACGAGTATGTATAGTGGATATGGCTTTAGCTCCTTGATAAATGATATGCTTTTTTTATCTATGTCGATCAAAAAAAGATGATTTGTTATCAAGTTTGTAATATCTAACCATAGTGCACAGTGAGGCATACTATAAGGTAACATAACCAAAAGTGGTAATTTTTAAGTTCCAGAAATGTGAAAATTAGCGCTCGTGTTTAAAAATAAATGTCTGAAGCATAAAAGGGTCAAATTTTAGATATATCTGTAATAAAACTTAGTATTTGTAAGTTCGTGTTTACGAATCAGTGATCCATCTTTGTTTATTATATAAGTACCTATGTACACAGAAGATTTTAATTTTATTCGAGTTTTTTCACAATTTTTACTTAATTTTAATTTAATAAAAAAGTGCGTTTCGTTACACTCAGAGGAAGTGTAACTTCTTATGCAATACAAAAGGTTACACAGAATGAGGTTAAGTTAACTTGAAACCAACTGACAAACAGGCAACAAAAAATGATGAAAATGGAATATTCGGTTTAGGCGCCCTTATAAACAGTATAAACCAAAGTTTGCAGATTAAGCTAGGATATTATAGCATTTGAGAGATTTTTGATTTTTCTTAAAAATGCCAAAAGTAAGAAGACCCCCCTCTTTGTACAAATTTGAGATATTTTTGGAAAATAAATTCGATTTGATTCGTTTGATATTAAGTCTATTTATAGAAAAAATAACGCTGATTCGACTCCAACACCCCGCACTGTTGGTTTCTAAGATATAAACAGCATCTGAGAGATTTTTGAGTTTTCTTAAAAATGCCAAAAGTAAGAAGACCCCCCTCTTTGTACAAATTTGAGAAATTTTTGAAAAATAAATTCGATCTGATTCGTTTGATATTAAATTTATTTATAGAAAAAATAACGCTGAATCGACTCCAACACCCCGCACTTTTAATTTCAAATAATATAAACAGCATCTGAGAGATTTTTGATTTTTCTTAAAAATGCCAAAAGTAAGAAGACCCCCCTCTTTGTACAAATTTGCGAAATTTTTGAAAAATAAATTCGATCTGATTCGTTTGATATTAAATTTATTTATAGAAAAAGTAACGCTGAATCGACTCCAACACCCCGCACTTTTAATTTCAAATAATATAAACAGCATCTGAGAGATTTTTGATTTTTCTTAAAAATGCCAAAAGTAAGAAGACCCCCCTCTTTGTACAAATTTGCGAAATTTTTGAAAAATAAATTCAATCTGATTCGTTTGATATTAAGTCTATTTATAGAAAAAATAACGCTGAATTGAGTGAACGATTTAAATTGCGGAGCTTGTTTTTTAAGAAAATCATGGAAATTTTAAATAGGTAGTTGAGGAAACGATTTAAATAATTGAGGGAACTATTAAAAAAAATTATTGAGGGAACGATTTAATTTGGGAACTTGTTTTTCAGGGAAATCGTGGTAAAATTGTAAAAATAGTGGAGGGAACGATCTATTGTGAATACATTTAATACGAGGATATTTTGTCAAATAGATATTTTATACAGGTTTATTTTGTCATGGGGGACATTTCGTTCGAGAATATTTCGTCCAGGGATATTTTATCATGAGGATATTTTGTCATTGGGATATTTTGTCCGGGAATATTTTGTCAGGGATATTTTGTCGGGGATATTTTGTTCGGGGATCAAGACGCCTGATACCAGGATATCTATTATATATTTATTTTTATTAATTGAAATGTAATTCCTTCTGGTATGCGTTGTGGAATCAGTATGTTAGTATAATATGTATTATAGAGTAACAAATTATCTATTAATTACTTATTGTAAAACGATTTTTTTTTTATAATAGGTAGGTACTCTGTATTTTAACATTACATTTAGGAATTTACTTAAACTCCGGGAAACACCGAACATATTCGAAAAATCCCTCGGACGTTTCCGGATGACCTAAAAAAGAGGACTGTGACCAACTAAAAATAAACTGCCAAGTGCGTGTCGAGCCACGCAAAGACTAGGGTTCCGTACTATGTAAGTTATGCTAAACCTACAATTTTGATAAAATAAATAAAATAAAAACACATTCATAATCTACTCAAAAGGCCCTTTTCAACGATACCCCACAAGAATAGGTGCAAAATAATGTTTTTTTGGCCCCCATTTGCATGTATAATTTTGATAAAATAAATAAAATAAAAACACATTCATAATCTACTCAAAAGGCCCTTTTCAACGATACCCCACAAGAATAGGTGCAAAATAATGTTTTTTTGCCCCCCATTTGCATGTATAATTTTGATAAAATAAATAATTAAAAACACATTCATAATCTACTCAAAAGGTCTTTTTCAACGATACCCCACAAGAATAGGTAAAAAAAATGTTTTGCCCCCCGTTTGCATGTATGGTCGCTCGCCTTAAATAAACCGTTTTAATTTTTGATGCGGTTTTCACCATCAGTTAGATAATTTTTCACGGAAGGTTTGTATATATAGCGAACGAGCGAAGCGAATGAGTAGTGTATTTATAATATTCAAGCGAACAAGCGAAGCGAGTGAGTAGTGTATTGCACCCGGGCTTTCTTAGCACCCGAGCGAAGCCGGACGGGGCCGCTAGTTTATTAATAATTATTTTGTAGGTACTTTACCTGCTCTGCCTATAACAATAACTGCTTCTTGATGATACACTTTTCTGTAGGGTTTAGTTAAACAGTGCAAAATAAAAAATTAAATAAAAATTTAGAGAACTTCCGACCGAAACCGACTACCTAATCGGTTGTTTAAAATGTGTGAAATAATTTAAATTTTTTTCCTCATCTAAAAGTAGCTACCTACACATAAAGGTTTAATAATACTTCACTGATATTCGTAAACGCGCTGGAGATTGCTGTAAAATATCAACGAACAATAATATTTAAAACATATACGATACGGTAACCCATATATTTTAGTTTGCTTAATTTTCATGATCATGGTTAATAATTTGTGTAGTTTTGAAAGTTTTTTGATTTTTTTGTTGTATTGCAGCAGTTCCCGACGCGTTCATGAATATCAGTGAACTATGCATCTTTATGTGTTTATTATTTATTATTTCGTACTTTTTTAAACAATTGATAAAGTAGTTGCTTTGGGTCGGGTTTTTTAAATTTTTTAAAATTTTGTTTTTGTTTTTAGATGTATTCTGTTGATTTTTGTGACAATAGTGATAAGTGCATCGTTGATATTTCGTGGCAAGGTCATTAAATAATCTTTGCTGAATGTACCTATTATTGATAACTTTTAATAACATTTGAAGATTAGTAAATTGTTCTAAAGCAGATATAAAATTTATAATTTTTTAATTCTTTTTTTTTATTTTAGTTTATCAAAATTGCATTAAATTTCCCTTTAATACACGCCTATTAAATTTATTATTTTTATAGAATATAAACGCATATCAACGACGTACGCCTTATCTTGCTGATGTAATAAGCGTGTTTTTTGCTTTGATAAAATGTTTTAAAATAATATTTATTTACATATTTGTGAATTATTTATGTATTTTTCTATTTATACTTTTAAAACAACGCAACTCTCCTTTTCCCCTTCGTCTCAAAGCTTTTGACATCAACCCAAAATCTAAAAAATTATTCTACAAACAAAAAATCGAATTTACTGTATTTTTGAGAAATTTTTGGTGAGTTTTTTTGTATATCATATTATTCGACAAATTTTTAACTTTTAAAACATTGTGTGAAACCATACTTTCATCTCTATAATTTCTAAATTTAAAAGAGGCCTGCACTTCACGCATTTCAAAAGATGGCGCCACCATATTATGTAATTTAACCCAATCTTTTTCACAACATAGCAGCTTTTATATTGAAAGTACAGTCAATTTGTGTGATCAGTAAGATTCTATAGATGATATTCTTGGTACGAAACATTTTTGGGTTCATGCATTAAAATTAATAAAAGTAGGAATTGTGATTGAATTTGAATTTTTTTTCCAATGAGAAGGCATTTTGAGGCATTTATTACAAACTGAAAATGAACAAATGGATATTCTAAAATTCAAGACGAGTAATAACAGCAGAATGTTGAATAATAAGTCACTTATGACAGATACTGTAACTGTGGCTATCAATAATTAAAAAAGTGTAGATACTTTCGTTTTGTTTACATCGGTATAAATGCTAGTTTTGAATTTCGTGTTCAGTTTGTGTTTTTCAAAGATTTTATTATTGTGTTTCAAGCATCGATGCTGTAAAGTCGATGCGGTAAAGTGTAAGCGTAGGATGATTTTAGACGTGCATTGACTTGTTGTAGTCGAACTACTCAAAATATTTCAAAAAATTAAACTGTTAAAAATAATAATACATTTATAACGATGACAGCGCCTCTAAAGGTTTTTAACGGCAGCTCGAAGTGCAGACCTCTTTTAAATCATTTCAAATTGTCTTATTAACCAGTGAGTTTGTGTGTATCACCTAGTACTTAGTAGTCTGCAATGCAAAGAGACTGTATTGTCGATCATGCTTCGAGGTATCTTCGTATCGAACATCGATCGTCGAAAACGCCGAGTGCACTTTAAATCTATAAACTTGAAAAAGGTGCAGACTGCAGTCTCCCGACGAGGCCTCGTCGATTTAGTAAACTTATTTAAATTAAAATTATACGTTAATGAATGAATTTTTTTCGTTTCGTCACTGAAATTTAAAAAAATGGCAGTAGATTTTTCGTGTTGATAAATAAAAAAAATGAAATTTTGTTGTTGGCTATTTTTATTTGTGTGTATATTAACATTTACAAAATATTTTCCTTGCAAGAAAATATATTTTTCTCGTTTATCCTGTTGACCGTTTATCATCTCCGATGATCTAATAGACGTAATTTATGATTTCTTGGGGTTGATTTGTATACTCACACTACATTAACTGTGTTCTGCTGTATTCCGGGCTTCAAACTATCCTATGCCTAAATTTATTACATAGAATTTTCACGTCATAGGTATATGTGTAATTTATCTAGCTAGGTCAGAGATTCTTAAACTTACTTGGCCGACTGTCCCCTTTTCAGAAAAAAATTAATTGACGCCCCCCTTAGAAACAAATAGAAAGATGCAGTGACAAAGGTCATTCCCCATTTTACTAGGGGGTTTGATTCAACTGTTGCCCACAAGTGAACTCTGTCCCGGGGTTTGAATTCAACAGTGGTAATAAATCATAAACTGAGCTATAATTTATTTATTTATTTATTTATTATAGTTTATAGACGCTCGGCAACTAAGGGTATTAGTGTCTAATTACATCAAATTAAATTAATTTAAATGACATCACGAAACATCCATGAGTGGAGGTGGGATTCGAATCTACGACAGTTTGATCCAAAGGCCTAAGCGTTACACCAAGCTGTCCTTGTGAGCTATAATTAATTTTATAGTTGATGAAGCAATATTTCTGTTCCTCTAGGATACATAATTTGGTGCAATAGAAAAGTTGTTATTTATGACAAGATCTTGCGGTTCCCAGTCGTGTTTACTCTGTACAACATTTGGATCAGAATCAGACAATGTCCTTTGCTTTATTTTAGACTAGCGGTCCGGACCGGCTTCGCCCGGGCGCTATGAATTTATGAGTTTAGAATACATTACTCACTCGCTTCGCTCGTTCGCTCGAATTTTATTAATACACTACTCATTCGCTTCGATCGAATACATTACTCACTTGAAAAAAGTTATGAGTTATGGTCTTGAGTTAGTTGTTATTTAGTGCAGTTGAAAGACGCTAATGACCTAAGATGTCGACGCGTCTATAATCTACAATAAATAAATAAATGGTCTTGAGTTCATACAAAAATCCGAAGTGACGATTCCCATAAAAAAATTTGAATTTTTCTTTTGGGTTTTCCCTATTTTTTTTAAACCATCCTTGTATTAGAGCGAACAAAACAAAAAAAAAATATTCAAATCAGTCAAGCCGTTTTTGAGTTTTAACGAGACTAACGAACAGCAATTGATTTTTATATATAGAGATATGTATCTATATTTTTACATAAGAAATATATATACCAATATCTTTTGCGTACCGTACCGGATTTTTCAGTTAAAATTGGTCGGTTTTTTTGTCTAAGAGTTTAAAAAAATCTTTGGGTATACGTTACAATATAATCGATTTTTTTGACCCTTAATAGGACTTATACCGATTCTTAAGTAACAGGATTATTTTGAAAACAATTTTTTAGAACCGATTAGTAACTAAATAAATGTAACTCTTTTCTCATCACAAGTTAATGGTTAACTTGGATATGGGAGAGTTGTTAGTGTGCTTTCAAGTATCTTCTCTACGTATCTGTGGTCAGAAGTTGAAACTACATATGTAATATGATAACATCTTCTTTTCAAAACACTTCCACCCTAATGTATCAAGATCTTCCTTTTTACCTTTGCTATATCGCGTTTTTGATATATATTACATAATATATATATATAATATCTACATATGCATTTTTCCGTATAACATTTAACTGACAATATGAACCTAATCCTCGTAACCATAAATCACGGACCGTTTATTTGAGTTATTTTCATACAAATGTTCTGAAAATCATACCTACATGACATCATTTTTAAACTAATAATTAGGGTTCCGTATCTCCCAAATAATTATCAGTACAGTATAGCAGTACGGTTGGAGTAACCCTACTGCTATACTGTATATTTAATACCATCGTTCGATTGGCTCAGTGGTAGAGAGTTTTACTGTAGAATTAAAGGTATCTGGTTCGATCCCGGGTGTCGGATTGCAATATTTTGTTTTTAATTTTCTTTTCATATATTTTTTTACTTTAAAAATTAAATTACTCAAATTTGATACGGAAAAATTTTGAAACACTGAAAAGAACAAAATAAATTAACCCGAAATATATCTAAGTAAAAAAACTTTTTAAAAACAAGCTTAATTAATAAATAAATCATGTTAATTTTTTACCCCTACCTAACTCCATAGTTTTATTATTGTACAGAACCCTCGGTGCGCGATTTTAACTTGCACTTGGCCAGGTTTTTTAATTCTACTTTCAGTTTTAAAAGTTAGTACCATTTATTTTTATAGCCACTAGATTCAAAATTCTTAAGTTTTGTCCACATTATTTGTATAATGTATTGTGAATTTAGTTGGAAAACTAGCTATAAAAGGTCTTCTCTTCCCTGTAAGTATTGGTTTCAGATACGTATAGACTTTGTTACTATTCGACGCAAATCTCTTTGAACTTTGTGCATAAACTGACAATTAATGGACTGTGTGCGTTGAATGTCACGAACATTTTTGTCTACGTTCATACATGACACATACGTCCCCATTCAGATACATTTTTTAACACATGCACAATTAATATCAGACACAACACACAAGACAAATATTTATTAACTAGCTTTTGCCCGCGACTTATCCGCGTGGATAAGTTTTTTCTTCTCTAAGGGGTTGTCCATAAACTACGTACCGCTCTTGAGGGGAAGGAAGGGTTGATCTCCAAAGTTTAAGTGAGTTAATTTTTGTTACGTTACACTATTTCCACTCTTAAAAAGTTGATAGGAGTTGATTTTTCTCACTTTTTCTAATTCTTATTGGTCGTCAGATTTGAATACTGAGGATGTGAAACGTTACGTAACCTTTGAGAGGAGGGAGGGGTTGAGATCCACATGATGTTACATGCTAGGGGAGGGTAAAAAACGTTAAGTAGTGTAAGGACGACCTCTGAGGAACTGGCTGAAATTTCGGGATAATAGGTAGTCCTGAGTCCATGATGTGTTGTTGGTTGGCCCCTTTAAGCGTAATTAAGTCACAAATAGAAAATAAAGTTATCCATTGGGAACTACTAAATTGATCGGAATAAAAAGTAGCATATATTTTAATTCATGCCATAAATTGCCTGGATTCAAAATTTCATTCAGATCCATTGCACTGTTTCTGAGATTAGTCCGGACAGACAGACAAACAAAAATTATAAAAACAATTGTTTAAGTACGGTTTGCATTATATTTAACATATAAATGGCACATCCTTCATTAATCGATTGAATTGATTAACTGATTAATAGCATGGTCACGTATTTCTTAACATCTGCATCTTTACGCTACTCGTTCGAATAGCTTATACCATGATGTTTTTTTATAAAGATTGTAACAAAAATTAAATAACATATTGTTTTGAAAGCAAAGCAGAATGGCACTAAACAATTAATTTATTTTCTATAACACATGTACGCTTTTAGTGTTTTTTCGTATCTGTTTTGCGAACCTTAAATAGCCGTTTATTGCCTAGTGACCATTATGTAACGCTTTTCAGTGCTATAATGAAAAAAACAGTTGCATAATGAACCATTATGTAACTGTTTTTTTAATTCAATTAAATTCTAAAACCATGCATGTGTTATATAAAGTATAGTGTGCAACGCGTGTGCTAAATCTTTATGCGTCAGGCGCGATGTTTTTAGCACGAGTAGTAGGCGAGCGCACATGAGCCGCATACGAGTGCTGAAAACATCAGCACTCGTATTTGGCTCGCGATGCACATTCGCCAAGGCTCGTGTGTGCTCGCCTACTACTTGTGCTGAAAATATATTTGTGTTCGGCTAAGTTTGACGTGGTTTAAGCGGAACTGTTTAAAATATATTCATTTTTACTTTCCACCTCTACTATGGTAGGGAAGTAATGGATTTAGTCCGAAAAAAATATTTCGAGATTTTAACAGATCTTCACGTTTTGAGACCCTAGTAATCGTTTAAAATCATTTTCTGACTGATGTCTGTATGTGTGTGTGTGTGTGTGTGTATGTGTATGTGTGTGTGTATGTGTGTGTGTATGTGTGTGTGTATGTGTGTGTGTGTGTATGTGTGTATGTGGTCAATTTTTCGCCTTCGATATCTTAAAAACGGAACAACATACGGGCATGCCGATTGTTCTATTGTATTTATCAGCCTTTAACTTAGATCTGATTAGATTTTGAGTCAAATCGGTTCAGTGGATCCTGAGATATTCAAAAAAACGTTCTCAATGTCACGTATTAACATAGGTAAAAAAAAATATAAATGAATTCTAGATGTTATAATATGAAAAAAATGTAAATATTTCTTTTCTCTAAAATGTATAGTTTTCGAGAAAAAAAATATTTTACTAAAAAAAGAAAATTGTAAGTAAATCAAGGTAACCATGATTTTTGCTATATTAAGCTAGCCATCAGTAGATCACCAAACAAAAAAGAGGGCCATGCTTTTTTCAAAGAATAAAAATTAAATTGTGTTTTAAAGACCACCAGCAGCTAAGGTTATTTGGGCCTAGTCAAAGAATAAAAAAAAAAAGTGTTTATTTTTTGAAAATATTTACTAGGTGGGAAGTATAGGACTGGTCATCAGTCGAATTTTTTAAATTCCTGTTTGCTAATAAGAGAAATGGTATAAGAATGAACATGTTTGTTTACATTAATTGTTTACGAAAGAGGAATAATATGTGCTTTGTGCACTGTTCAAAAATGATCAAATTCTCATATGTGGGACGATCCCATTAAAGAACAGTGGTGAAAAAAGGATGAGGTAAAAATTGCTTCTCAACTCTCGGAGTCTGTTGAATCATTCTGTATACACGATATCTTATTTAGATGTTGTAGAGATGTTGTTTGATGACCAGATGTGATTTGTGTACAAAGTACACGGGCATATATATTCGTTAGAGCAGCATTTTTTTTGTTTACAGCGTTCAGTTTTCTCGGAAATATTTAACAAACATTCGTTGTGTATGTTTATCTTAAATTTAAACATTCGGCTCCGTTTGTTCGCACATGAATTTTCAAATAAGTTGCTACTTCGGTACAGAACTATTAATTATTAATTGAAAGGACATTGTTCATTTTACTGGGAGATTTTATCCAAATGTTGCCCAGAGTAACCTTGAGTATGGGTATCGAAGGATCTTGTCATATATGTTGCACCAAAATTATTGATCCTAGAGAAACATAAATATCGCTTCATCCAACCATGTATCATCAGAGGATGACTAAACTTGTAATCATGATTAAAAGTTTTAATCATCCCCTGATGATGCCAATACGGTTGGCAAAACGTACGTTGAGAATTGTTAAACGTTTTGGTGTTTTGTGGTTATTGATGTGAACAGCCGCGTGAGGGGAAATATGCAACGAAATTTATGGTCCGCTCCTTCGCTGCTGTTCTCCCCACCACTGCTGCACTCTCTCTCTCTCGGCTTCCGCGCGCTCGGGCACGGGAAGACAACCGCGTGTGTTACAGTGCAGTATATAGGATTACGTCAGCATAACAGTTAGTTGCTGCTTTTGAAAAAATATATACTACTACATAGAAACACCACCGAGTTCAATAACGTTTTCTTTGATGTTTCACATCTGTCGGGGGTCCCGAGACCCACACCCTTTTTTTTAATATTTTGTATCTTTACACCAAAGAGTTAATCACTCTTCATGGATCATTTAGTTCAGGTATAGCATAGTTCTGTTTAGACTAACGAAACTGTAAACTTGTATGTACCTTACGTTAGTTCAAGTAGGATGAATATATTATTAAAACGTGGAATTTTAAAATAAAGAACATAAAATCAGGATGTGTTCATATTTTCACATTATAAATATAATTTATTCATGATTGATGTATTAATTCCGAAAATTTTCGAACTTTGCTTAGCACGAAAGCAAGGGTGAGTTGGGGTTGGCACTGACCAATTGGAATTGAGTCTTTGATGTATCTGATGTCTATCTAATTATCAGTTTGATTTGTTGCGCAATAATCCACGAATTATGCTCTAGGATTATTTTGAAACCTTTATTAAAGTCGGTTTTGACAAGAATATTAGTTTTCCCGTTACATTTAATATATTAAATCAAAACACTTTTAAAATATTCAGTCAGCAAATGTCACAAAAAGAGGACATTAACATGTGATGAGTGCCGATATCTATAACCTTATTCATTTCCAAGCTAGAGTAATTTGAAAAAAATACATTCCAACAGTGTCACTTACCTACAGCTTACAACAAAATAAATAGGTAAATATAGTCCAGTACATTTGCAAAATTTGAAATTCTCCCAACCGGCCAATCACAACTCAAGAAACAAAGAGACACGGACGGGTCACACATACAGGAAAATTAATAGACTGTAGTACATATTAATTGAAATTTATACTATGATTACTTTGTAAATACAGTGATGACAGCAGTGCATCCATGCACATAATACCAGTATAGTATGTTAGTAAAAAAAAATGTGTCGAGCGTCTATAATTTACAATTCATTCATTCTATAAAAAAATTAAAAATGGTCTCGTTCGGATCGAAAAGAAAAATGCAGACTAGGAATTTTTTTTTCTATAAAACTATTCATGTTTCACTAAAATCGTATCATTTGTTTTTGGACCAACACGGAACTGACCAGAGTACTTTGGGCGGACTTAAAAAAATTAATTTTAATTTCATGCCACGTTATTCGTGACTATTTTTGATTCGATATTGTTTCGTGATTATGTTTTATTTTAAGCATATGCATATTTTATTACACAGTTTCTTGTTTCAAAAGATTCTTAAAATATCTATTTTTGATTTACTTTTATGATGGTATTTAAATTTCTTTTTAATCTCCGATCGAATTCTTTTTTTATTTCATTAATTACGACTTTATAGTTTTTTTAAATATTCATTAGAACTTTATATTAGAAATCGTGTCCATCGTGATTATAATAAAATTAAGCAAAATCGCAGGATAGTGGACAATATAATTTGATTTATTAAATTAAATGTACGACGTTTCGTCTATAGATTTAGACTTTTATGTATGTACTTGAAAAAGTCTAAATCTATAGACGAAACGTCGTACATTTAATTTAATAAATCAAATTATATTGTCCACTATCCTGCGATTTTGCTTAATTTTATTCATTAGAACGAAAACTTAAATTTCGTTATAGAGAGTTTAGAATGCACTGTCAATATATTTTGGTTCTAATCTTGCTGCTTTCATAAAAAGATTTGCGAAATAATAAGATATATAAATATATTGGTTCAATTCAAAGGCTATTATAGTCTTTAGGGTAAATCCAAGTAAAACGTAAAGAGTTCGTAAGTTCATAATGTGACACCACTGTCAGCGAAGGGGCAAAGATAATAAAAACAAAAGTACCACTTCCACAAAGAGCAAGGCATCGCCCATCGGGTTTGCTTTTCTTAATATTATTCTACAGCTACTTTACACTTATTCACTTGCATTTGTTTTCAGTAAGCTTCAAAATATATTCTGAACATTTTTGAGGGAAATTTTCCTGTTTGGATTTTTAGTGTTTTACGTACATAATAATATAGTTGTGCTTTATAATTGGCGTTGGTCGGATGGCGGAACCTAGGTAAGGTTGTCATAATAAGTTCGTTAAGGTGATAGTTCAGTCAAATAAAATATCGAAACGCGTGACGCTAATGACCTCTGTTGTTGAGCGTCTATAATCCACAATTCATTCATTCAAAACGCGTTACATGTACATGCCCCGTTATTCACCCGCAGAGATCTATCTTACGAGCCCGTAGTGAAAAGGAGATATAGATATGAGGGCTACCTTCATTAAACTACACACTGAAACATTTATTCGAAAAAATTTTATTGGATAAGCAGCCAATTATAGAATTGATACCATAGACATATTGGAAAAAATCATTTTACCAACCATAGTCACAGTCAGGAATCTAACCTGGACCTTTCCACTTTTGCGGCGGAATGAGCTTACAATACTCAACCGTGACATGATTACAAAAGTGGAAAGGTTCAGGTTGGATTCCTGACTGTGCCTTAAGACGCCAATGACCTAAGTTGTCGACGCGTCTATAATCTACAATAAATAAATAAACTGACTGTGACTATGGTTGGTAAAATGATTTTTTTCGATATGTCTCGTATCAATTATATAATCGGCTGCTTATCCAATAAAATTTTGGAATATAGAGGCAATTCCAGATTGCAATAGATTTTCTGTTTCTTACGAATCCCGTGAAATCGAGTATTTATATTTTGAATTTTTGAACGTCAGTATTTTTTACATACAAATGAATGCAAAGTTTGCATTTGTGTTAGAAACACCCATCGAAATGACGTAACAATATGATGCAACAATGGAAAAATTCATTTTTCAAACCTATGTCACCATCGGGACTCGGGCTTGAGAATAGCCGAGCGTTTAGCGATGCTGTTGTTTACATGGCGTTGCTATGGTTCCTCTATTACAAGTCCCCAGTTCCCGGGTTCTAGCCCGAGAGCTGGTAAAAGTGTCAATTGGATTTTCAATTTATTATTAAAAAAAAAAAATAATGAATTGAAAATATGAATTGGTGCTAGGCCCAAATAACCTTAGCTGTTGGTGGTCTTTAAAACACAATTAATTAACCATCGGGACTCTAACCCGAAACTTCCACTTTCGCGGTGGCTGAGTTTACTTTTGCTTGTACGTTTCAAGCAGATCATATTCATATAATATACGTAGTTGCAGCAGCCTATGCAAATTTTCACTGATGTGTAAAATCGGTATTCTTTTTAGTCAAAGACGATTTCATTTCTCGTGAAAAGAAGAATAAGACAACGAGTGAGGGGGAGTCAGTTGCCTATGCAAGCTTTAACTGTCCGGGGTGGCAGAGAGAGGGTGTTTCTTTTTGTATGAACGAACATCAACTTTGTGTGATATTTAAAGGTACCTACGAAGTATCTGTGTCTGTAACGATGAAGACTTAAGAACTTCCGAACGGTACATATCGGGAGTTAAACGAATAGTATTTTGAGCGGATTATTTATTTATCATGACTTCTTTCAACCAACTGACACAAGGATTTACAGTCTCAGGCTGTTGAGCTAAGATCAAGTTGCATATTTTATTTATAACTTATCAATATTAATCTATACTAGTGTACCCGTGCAAAACTTTTTTGCGACGACTTAACACTGTCTTCAAAGAACAATGGTTTAGTAAAGGCTATCGCCAAAAAAAAATGTTTGCCAACACAAACCTTTTTTATATGTAATATGAATCACTTTATTAAGAAAACAATAAGAAATATATATTTAAAGCTTTCTCAGTATCATTGTGTATACGAACGCGTGAGTAAAACACACAACCTAGCTTTTAACGATATGTTTTTAATATAATTTTTGATAAATATTTTTGATTCAAACATAACTTTAAAGTGTACGTAAAATAGTAATTTTTTAGAAGCTATAGAACGTATCTATCAGTGTAATACTTACGTACGAATGATCTTCAGAAAAAAATCGATGAGTTTGTCGGTATTTGAGAAACTAAGTACTATATTTAAAAGAGAAAAAAAATTTGCACGTACATATACATCTTTATTGTTTAATTTTAAATACTTTTGGAAATTTTGTCAATATAACCCTATTAAAATCTGGGCTCTAAAAATTAAAATGTACAACTGTCAAGATGTTCCATTGTTTATTGTTTGCATAGCCTATCCACGACATGCGTACATATTTGCATTTCTCTCACACTCATGTATCGTGAACGCCGATGGATTTTCTCTGTTTACGTTTCTCTTCACCCCACTGCCCCCCTCGTCATTTTTACTATTATCGCTTGAAATCACCCCTTTTAAAGAAATTTCACCAAAAAAAAAAATAGCGATAACATATCTGTGGACTAAAGGCCTCAGTTTAAAAAAAAAATTATGTCAATCGGTTGAGCAGGGGTTGCTGGCGGATTGTCTAGAGAAATAGGGCTTGTGTTTTAAATATATAGATTATTATCTCTGCAATATAGTAAAATAAATTGAACCGCCTTCAAAAAAAGTCACTAAAAATTAATTAAATTTTGAGATGAACGCTAATTTAGTTATTAAAACTTTTTATATTATACTTTTGTTAAATTGGCGTCGACCTCAAAATTTATTTATTTTTCAATTTTCTATTTTTGGTGGCTTATTTTCACTTTCGTACTTGGCACGTTATTAACCGACATCTTTCTTGATATTTGAATACTAAACTAGAAAAAAAATCTACTGAACCGATTTTCTTATGCAGTCGAAATTATTTAAATCAGTTTAACCGTTCGAGAAGTTAAGGCTAAATAGACATTAAAAAAAATTATAAGTGTACCTACGCGTCAAATTGATAACCTACATTTTTCAATTCGGTTAAAATGTAGTTTTTTCTGTCAATTTCGAGTTGGTGCAAGAACGACTGATGCTATTTTAATGAAACTGGCATAGTTTTATAGTAAAAGTGAATAGCATTTTGTTTCATGTCAATTTCGCTTCGAACGGGACGATTTTTAAATTATTTGACATATTGTATTGTTCCGTTCGGTTCCGCTCGGTTCCGTTCGGTTTCCACTCTCGGGCACTGTGGAGAAATCGGTAACTCACCTAGCCGGAAACTGGGGGTTTCGGGTTCAAGTCCCGACAGTGGTCATTTGATTTTTTCTTAGATATAGCTCAAAAATCATGGCAGCCTAGCTGTCTGAGATATTTATTATTTTCACCTCTAATTGTTATGTGAATAATATGGTGTGGATATAAGGGGTTTTAAATCGATTGATTTTATCATATACCAATTTGTATTGTATTGTGGCAACATTTGATATTTTCCACAGCTCTACTGCCGTCGGTGTATTTGAAAGGTAATCATAGTATAAAGTACTGTGAATATATACTAGATGTCAGCACTTATCACCGTTTTTCGTGATTTTTGTGATATTTGCTGAATTTGAACAACTTAAAAGTATTTTGAATTAATATGTTGAATACCAACGGGAAAGACAAGGTTCCTGTCAAATCGAAGACACGGGTAAAAACTAGTATACTATAAAATTGTAATGGAACAACCGTGTCTATGTTTTCGTTTTCTTACGGAGTAGAGGAGAAGACCTGTTTATCCAGAATTTTTGTCTGTTTGCACCATTATTATTCGCAACTAAACCGACATTAGTTATACTTACGCTATCTGGCTACGATCGATCGCGTTGATTCGAAGATTCGGTCAAAATCATTTTTGATGCGAGTGAAGACGCGAGTAAAGGCTAGTCACATGTAAAGTGCATCTAGGGCATGTAGTCATGCAGTTTTTAGTTTTTATATAAACGATTTAATGTTACGTCACTAACATCGCACGTCGCGTCTGACTAGCACCTCCTGCAGTACACTGTTACCGCTATGTTACGTGTGTGTGTGTGAATATCTGTGTATTGCTGTTTCAATACCTTCGCAGGGTGAGAGTTTCTCGTGGGGGGGTACACTGTTACACACTCGCTATGTTACGTGTGTGTGAATATCTGTATATTGCTGTTTCAATACCTTCGCAGGGTGAGAATTTGTCGCGGGAGAGGATAATAAATCATAAATTCTTATCTCTGGAATTATTATAAAAATGTTTTACATCTGCCAGGTGTCTCACGACGGCTCACATTTTTTTAAATTATATTACTTTCTTGTAAGGAAACAACTTCATGATTTATACTTTAAATAAAAATCGCATTTTTCTTACAGTTTCGGTGTTAATTATGTGTACTAGGCGCTAATTAAAATAATTTTTTGTATTTTGTCCGAACGTTTTAATTGCCCCGCCGTCCCCTATATATTTTATCCAGATAGTGTTTAATCCCATCTTATACCTATTATTTATTCGACTTATTGTATTTCGTTCATATTGGAGCGTGGTGTCATCGTGCGTATTGTTCAAAGAAAGGAGTTAAAATAGAAAAGGTTAGGGGAGAATGGGGAATAGGGTGTAAGATAATTGGGCGATCATTTTATTAAAATTACTTTATTCAGATAGTTGTTCGAGCCTTCTGAATGCACCCTATATAATTTATTCGGCTTACCACTATTACATTTCTTACATATTGGAGCGTGATAGAAATGATGAACATTTGTGATGCATTGTGTAGTTTACTAGTAGTGTAGGTCAAAGGAAGTAAGAGGTTGGGGGAGAATGGGGGATAGGGTGTCAGATAAGTGTGCGATCTTGCACTTTGTATATGTGTACGTGTTTGTACATGGTACCCGGTAGATTCAAGCTTAAAAGCGAAGCTTGGAGGCGGCATGCGGCAGGATCAGTTGGTAGCAACGGGAAGCAGCGTCTAGACGACTAGATAGTGAGAACGGAGGCGGCAAGTTGGGCGTGTCATAAGGTTGCGCATCGCGCACCTGGTTGGTCGAAATGGCCGAACCGCCCAACAGCTGGTCACTGAATCCCACCCAACTTCTATACCGCTATTCCATATTCTAAATCTAAACTATCCATGTGTTGTCACACTATTTTTGTATATTGTGATTTTTTTATTTTTGAATGAATAATTACCAACCAGTATTGACAGGGATGAAACCTAGAAATGCTGAACAGAAAAAATAATTTTCCCGAGCTCAGTGCATCCAACTCAAATGATTGAGTATTCTTCTCCAACGTCTTTTTTGAAAAACCAATCGTAATACTCTCCTTTTTTGCGGATGCTTTCTTGAAAACAAACACTTGGATCACGGATGAACAGCAGACAAGTTTGAACAAAAAAAATTATGTTCAATAATTTTTATAATAAGCGCTTATGATCTTACTTGTCGAGCATCCTTAATCTACAATCTATCTACCTAATAATTTTTATAATTTATTTTAAGAATATAAACAAAGCAGTATCATAATATTATGTTTGTTTTTGTAAAATTAGTCACTTTGAAAATATCTACCTTGTATTTTTTCATCGTCTAGTATTGGAGTATAAAGCACCCAAGAAAATGCACTTTTTATCCGATAGGCAACTTTATTATAGTGAACTCAGTAATAAAATGTATGACCTCTAGGAAACAAAATATTTTTTCAGCTTCGTTAACGTATGACTTGATATTTTAATTTTTTTTAAATTAGTAACTTAAAATCTAAAGGGTACAGTGGTATGAGACAATGCCTGAGGCATCCTTAGATCTTCATTTTTTGTATAGGATTGCTGATTTGAGTTATAAAATATTTAATTCCTCAGTGAAATTTTTTTATTAACTTCAGAATTTTGTGCTACGTATTTGACAGCAAAATTTTTTGAAGTTTGTCGTTTTTTCGATGTAAAGATTGGTTCTATTTTCATGTCGAAAAAAATCAGCTTGAAACTCGAAGATTTGCATTATAATTTTAATATTTATGTAGAAGAATAATATTAAAATTACAAATCAACTAAAACTTCTTTTTCTGTTCACGTTTTATATTAAATATTATTTAACCGTGACGACGTCATCGCGGTTAGTCGAAAATTTGCTACCCTAATTCGTAACAAGACAAAGTCAGCAATGTGATGATATTAAAATGCAGAAGTGAGATAAATACATACATCGGGGTAAACTTAGATAGGGGATAGCCCTATGCCAGAAGGAGAGAAGCTCTGCCAGGTTCGTAAATTAACGACGAAGAACGGTAAACGAAGACACGCTCTGCAATCAACAGCATGTTCAGAAGAGAGAAAGGCAAACCTGCAGGTTCAAAAGCAAGTTCCGTTAAAAAGAAATGAAGAAGAGAAAAACCGACATAGCATACAACCTGACTTGTGTATACGTATACCGTGTACAAAATACATTGTTAAAGGTATATGTGTATACTGTATCCTGAAAAGCAGAAAAAATAACAAAATAACGTCGACAGAAAATGAAATCTCGATGTGAGCATTGGTTCTAGCTCTTGCTACATGAGAAAAGCGTGGGAATAGTAGCGCCGGCCCAATACGTTAGGCACATGTAACTGCCAGCCAATACAATGTCTCGCCTATATTATGTTATGTACAATATTCTAACTCTTTCGTTTTCTTTTTGTTATAAAACGCTGATGCAGTAAAGTCTAGTCTTCGGAGATATACACACATATATACATAATAATATATATGCATAAAGTAACCCATACACTTAAATTGACGTGCTCACTGGATGGTGTTAAAAATGAAATAATCTACCGACTCTCAATTGTAGTCAAGGAATCCGCTTAGAACTGACAGCGATCGAAAAGAAGTCATTGAATTAGTTCCACTCAACTGTCTAACGATCGTATGCGAAAGGGGTATCGTGAGGGCACTGGAAACTAAATAGATTTTCAAAAAACTTATGAACAAAACTGAAAAATGATATAATCTAACGACTCTCAATCGAAGGCAAGGAATCCGCTTAGAACTGACAGCGATCGAAAAGAAGTCATTGAATTAGTTCCACTCAACTATCTAACGATCGTATGCGAAAGGAGTATCGTGAGGGCACTGGACACTAAATAGATTTTCAAAAAACTTATGAACGAAACTGAAAAATGATATAATCTAACGACCCTCAATCGAAGGCAAGGAATCTACTTATAACTGACAGGGAATCGAAAAGAAGTCAATGAATTAGTTTCACTCAACTGTCTAACGATTGAGTATGAAAGGTGTTTCGTGAGGACACTGAAAACTAAACGAATATCTGAGGAACTTCGTAAAAGACGAATATGAATTAGGTTGGAATCAGACTTCCTGTTCGATTTTTCGTGCAAAACAAAATATTATACATCTTGTATGAAGCATTCTATAATAAATGGGAAAGATTTACTTGGAAATCCAATCAGAATTGCCGAACGGTCTGATTAATCTGTATTAAAATCCGGTGGCGTCCCAAGAGAGGCGCGGACCGCACCGTGTGACACCATCAGAGAGGGTAATTGTCTATAAAGAAATTGTGTAGTGTTTTGTTTGTTTTTTTTATAAAAATATGCCTGCAGTTGTAATAACACAAATATTTTTGTAAACCCAGTTTACTTTTGTATAACTTTAAAGACTAAACATCTCTGCTAATTTACTTTTTGAACCTTCTAAAGTGCTCCTATTTGGAATTCTCAAGTTTTTACTGAGGATTCTATATAGTCTGATGCAACCGTACGGGAGAAGGTCGACCTGCTCCCGTACGCTAAGTGTCATTCACCCCCATGAATCCATGATGGTGGATGACACCATGACTGCATTGGGTGTATACCAACCGCTCTAGTGATGCCACTCTAAAAATATTATTGGTATTGGAGACATCAATAAATCCTTTATTCAAGGCCGAACGTGAATCGGAGAAACGAACGTCTTTACAAATACACTAACGCCTTGCCTAAAAAACAAGAATTTAATCGGACTTAATTATTTAACAAATATTTAAAGCAGGAGATATCAATGCTCAGTAAGCATACTTTATTTATTGTAAATTACAGACGCGTCGACTACTTAGGTCATTAGCGTCTTGATTACATTAAATAACAATTAACTTAAAACTAAATGACATCACAAAAACATCTATGAGCGGAGGCGGGATTCGAACCCACGACAATCTGATCCAAAACCGCGACGCTAACTACTGAACCACTCTGCCGAATGAATGAATTGTAGATTATAGACGCTCGACAATAGAGGTCATTAGCGTCTGAACCACTCTGTCCTCCATACTTAAATTTAATGAGTATTTTTAATATATTAAAAAAATCTACGTAACGCAATGTTCATGCAACAGAAATATGTTTCATTGTTGAAGTCAATGGCGGTCTATTGGATGGCCTAGATTATTTATACTTAACACAACTAACCTGACACTGTGAATGCAAAATTCAACTGCATATGTATATATACTGATGTATTATTAACGCTGTTCAAGCAGGAGTACCTAGCAGGATAACTCTGGATAGCAGGAAAGGCGCTAGGAATCGCATAACCCTTTACCCACCCCCGCTTTCTCCTTTTTACATATATGTAGTTGATGGCAAATGCCTTTCAATGCACCGCACAACGACTTGTGTCTCTATGCAGATGTGGACAGAAATTCAACCATTGTTGCAAGTATTGTTATGTCTGATTCGCTTTAACACATCCATTCTCTCACACACACATACATACATACGTTAAATAAAGTTATATGACGTATTGAAACTATTGTTGTATGTGTTATATTGTATTTATAACTACATACTCGCAGACAGTTTATACAGCAAGTTGTTTTATTTCATCGTATCTTCAGTTGTTTTACCTCACTCTAACTAGTAGACCTTCTGCTAATCATCTTTCTCTCCACTTGATTATACCTTACTATATACAGAATATATATGTACCTACATAAAGTATTATATATTTATTTTTTAGTTGAAATGGTTCTTAAATTCTTATTCTATTGTTTCTGGTTTCATGATAATAATTGTTTATTTTAAACTTTAAGTACATTTTAACTGTTTTTTTTCGTTCCAATTACGATAAGCCTCCAGTTAAGTACCGTTTTCGTAAATATAAATAATCAATACGTTTTTATTGATATGATACTTGAAATAGTGTATTTATAACTAAATTAAATGAATGCATAATGACTGTAAACAGTATATGCAGTCATTTATTTATGTATTTGGTCACGACTTACGTGTTAAATTTGTATTTATTGTAGTTATAACCTTTAATTTTTTTAAATATTCTATTTTAAGTTTGTTATTCTGTATTGACTTATATAATAAAAATGCACTAATGAAATTTTTGCATAAGAGAGATAATATTGTAACTATGTTATTAAATGATTCATTGATTAAATGGATTACGTTAATTAGGTTTAACCAGTTTAATATTATTTTTCAATACCTAATCTCAATGCATAAAAAATAGCTCCAAAAGAATGTTAAATACTCAGTACGTATTTAGAAGCGTTATTCTCAAGTATAATGATATACAATTTACCAAGAGAAGAAACCAAAACACGGAAAGCTGTCGTAATTTATTTATCTAGCCATGATTGTAAATGCATTCGTAAATTTAAACAAGTTGAATGAGAAAGTAGGAGGAAGTAAAGAGAGGGATATGGATGCATAAAGTGAATCCATTGATTAAAGACTATTTCATTATCATTTCTATATTGTTCCAACAAAACTACCTATACTTAAAAAATCACTGGAGAACCACTTCTATACTTTTCATCTTTTTTATATTATTCTTTTCTTATAAATTTTACCACACTCACCCGACATCATTCTGAAAATGTGTTTAAACGATTCGTGGTATATTAAAACGTCATGAATATCTATTAAATGCCGAATCAAAAAAATGTCGGACTGATTCCAATACTTCCATGAGGGAGGCTCAGAGAAACAAAATAATTTTTTTTAAATAATAAATTAGGAAGTAATATACTCAATATGTTTGAAAGAATCAATTGGGTTCAGAAACGTTAACCTATAATAAAATATATTAAAAAAATAAAAAGAACCGGTATCCTGCCAAATCCAAAATGGGAAATTATATGTTTCGTTCTTAACTTATTTCTGCCCCTCTCCCCCTTCCGGAGGAATAATGTAATTAGCCTTTGTCACTGAGCACGTTGTAGGTATTAATAAAAAAAAATTGTAAAACCCTTGAATCCAATGCAAATCAAAAGGAGATATGAACTAGCCGACTATTTGATATAGCTTGAATTCAATGTAAATCAAATGGAGATATTTAACATGTAAAATCCTTGTACGATTGATCATTGGTTTTGTATACAAAACCAATGACCAATCGTACAAGGACGGGATACGACCGAGTAGAGAACTCACCCCCACCACTACACACTGTATAGTTGACCAATTACAGAGAGACGAACTACGACCGAACAGAGAACACACTGGTTCTAGACATAAAAGAAGGGAGAACACCAGTCACTGACACACTGATCTGTGAGCCGCCAAGGAGGACACTTCGACCGCTGCCACATCGCCTTTGAGAATGTCTACCGCAGTTGTAGACGAAACTTCAGGTAGAAATACCACCGGACCACGACCTTCAAGTCCGGAAACCATGAAGACTTGGAACAATATTGTTATTATAAACAAGTTGTGAACTATTGGCTGCTTCAAAAATCATCGTATTTTTTCGGTAAAAGCTTCGATAGAGGGATGCGCTATAACTGATGTCATCAGAGAGTATTTGAACATTGAGCATCCCGTCTTGAGCTCATCTATACGATGCAGCTGGTAAAACGATTCGCAGCCAAACGGAACGGAACTGGGAAAAGAAAAGAATAAACGCTTCTTATGCATACATATATACACCCACATAATATAATTGTACACACACAAACATAGTTTTGGTTGTCAGATCTGATAACAGCAGCCAAACCGAATCAAAGATATGTTTGCAACTTCATTGCTAAGGTAATTGTCGATAAGGGGATATACTTGTATGTGTATACATTTAATCGCGACCATGCACGGTTTTTAATTTTAACCTGACTGCCAGTGCCCAAGGAGGGTAATGTTTTTCGGATGTATGTATCTTATAGGGTACTTTTTATTTAAGTTCTTCTACCCAGCGATGTAGCTTAGTGGTACAGCACTAGACTCGCATTGGGAAGGTACTGGGTTCGAATCCCGGCGGGGGCAGATGTGGCTAGGACTTTTTCCTACTGCCTCACGCCGAGAAACGGTAATTCTTGTACCGGCCATTTTGTCTGAGGTTTTCCATGGTTTCCCTCAATAATTCCAGATGAATATCGAGATGGTTCCTTATTCAAGGCCATGGCCGATTACCTGTCAAACTCCTATGCTCCCAAAGTTGCCTACCTTATCCTAATTTTCTATAATTCCTCCATTCGCACATTGCTAATAAAAAAAAGTTGAAGTTTAAAATATGTAGAAAACAACGGGAAGTGGCAAAATGGAAAAATAGTAATGGTGCAAATGGCGTCTGTTATGACATAATGTCGAGAAACGGACGTTAAACGCATTATTATTATTATTTAAGTTCTTCTGCGGACCTCTATTTAGATGTTAAGAAGTGACGGATTCAAGTTCTAAGCTCTGCAATTACTTATTATAAATGTGAGATGTTTATTTTTTATGCTAGTTAGAATGTTGTTAACTAATTGAAGTGATTAGGTTGTCGGTATTAGGGGTTTTATTCGGTTGATTATTATTAACTATCCAAATTATTGTTTTCCAGTTACTCAAATCCTGTATTTGATTGGAATGTTATTATTAGACATCACTTATTAGCTTCGAAAAAGTTTACTTTAATAAATAAAACACACGAAAACTGGCTATAGCTGTCCAACTTTATTTTTAAGTACTACGTTTCGGCCTGTTATAACAGATCGAAACGTAGTACTTAAAAATAAAGTTGGACAGCTATAGCCAGTTTTTGTGTGTTTTATTTATTATTGTTAGAAAATTTCGTCCGGTTGTAAAATAACAAAATTAGTCACTTTTAGAAATGTTTGTTCTTGGTAGTAATCTGTACTAAGATATAACATTCTTTTCATCCGGATCAGCTCGCGCTCGGAGTAAGATACAGCTCTCTTAATTAATGCGAGTGAATCTAGGAAAAATCGAAGTGAAACAATGACCAAAAGGTAGTCAACAAATATAAAAAGAAGTAATGGATGGGCAATCAATATTAAGTACAAAAACTAGTTATTAATGTTCGGTAGAGTTGACTTCGCGTTGATATTATAATACAGTCTTGTCGTTTGAGAGAAGGTTGGGTAGTTTGGTGGGAGGTAGAAACATTTACATCTGGATACTGGCAGCGAAGCTGACGCCAGATAGTGTAATTGCCACCCTTGCACGCATTGACGACTTACCATGAATACCAAATAGCCGAATCGAATCGGCATTCTTACACCACCGTTCCTGACTACCGCCTCCTTCTGCTTCTTGTCTTCCTCGCCTAAAATACGGCCGCCAGGACAGACCTTAGAGAACTTGGAAATTAATAATCACTTTGATGAGGCTGATAGGTTATCATTCACAGTACTCTTTGATAAAAGAATTAACTAGTCTTTCCAAATGTTTTACAGCGACGACCTTTTATCTTTTCTTGAGAATGCTAACTCTTCAGTAGGTCTATAGACGATCCCATTATTCACTGTAACCTTTCTACCAGATTTTGAAGGAAATATCATACGTGTAGTGTACACTGCTATAAAGTGGCGATCTGTTATCTTCTTGGAAATGTTTTTGTGGGTATATAGATTATCCTAGTTTTCATTGTATCTTTTCTGGTCGCCTAATGGCAAATTTGGTAGAAAATGCGTACACTTCTCTATTTCTTTCGACTTAGAAAAACTATCGACCACAAAAATCAATTGTATTTAAACACGTATTATAATAAAGGTGAATTTCTTCTAAATGAATGAGTTTTAATTTTCGGAATAAGTATTGTCAATTTTCCTCGTCCGTCTCTGATCTTATTGAGAACAGAGTAGAGTTTTTTTTCTTGTAATTTATGTATTGTTAGAAACCTTAAGTTTTAAGCTATGTATTGTCGGCTGTTTTCTGCTTGTTGTGGTTGGAATTGCTCATTAGTAAGTTTGCCGCGGCTTGGATATTGTACGGTGTACCTCAGCCCTACTTTTCAGTCTTCTTACAACACCCTCAACCTTACTGTATTCGCGTATAGGTGTTATACTACACTCAGTTACATAAAAAGTGGATCACCTAAAAGTATATGTAATTTCAATTCGTTGTATTGTCAAAACTAATAAGCCGATTTTGAAAATTCTTTTTTTGTTTGATAGAGCAGAGTTTTAAGAACATTTTTATGAATGAATTTTGAATTTCAATCAAGGCTTGATTACAGTGGAGACGGAAGAATAAGACAATGTTTTTTTAGTCAAGTTTGAAGAATCCTACGGAAAGTAGCAGCAGCAGTAGAATTTTTTTCTTAATTGCATCTTATTCCTTGGCCTTTTTTGTATCGGTTCGTTTTTGTTTTCAGTAGTTATCTCAAATAACACCAGAGTTATAAAGAAAAATTCAAAAAACTGCATTTATTCTTTATTAATGTCGTGGCCATAAGTAGGCTGCGTCCATCATTAATCAATGCCATTATGATTGCAACTTGTTCAGGAGTTATTTGTTGCACCATTATTTATCCACATAAATGAAAAACTTAACAATAAACAATAATAGCCATCAATAAATTCGGACTGTCAAAGAAATTATTCATTTGTTTTGTTCCTAAACACCGATACATTCCCAGCCTACTTATGGCCACGACATTAATAAAGAATAAATGCAGTTTTTTGAATTTTTCTTTATAAGTTTGGTGTTATTTGAGATAACTACTGAAAACAAAAACGAACCGATACAAAAAAGGCCAAGGAATAAGATGCAATTAAGGAAAAACTTCTACTGCTGCTGCTACTTTCCGTAGGATTCTTCAAACTTGACTAAAAAAACATTGTCTTATTCTTCCGTCTCCACTGTAATCAAGCCTTGATTGAAATTCAAAATTCATACATAAAAATGTTCCTAAAACTCTGCTCTATCAAACAAAAAAAGAATTTTAAAAATCGGCTTATTAATTTTGAAAATACAACGATTCGAAATTACATATACTTTTAGGTGATCCACTTTTTATGTAACTGAGTGTATATACAGGGTAAAACAAAAATTAACCTATAAATTTATTAGTTCGCTAAATACAGTTTAGATATATTATACAGGTCGCCACAAAGTTCGACAACGGCTCCATAATGTTGTCATTAGTTTAAGAAAAATATCTTTTCAATAAAAGTTGCACTATTTTAACCGACTCAATCAAAACAATGAACAAACTTCAAAAAAGGAATCATAATGCATCTAAAAAATTCCAGCCAATTGGACGCGGGTCCATTCCAACTTCAAAAATACTGACATTTGGCATAATATTATAATAAATAAAATAAAATTTCTGTTAACGTGTGCGATGACGCAGGTAACGGCTAATATTAAATATTTGTTTTTCGTTTCCATAGTTACATATGGTTTCACACATAAAAATTAACCTAAGCATGCCTGTCAGATAACTAATTTCTTTTTAACAGATAAATTACTTCAGAACAAAAAAACAGCTGATTTTTTTATTTTCAAAATATTTATGAAACTATAATATTTAGAAAAAATTTTTTTAAAAAACTTTCTTGGAAAAATAATAATAATAAGCCGTTAGGAAAAGGATACCATTATTACAGAAAAAATAACGTTAGGTTATATCTCTTCTGCGCATACGCTGATTTTCCCCAAAAACAATAGGGCTCTTCATATTTACATGTAAAACCTAACCAAAATTTGGTTTTGATCCACTCAGCCGTTTGACCTGTATCGTGCTCACAGACAAACAGACGAACAGACTTTTTCCAAAAATATGCTTTTTGGATTCGGGGATCTTAAAACGAAAAAATATTGTAAAATTTTGACAAGTGAATTTTTTGACCTAAATTAGTAAGTACCATTCCCCACTTGGTGGAGTTGGAATGGTAAAATAAACAACTATGACTATAATAGGGCATGGTTTCACAAACTTATTTTCTCGAGGAACCCCAGTATCTATGATTTTCTGAAGCTCGCGAGGAAAGGAACCCTTAACTATATTTTACAAATCTCCCCAATTATAATACGACATTAATAAAAAACAAAACAAAGTACTTATACCTACGATTATTTTGTGTGTATATAGGAGTAATATCTGTGAAAATTTCAACCACGGCTACCTGTTACGGTTCAAAAGATACAGCCTTTTAAAGGTAGGACAGACGGACGGACGGACGGCATAGGTTTAGTAATAGAGTTCCAATACGGAACACTTAAAATTATCAATAAACACATATGCCGTTTTGCCTTGCGGTCACGGTATACCTATAATAGCTATGTGTGATTGTGTCTGTGTATACCCGCCGCGCCTTGGACTGAAAGAAAACATGCCTGTCTAGGGCATCGTTCGCTTTTGCTAGAGGGTTGAAAACAACACTGTATTTTTTACATGGCAATAAAACATTTTAAAATTGATATTGCTCTTAGATGTGTTTTGGTGTTGTTTTAATACGTGACTGAAATATCATTTTAATGTGATTTTACTTTATTGTCTTATGATTTTTATTTCACCACCGTTTTTTATGTTTTTCGCGCTATCATAAATATTATTGAAAATTATGAATAAAAACATTCTGGTCGCTATTTTAAGTCTTTCTAACAAAATAATTGTATTTGCTAGTTAATCAAATATTTATTTATGTATGGAGTGAATGGGCGGCAGAATTTCAGGGGCGGAAAAATTCAAGCACGACACTGATCAACCCATTGATGGAAAACAATAATAAATAAGCAGCAGCAAAATGCCACGCGTTATTCAAAAACATTTTTTTCGTTTGAATTATGATTCCTGTATGGAGTTTTTTTTTTATTTAAATCAAAAAGACAAACAAACAAAAACAAAAATTGTGCATCAACTCGTTGAGTTATTGGCACTGTAGTACAATACTAATTGTAACAATATTGAAGAATCGTGAATAATAAAATTAGTTAATTAACTGGACGGTTGTTTGGAGTTTATGCTATTGGGAAATTCAGGCAGTTCCGGGGCGGAACTGAACCTAAATTACGCTTCTGTAATCCATGCACTATGTTTTTTAAATATATACATCATTATGCAAGCTTAAATTTGTTTATGGCCTAAAAAAATCAACCCCTTAATATGTTTTTCAAAATTATTTGAACATCAAATTATTTACGAGTACATTTTCAATACCTGAAAAATTTTCCGGCCCTGTCTCAAGGATTTTGTTAAAATTTTAATATAACAAAGTTTTATTAAATGTTTTTATTAAAAAAATCTACTAGACTACTGGATGATTTAACAGTGTATTTTTTATTTTCTTTGAAATTGATTTTCGCGTTGGTTATAAATTAAAATAAAAATGGCGCATCTCATTGTCAGATAATTTTTAATCTCCGTGTATAATATTTTATCACGAAGTAATGTTTTTCTGTTAAAGTTGCCCTTAAATAATGAATATACAGACGATTTAACAATTATATACATAGGAGCATTAAGCTTGTTGGATACATATGATATTGTATACTGAATGATATACAAAAAACACGTTTATATAGAACCCTGCAAACAAACTGTAAACAAGACAAAATATTTGTTTTTAACTTTTGGAATTCTCTCGTAATGAAATTTCATCGACCCACTCACACAAACTAGAATTCGATTTTGGTTTTCGAATTTAAACAGTCGTCTCAGTCGCTTTGCTCACGCGATCATTTGTGATATGTATTTTTTTTCCATGTCAAATTTCGTTAAAATTGGTGCACGAACTTGGTCATAACCGTGAGATAGAAAGATAAAGGTTGAAATGAAACAGGACCTCACTCGGTCACAAATCAAGAAAATGTAGTGTTGCCGTCTAGATCTAGACTTTTTTCTTGTCTTGTCTAGATTTTCAAGACAAGACTTGCGAAAGTCTTGTCTAGAAACTTTCAAGACAAGACAAGAGTTTTTTAATCTAGACTTAGACTTAGTGAAGTCTTGATATTTCAAGACAAGACAAGACTTTGAATGTCTTGTCTTGTCTAGACGGCAACACTAAGAAAATGGTTTATTTTTCGCGTCATCCAGTAGAATTCGGGTTTGTTTGTGGTGGAGACTATACACACGGTCTATGTATACTTTACTGCGTATAATCTTATAAAGGTGTATAGGGGATTCTCTCGGAGCCTGGCTTGCAGGCTGGTAAGAAGGTGGTGAAGGTAGGGGATACCCCGCACCGCAGACAGCGGCCCGGTTTCTACTCCTCACCGCTCGTCACTAAGATGCAATTAGCTGCAGACCAAGTGACATAATAAATTAACGCCTATATTCTACGCCGTACCTATAGCTGTGCTTTACCTTTGTACACAGAACATTGTTGGTTGTACAGAAAGGTAATTTTTTATTCTGCTTTGATCCGCAGTGGTTTTGTGTCTTGAATTTTATTTGTTTTTTTTTTTAATCTTTACCCGCGACTTCGTTCACGCGTTCAATGTCGGCAGAGCTATATCTTGTACTAACGGTACCCGTCCGGCTTCGCCCGGGTGGTATGAAATTATGATTTAATAGCGGTCACCCATGGCTCTGCTCACGTATATTTAGTATATTGTTAATAAGAAAGCCCGGGTGCAATACACTACTCACTCGCTTCGCTCGTTCGCTTGAATATTGTAATTACATAGGTATATAAAATTCGTAAGAAAAATAATTTCTTACTTGGCTAGTATGGATTTGAATTTTGGTCTCAGAAGGGACAAAATCCCTAAAAACTATTTTTTTTTTAAATAGAAGCTGTAAAATTCATTCTAGAACTGTATTTTAAAGTAAATACCGAGGTAAATACCTATCAAAGTTCAAATTTGGTTAATATACATAATATCTTAAATTTAAATGTCACAAACGAAAAACATTATTTTCTAGTAATTGTTGTCGAATTTATACTTGCGGACATCAGTATTATATTAACACGCTTTTATTAGCTTCACCTGTATGTTTGCTTGCTTGCTTGCTTGTTTGCTTGCTTGCTTGTTTGTCAGTTTGTAACCGACTTCTTTGAACTTGATTTTGACCAACTTTGAACGGTCAGATTTAGTTTAAACGTTGTCGACTTATCAAGGACCGACGACAATACAATAATTCAATAAGTTTGTCCCATTATCCTGACCAGGATCTCCAGGACTAAAAAAAAAGCAAAAAACTTCAGATTGAACTGAAACTTTGCACACTTATCAAGGACCGATGACATTACAATAATTCCATAAGTTTGTCCCATTATCCTGAGCAGGATCTCCAGGACTAAAAAGCAAAAATAAATTATAATTTAAAAAAACTAAAAAACACGCTTTAATGAACTAAAAAGTAAAAAATAATTAATTTTATTGTAAAAAAGCGTGGGGTAGTATGAAAATATGATACAAAGCACCCCACGCTTTTTTACAATAAAATTAATTATTTTTGACTGTTTAGTTCTTTGAAGCGTGTTTTTTAGTTTTTTTAAATTATAATTTTTTTAGGATGATTTTCTTCAGAGGTATAAAATTGATGTTAGATTAGTTTAGTTCTGTGCATCAATAATGACTTTTCTGTGGATTTTCAACTAATTTTCTTTTTACTCCTTAATTCTGATATCATTTTTATAGATTCACATCTTTCCAGCTATTTTAAAAATACTTTGACGTGGCTTTAATTAAATATGAAGCTATGTCTGGCGTTGCAAAGCAACTTATAATATAGCCCCTACTACTTTTGATATCATCTCACCCCTTATTCTTTTCGTTTCGCCCTTCACGCCCCTTCGCGAGCGCACAGACTTCATGATTAGTTTTCGATATTTATGAGATATTTTTGATTAGGTATGAGGCTCAGAAAGTAAGAAATAATTGATCTTACCTTTAGATTATTTGCAAACTCGGAAAGAAATGTTTTATTAACGAAAAATTATTACATTGTACGAACTTTTTTTGATTAAGGTAAATGGTTTTTGTTGATTTATTTTTAAAACAATGCATTTTCACTTAACTATGGATTGGTATTTTCTTTATTATAAAGATCTTTATATTAGAATTACTTCCGACCTGGCTTCATACGGGTATAGATGTTAGTTTGCAACGTAATAATCAAGAGCAGCCAATTTATCATCTTCCTGTTTCGTTATACTATAATTTAGCCAGCGTGCACAAATTAAGCTCGTCTCTTTTGCCTTAGTGTAATACTGTATAGTATATGTTACTCGAGAAGACGTGGGCTTTTAAACAGTGAAAGATATTTTCAAATCGGTTCAGTAGATCCTGAGATTACCGGCGACAAACAAACAAACAAACATAGAAACTTTTCCTCTTGAAATTGTGTGTTTTAAAGACCACAAACAGCTAAGGTTATTTGGGCCTAGAACCAATTCATATTTTCAATTCATTATTTTTTTTTAATAATAAATTGAAAATCCAATTGACATTTTTACCAGCTCTCGGGCTAGAACCCGGGAACTGGGGACTCGTAATAGAGGAACCATAGCAACGCCATGTAAACAACAGCATTCCTACACGCTCGGCTATTCTCAAGCCCAATGTTTCCTTGAGTAATGGGTTCGGTTTAAGAATATTTTTAAAATTTCAAAACTGTATAATATATAAAAATCGTTTTGTTGTCGAGTTATTGTAGTTTTCATTGTTTATAGTATATTGTTGTTATTTTAAATTTGTTTTGTTTATATTTCTCGTGATTTTGTTTATAAAATATTTCACTGACTGAATAAAAATAGATAAAATAAACAATGGGAAATGTGCAGAATATGTTTAAATTTATTTTCACAAACATTTATATTTTTAGATCCTGCATATCGAATAGATATCTAAAACTATAAAACAAATTATTTTATGTTAGAAAAGTCTGCAAATACACAAAATATAAGTAAAATAAATGAATAGAACGCTACAGTAGTTTCAGATTCCTTGAAACGGTAAATCGTTACACTTTTCTAACTGTAGTTATTTTGTTAGTTGTTTTTTTCTTTTTAGTAGTTATTGTCTTCCTCTCATCTGACAGTCCAACAGTAAATAGCGTTACTTTTCCTTGATTTGATAAGTCAACAGTAAACATTAATCTTTTTCTACCCGACAGACGTAATACAAAACAAATACCTTGTAATACAGTGCTCCCAAATTCACTCGTTCATTCTATATTTGACTGAAGAAAGCTAACTCACCTAATCAAAATCGTCTTCCTGAGGACGAGCAGCGAAAACTGTACATAGAAAGAGAAATTGTATATTATAGACGCTTGACAATTTAATAACGTCTACCAAACAACACAAGTCCAGTCGTCGTGGCAAAAACCTAACAGTGCGTATAAATAATAATTTTGTATTTCTTCCGTTCGATAACAAACTATTTTTATCTTTCGTTTGTAAAAACAAAGTAAGAATGGTGAGGCCTTCTCAAGGAGTTTGATTAAATTTAAAATGTACGTTGCTCAATAAATTTCGTTCAACTCGATATTGCCGATGCTCGTGTGGTAGGAAGATGCCTCGTTGAATGTAATCGTCTATACTGTCTCTTTCCATTGCAGCGAACAATAGAGAACTGAACCTTTAAATGAATAGAGTGATTAAATCATCATCAATCTTACTTTGCCAAAGTTTCGGTTTTGAATCAAGATAGATAAATAAAATAGAAGTGTTTTTATGACTTTCGAATGTTTTTAAATTCATTTTCCGTTTGCATTCTCGATTACTAAACCGAATCTAATGTTAAAAAATATTTTGTCTGTCTGTCTGTAAGAATGGATTTAACACGAAAACCACTGAAGCTATTAACATGAAATTTACCCAGGTTATAGATAGTAATCTCAGGACCAACTTAATCTTTGTTCCACTTCCATCGTGGTATCGCAAACGGTTCCGAAGATGTGATGATGATCAGAAGTGTAGGTATATGATTCTGTGAAGCGGTTGTTCTGCAGGTATACCTAATTTATGAGGTCAACAAACACAGTGGAATCTGAAAATTTTCTTGTATATAGCCATCATCAGTACCAAAATGAAATTTAAAGTAAGTATTTGGGAATGATAGAAAAGAAGCTTCCAAGTCTTCATGGTTTCCGGGCTTGTAGACCGTAGTCCGGTGGTATTTCTACCTGACGTTTCGTCTAAAACTGCGGTAGACATTCTCAAAGGTGATGTGGTAGCGGTCGAAGTGTCCTCCTTGGCGGCTCACAGGTCAGTGTGTCAGTGACTGGTGTCCTCCCTTCTTTTATGCCTAGTACCAGTGTGTTCTCTGTTCGGTCGTAGTCCGTCTCTCTGTAATTGGTCAACTGCGCTGTGTGTAGTTGTAAACGAAACGTCAGGTAGAAATACCACCGGACCACGGCCTACAAGCCCGGAAACCATGAAGACTTGGAACAATGCCGGCCGTGAAAGCTTGAACACCTGGAGAAAAGAAGCTTTTTCGATAAAATTCCACAGGGCGCCAGTTATGGTGCAGTAGCAGAACTAGAATAACGGAGATTACTACATGATTATCGAATTTGGGTGGTACGCGTAAAATAGCTTTTTGAAAATGATTTTATAGGGCACCTATGCCCTTCCGAAATCAAACTTTTCAATGGAGCGAAAATGGAGGAAAATGGAACGAAGTCGTTGGCACAGCTAATTGGAAATAATTTTTGAACTATGAATTGTTCGAAACGACTGCTTTTGATCTGCAAATATTTTGTAACTGTTTGTTGTGTTTCTTCTAACTGGCATAATAGGGGGTGAATAAGATGGCCTATCGGGTGACCATTGCACGGCATAAGGCGTATACAACTCCCAACCGATTCGAAGAGAAATCAAGCAAGTGAAAGACTAGTGTAATAGCGAAACTTTGCACAAATGGCATCATTTTAGTGATCCCTTCTTTTACAGTCTGCCAATTTATAGGGATGAGTATTGTTTGAGTGTTAGCAAAGATTAAGCACAAAACGCATCACGTGTGGCGCTATTTCTCTCATATATTTTACCTGATTTTGATTAAATGCATATAGGACAGTATACAAAATACTATCGTTTTGAGAGTCTCGAGGATTTTAACTGAAGAAGTTGACTATGTCATCATGCATCACAGTCTTCCAGTCTTTCCTCTCTTTCTCATTTGTTTTAAAAACGTTAGAATAATGTGGCAACTTCTAAAATAGTTTGAATTACTTGCTAGTGAGCGGAATGTTTTGGTTAAAAGTTAATAATTCATGGAATGTTAATAATTGTGTTCACGAAGCGATAATATATAAATTAATTTACTGGCTGTCTAAACAGGAAAATAATAGTTCCTACATTCTCCTATAACTGAGTTAGAGATTTATATTTTTAAGACTCAAACTGGAGCTGAAGAAGCTGAGAAGGAGATGAAACAATCGAGGCATTACTATTTTTAGAAAATTATTCCTATTAGAAATAAACCCTTAGTTCTCCCTACGCAGCGAAATTTGAATCGTAAAGGCATAGATGAAACAATTCTCGACTTTATTTTTGTAATCTGAAAGGATTTAGTAAACCTATCCCTGATTCCTGTATAGTCGTTGCAGGAAAGGGGGATAGATGTTGTATTTGTGTGTATCTCTGTATGTACACTTGATCACCGATAGTTGTTTACTTCAAACCAAACGTTCTCCCTCCCCCTCCCTTTTAGTCCGCTGCTCATAGTCCTCCTTCTCTCCCGACATGCATCCCGTCCGCCGATTCACCGTTTACTCACGGCTAGAGAATGCCTGTGTATGTGTATTATATGATATTGTTGAGCACTGGTCTTGCTTTCTTACTCCGTGTGTAAACAATCATATAGTGGGGGAGAATATTGAATAAATTTATCATTGCAATTCTGTAAGCTATACTTTTGGTAATTAATTATTACTTTTGTTTGTTGTACAAAGCATTCTGTTTTTTTTTTTTTGTTTAGTTCAATTTATTCTTCTAAAACGTTTGTCATAATATCTACAACGATTGAGGATAATATTAAACTTTTTGTTATTAAAGAGCTAATTTTCACATCAATAATTTCTTTGTTTATATAAGCAGCATTATCAATAACGTTCATCTGCCAAGACATATGAATTGTGTAAACTTTTTTTATGAAAGATCATCTGATGTAATTGGAAAAGTTCATGTAATATCCAGTGTAACAAATTCTTGACGTGAAAAACCTTCCAAAAGAGATCAAGTTTACTATGGAAGGTTTTTGAAATTAATTGTTGAAATATTCAATAAATTTCCAAAAATCAAACAAAAAAGTTGATATTCCATGCGTTGCACTAAAGAAACTATAGAATTTCAAATAAATGACTACTAAAAATATTCACTCTGATTCATTTAAGAATTGCGGTCACGTAATTTTTGTAAATACAGTGAAACGATTCAAGAAAGTTTAATTATGGTTGAAATGAGACATGGACATGTGGGGGTTGACAACAGTGAAAGCACAAGAGCCTGAATTGGGAGAATGGATAGTTGAAATATCCGGTGTTGGACTATCTTGTTTCTATCTGAAACACACATACAAAGTCAATAAAGGTCGATTTATATTATTCGAGCAGATATGGCGCGGGAACGTAGCGTTTCCGGCAAGACAAACATTTTTACATTCATTTCAAATACGAATATTTATACTTAGCGGATCCCGACACGTATCAATACTCGTATCTGAAATGCATCTAAAAATGTTTGTCTTGTCGAAAACGCTACGTTCCCGCGCCGTGTCTGACCGGATAATATAAATCGAGCTTTATTCGTTTCTTTTACGAATTTGTGTGTCTGTTCTTTATTTATTTCCAAACTATTATCAATTTGAAATTAATATTAATGTTATTTTTATAGTGTTGCTGTCTCGATATGAAATGACCATTCTCGTTTTCGTATTTCGTATTTTCGTATTTTCGAAAAATCTCGCCTCGATAATTCAATAAGTCGAGTAGTGAAAATTACGTTTTTTTAATACCTGAATTGAAGGTGCAACATTACATAATTGTTTTCGGGTAGCTTTTGCATGCTAGTAACGAAAAATAAAAGTTGCGCATGCGTAGATCAAAAGTAAAGTATTTTCGTCCCTTGGGAAATTCTTTTCGGGTCGAAAGTAAGCGAAAGTGGCGCCACCCTACGCGATGATTGTAAACTATATCTGACAGTTCGCCTAAGCTACAGTATCTATTTTCGGTGTTTTTTTTGTACTTTTAATGTTGTTCTTTTAATGTACTTATTGCAAAAAGTACTATGTATCATGTATATAGCTCGGGCGGAATTTGCGATTGCGACTCCTGCGATTGCCGCCCTCGCTGCGCTCTGGCCGGCAAACGTCACACTCTTTCGCAATCGCCAACTTTCTGCCCTAGTTGCACAATGTACTATTCTGCAGTAATTAAAACGTTGCACTCTTATGTTTTCTGTAAGCAATAATAAAATTCTTTTAATTTTGTATCGACCGTTCTTCAAAAAAAGTTATACTTCATTGACTAACATTTTTTGTTCACCTGAAGAAGCTAATTGATTAATGACACTAATAAGGTCATCAGAATCAGTGAATAATAAATTTAAAATTGCAGAAAATAAATAATATAATAATTATTAATTAATTCAACAATGAATTTTTAATCCACAAGGCATCCACTAGGTAGTAAATAGTATTTCTTAACATATCAGTCAGCATATTATGCCATCATGATTGTTAAACGTCAAACGATTGTTATAAGATATATAAGGAAAAAATCAGAAGCCACTGTCCTTATATATCTTATAACAATCGTTTGACGTTTAACAATCATGATGGCATAATATGCTGACTGATATGTTAAGAAATACTATTCACTACCTGGTGGATGCCTTGTGGATTAAAAAATTCATTGTTGAATTAATTAATAATTATTATGTTGTTGTCGTCCACAATTACCTAACTCATATATTGTTATTTAAATAAATAATACACCAGCTATTTTCTGCAATAATGTAAAGTAAACTACACATAAACTAGAAAATTCGAAAAACTTTTTTGCACGTATTATTCTTCTTTAAAAAACCAATTGATGTTTCCCTTTTGTGGAAAAAAGGACAGCATGTATATTATGTAACATGTACTTGCATGTGGTATGAAACAGTTAACGATTCTGCTTACGACAGCATTTTTATGTCTGATGACACCAATTGGTAATTTGTACCGATACGACTACGCTCGGTTTTATTTCTTCGCACTTTAGGGAGGTTTAAGATATACCAGGTATTTTTTGTTTTAACCATTAATCGTCATCTTGTTAACAAGAGTATACAGGGTGTACTATGCGAAATGCACAGATCTTTGAAGAGTTAAAATATTGTTAATACATTTTAAAATATTTGAACGAAAAAACCCCTAAACCCTTTTTTAAAAGAAACATTTAGTTTTTTTCAACAAAAACTTTTATTTAGGAACAATAATTTTTCTCCTCAAATCTCTCAAGTAGAAGAAATCTTATAACCCCGATTATATCATCCCGTAGTTCTTTTACCCTTATAAGTGTGGGTGTGAATGAATGAATTGTGGATTATAGACGCTCGACAACAGAGGTCATTAGCGTCAGTGTGGGTGTGTTTGTGTGCTCAATATTAATGTAACCAAAAAAGGTGTATATTATAGAGTCGCCATGCCACTTTTAAAAAGCGTAATTATATAACTATGGAACACGTACCATCAGTATCCAGAATTGAATATTACATGGTTAAAGGTAAAATATATAGAAAATACGTATAATATATTCGGCACAACATACAAGGAGAGGCTTTTATTTCTGACACAAACCATATAATAATTTTAACAGAACCGTCTCACATGTAACCAGTCAACTTCTGCTTCATTGACGTTGTCAGATAGACAGATCTTGCAAATTATAGGGTGAGGACAGCTTGGTGTAACGGTTAGCGTGCTGGACTTTGGATTAAACACTATTTTTTTTAATTTCATTGAATTATTGTCGATCATCAATAATATAAAATTGCGTTGGATTGTTACAAAGAAAATATATAGTATATTTTTGATATTATGAAATTATTTTACTATTGTAGGCGAGCCACTTGCATTGCAGACGGTCTGTCTTTGTTGTGGAGGCTTCTGCTGTCTACACTGTGAGGGAGCTTCGGTTCAAACGAACTGGACTAGATAAAGTTGGACCATTATCCAGCTTATCCTTACTAAATGGAATAAATGACCACTAGGGAAACCGCTTTCTGCCTGACGCCCTTATTCTAGCCAGGCATTGCTACACTTTATATGCTTGTATATCTCGACGTACCTCTATATTCCCTATAACTAATCTGTATAGTCGTGACATGGGCGTACTCAAAATAAAATTCTAAAATGACTGGACCGAATAACAGCCATTCTTGCTTAAGCATGGAAAAAAATTCGAATTCTGTATTACCAATCTATTTTTATATAATTAATTCTAACTACTTTAAATTTTTTAAGATAAATAATAGTTTTATACGGCTGAAATGCAATTGAAAATTTTTTTCGTTGGAGAGCAGCATATAAGGAGAATATTAATTTAGCAATCATGTCACGGTTGAGTATTGTAAGCTCATTCCGCCGCGAAAGTGGAAAGGTTCAGGTTAGAATCCTGACTGTGACCACTGGTTGGTAAAATGATTTTTTCCAATATGTTTCGAAACAATTATATAATTGGCTGCTCTCCAGCGAAAAAATTTTTAAATTTTTAATTTATTGTAGATTATAAACGCGTCGACAACTTAGGTCATTAGCGTCTTAAATTACATTAAATAACTAACTTAAAACTAAATAACATCACAAAACATCTATGAGCGCAGGTGGGATTCGAACCCACGACAGTCTAGTCGAGAGACTGGTACCAAGTACGCTATCCACTAGGCTACACTGCCCTCACCTACTTTAAAGATGTATGATTTTTTTTACCAATATGTTCATATATAGATATGTTTAACGAATTCACTAGCATCCGTTTCCGTCCTCTAATTAAAAAATATTAATTTTACAAAAAAAAAACAAGCAACCAAAAATGTAGAGAACGTCGAGCCTGATAAAATTTAACCTTTTTTTTATCAAAATGGTGGGGCTTCTGTTCGTCGGGGGTGATCAACAATCTGAATTTATTATCTCCTATCCCCCCCCTCCAAAAACTAAAAGTTGCAATTGGTAAAAATATTAAGTAAAATTTACATTACGACTGGACTAACACAGCTTCACGCCGGTTGTTAGACTTTTTTTTAAACAACGATGTAAGATTATTTTACAAAATTAACGAAAAGTTGTTTTAAATAAAATTTTAGCGTACGTTTCGGATGAGTGCATAGAATAAAGAAGAGATAGAGGTCAGTGCAGAAGATGGCTTAGTGTTTGATTCTTAAATCCGACCACTTTTTTATTATGTACATTCGCACCTTATCTGTATTCTGCGGTATGTGATATTACCTAAGCTTATTCTACTTGTATACAGACTGTTTGGTAACCAGAGAATTCCCTTTAATATGTTGCGGTTGTTAAAAAATTCATGAAATAAAATAGAATAGAATAAACATTTATTTAAAATTGTGTAGACTTTCACGGCCGGTTTTCATTGTCAAACAAGGTGAAAAATTCTTCCGGGATGATGAGCCGTGGTCAACTGGAGTTTTTCCAAACGTTTCGTCTCTAACTGTGAGAGACATCTTCAGTGGCACATTTACGGCGACGTGAGCTTCGACGTTGACACAAAGAAATCTCAGGTACCTGAGACTTCTCATCATCCCGGAAGAATTTTTCACCTTGTTTGACAAAACATTTATTTGTTAAGCCAACAAGGATACAAAACGTCAATAAATTAATTACATTACACATATTTTGCATGGTCGTTATACAGACAAGTTTTGATTAAAAAATATTGTATTGTATTATATTGTTTTTGAACGGACATTTTTCATTGCTTTTTTATGTGTAATAACTTTACAGTAGGCACTATCGCTCCGTTCGTATATATATACTTACTCATCCAAAAAATCCACTTCATGCGAACGTTCGTCACTAAATATTTTGAAAACGGTTCTTTATATTAAAACAACGATTCTACCATTTATAACGGGTCTAATTTAACTATTTAAATATGTATAGAAGTATGTTAAAAATTATCTATATCTTTATTAATGAAAACTACACTTTTGGGGCACTCTTTGCAAAAAATAGTATGTACTACGTGTGTGAAAAAAGGCGAACGCCCGCTCGTGTGGCTTATTATCCTCGTCTGTGACTCGGGCAATAATCGCCAATCTCGTGGGCAATCGCTCGTTTTCCGCACTACACTAAAAAATGGATGTAAAAATACTTTGAAAGTTAAGGTAGAATTCGATCGATTTTCTAATTGATTTTACATTATTATTTATTTTTACACAGAAAACTTCACAAAAACTTGGGACTTTTACTGTAAAGTTAAACAAATTTGTGATTTTTACATAAAGTAAATTAAAATTACATAATTTGTGTAATATTCCAATAAAGTGTGTAAAAATTACAAAATAAAATGTATAGTTACATATATAAAATGGATGAATACAAAACAAATTAATGTAAAATTAGTAACCACGCATGCTCAATGTGTTTTTATGGAATCTACGCGATGTGCAGGCGATACCTGTTTGCGACGCCATTGTCTCTTTGTGTGCCTATTACCAGATTAATCGCTGGCTACAAATGGACCATCGATAATCTATGTAATCGGCCTTCTCATTTCTTGCAGTGCACATTCATTTCGAGAAACAAAATAAAACTAGTACCAATATTTCTCTTTTTAGTTTAGAAACGGTGAGCATTTAGATGAAAAGGTATAATTGTGACGATTTATCTGCGACACCCTGTATAGTGTATGTGTGGAAGTAGGGGGTGTATACACGCCCGCACTTTTCCTCTGTTTCATAGCCACCGCGATTTTCACAGAAACATCGTGTGCAAAATCACACTCGTAAAGATTGTGTGCCGTTTGAAATAAGCTGTTGGCACTTGCTTATCCAGAGGTGCATTTAAAGATAATAGAAAAAATGTGGAAAATGGTTGATCTGTAGATCAACCCCAAAAACTTCCCGCATGTGTTAAATTGATACTACACTGTAAGAAATGAGAAGACCGATTACATAGATTATCGATGGTCCATTTGTAGCCAGCGATTAATCTGATAATAGGCACACAAAGAGACAATGGCGTCGCAAACAGGTATCGCCTGCACATCGCGTGGTTCCATAAAAACACATTGCGCATGCGTGGTTACTAATTTTACATTAATTTGTTTTGTATTCATCCATTTTATATATGTAACTATACATTTTATTTTGTAATTTTTACACACTTTATTGGAATATTACACAAATTATGTAATTTTAATTTACTTTATGTAAAAATCACAAATTTCTTTAACTTAACAGTAAAAGTCCCAAGTCTTTATGAAGTTTTCTGTGTAAAAATAAATAATAATGTAAAATCACTTAGAAAATCGAGCGAATTCTACCTTAACTTTCAAAGTATTTTTACATCCATTTTTTACAGTGTATTGTTTTGAGGCGTTAATTGTAAATTAGGAAGAACGCCGAATCCGTAAATTGAGGTGGGAATAAAAAAATTTTGTTTTTAGACAATTTTTTTTTTAATTTTAGTAGGACATTTAAATCGTTACTAAAGAGTTAAATTTCAATTTTGAAACGATTCTGAAATTTTTTTCTGTATCTTTAGGCCCAAAAACTTATTTTATGATATAAGTATGTTGCGAATTCTTACAGAAGTAATTGCGAACGCTTCACATTTTTTCAGTACCCAGGCAAAGAGTACCTAACGCGCCTAAGGAAGTTTTCACTTCAATAAAATCTATTTATTTATTGTAAATTATAGACGCGTCGACAACTTAGGTCATTAGCGTCTTGATTATACATTAAATAACAACACACTTAAAACTAAATGACATCACAAAACATCCATGAGCGGAGGTGGGATTCGAACCCACGACAGTCTGATTCAGAGGCAGCGACGCTTACCACTGGACCACGACTGTCCTCCAATAAAATCTAAGTGCGTCCCTGTTATGTCTCGGTTCACTAAATACGTCTAATGCCGACAGTAACACTTTGTTTCGTTTCACAGCTTTTACCATTTTCGTGAAAAATAAATCTAAAGCCATGTATTGATGTGTCGATTGCATGTGTGAAGGTCATAGTTCAGTATTGAAACCCACTTAGAAAATTCCTCTACTCTTACTATTGCTTTCTAACTAAAAGCTTTTGGAGTTATTTGTATCTTTTTTTCTATAGTTGGTGCTCTTGTACACGGAAGACTAGTTTAAATTCATTTGTTAATAACGCTTTAATTTTTGGACAACGCTTTCTTATGGAAATCAATTAAAAAACACCTAAAACAATTATGCAGAATAAACACTATAAATAACATTTCGATTAAACAAATTAAGCCTGCCACAGACGCACGTACATGTAAAGTGGATCATTGATAAATGTTCATCTCCGTCGCACATGTACGCGCGTGCGTCTGTTGATGGGCAAATTCTGCAGTTCACGTTTCCACGGAATACTGCGCTATTTTGAATGACATACTGGTCTTCAATACATGTACACTGTACAGTTGGGAAATCAATATAGTTTAACAGCTGAGTTCTTTCAGTGTAAGTTCACAAAAAATCAGAACTTGCTTATCAACAAAAGTTTTATTGGTAAATGTCAAAAATAAAAATAAATAATAATTTCCGTTGAAAATGCCTTTATATTTGATATTAGTAAATCCTCTTATGTTTTATTTCAATAACAAAGAGTAATTTGGATTGTATAATAAATTATTGAGGTGTTTTCAATATAATTTTTTATTGGATTTTTAGAATGTAGGTACCTAACGTTAGAATAGGTAACTGATATAATATTACCATCGAAAACTAAATTACAATATGCAAAAATTAAAAAAAAACTGCTAAAATAACTGACAAATAACAGTGTAGATTATCGGTTGTCTTTTGTATTTAATAGAACCGAAAAAAGTTTTGAATGGAGAGATGAATCCAGCAGGAGGATAAAAATTAATATTATTGTAAGTGTAGTGATAGACGAATGGTCTGCAATATACTGAAACTGAATATTACATATTTTTTCATTATCTTGAAGCGAAGTTTATGGAACACCTTTTTGTAAATGCGTAACAAAAAATATACTAAAATAAACAGCGGTGACTTTTGTAACTGCCTTCAACTTTTTGTATTGTAGGTACATATTTATTCTCAACCGAAAATATTATATACCCATGTTGGGAGATTTGAAAAGGTCAACCTGTATAAATAATAATAAAGATAAATGGTGACGGTGCTAATGTATTGTGTATTTATTATCTCTTTTGTATCTGTTTAAAAATACATAAAGAGTGATAAAGAGAGAAAAGCAATTTAGGTACAAATACATTTTGAATTGTTGTTTTAGGATGATGGAATTATGGACCATGAAATAGATGGAGATGGCGCCATTAACCTGTCCACCTCTCAGAGACCATCTGCAACAACAACACCAAACGGCGGTTTAGACTGTGAAGATACTGATCAGGTGAGTTTTATTCCCACATTTTCTATAAAAAGGGTTGTAGTGTATTTTTTAAAACATGTTTTATCATTAATTCTTGTGTAAAGATGATTACATCTCTTATGCAAAAAATACAAATAAAAAACAAAATTAAAAATGGTGAAAAACCCACAACGGAAAATAACAGTCCTTGAAAAAGAAAAAAAAATCTGTCTTGGACCAGTGGATTCATGGGTTTGTACCTTCCTACTTAGTGTAACGTTGTGAAGGCTAAATCAAACAATCAGTTCTTTTAAGGTACCTAACCTGATTTGGTCATTTGGGCCCTAAAATGATAGTTTATTTCGATAAAATAGAATATATTTTTAATGTGAATTAATATTCAGTTGATTTAGTTGTGCCATAATTTTCGCTAGCTTACACCGTACAAAATCACAAAAAGGCGAGCAATATATATATAAAATATATATGTATATATTGTTTTTATCTTGTGACTGCCCGTTAGCGATGCAAATATTAAAAATCTCGAAGGCACGCTTATAGTAATAAGTATAAGGAGGGTGCTAGGAAAGGAATGAGGGAGATCGGGGAAAGCAGAGAACAGATATGAACATCCTGTATTGAGGTGTGCACTGTGCGGTACTTTCGTTTAAGGGAAAGAGGGGAAGAAATAAATTGCTCACGGATATTCCGTTGTCCTTTCCAATCAGGCTCCAAACAGCCTCATCCCTTATTTTTTCACCTCGCTTACACCCCAGACTAACGCCTTACAGCCAGTGAATGTGGAACCCTCATTTTCTTTTTTACCTCCTAATGCAATGCAACGATTCTGGTAGTATTTACTATCTCGTGAAAGTGCATGAAACACTTCACGAATCTTTTTGTGTATACAATTTGATTAATATAATGCACAACCTACGAGAATGCACGTTATAATAATATTTCCTCAAAATTATGTCATTTCCGTGTAATAAAACATGTTATTTATCAATACCTACTAATATTTGAAATATTAACAGCATCTCTGTCGGCAATTACGTACGTTTTCTTGCGAGTTTTTTTTTGAGTATTTTATATAATTATATAATTTTATATTTCCCAAACGGGAAGACATGTTTCATTTGAAAACGGCTGAACCGATTTTGCTGAAAATTAGTACATTATCAACTGATTACTCAGAGATAAAATTTCTATCACAATCGTCATTACGCGAGAACAGCTTTATAAAAGGCTATAGTAGATTTATAAATGTTGTCCATTTTATCATATCTAACAACATTAATGCTCTTCAATTTGAATGAATTGTAGATTATAGACGCTCGACAACAGAGGTCATTAGCGTCTTCAATTTGAATTGTAGCATTGTAGTTGATCGTGATTTGTTACAACATATGACGATCTACATTAATAAACCGAATAAGTTTTATCCAACCAAAAAAGATCAACTGGAGTGATTAAGTTATCATAACTGGCTAGCTGCCAGTCATTAGACATATGGGTCCAAACAAAATTTCAGTCAGTCAGTATGAGGATATGTGAAAAAAAAGTTTCAGTTTCAAAATATATGAAATATCTGAAAGAGTGAATTTTATTGGTTGGAGTGAATGTTTCCTTCTTTGTGATGATATTGAGTTGTAATCTTAATTGAAGGAATTCTCTCTCCAGCAGGCGACAGATGTTTCAGATATAAAATAAAATAAGCAAAGATATATTATTTAAATGTATTTTTGTGTATGACGGTCGATTGTGTTTGTTTGGTTTAACAATAAGATTGTTCAGGCATGAAATTTGTTTGCCGTTAATACCCTCGTAGCCGGGGTCTGCTTGCAGCTGATTAGCGCCGTACGACTCTCAACTGACGACGCCAACATCGACGCCAACACCATCCTTTTCAAGACAACTCCACAAGTCCTCTCTAATCCTTAACTAATGACAGATCCGGATTATCCTTATTTTTCATTGTTTATGTTTTATTTTCTACTTCATGTCGTCTAAAAAATACTCTTATCAAATTATTGTCTAATCTTTTGGACAGGATAACTAATAAATTGTACCGCCTTTTTTTCAAATAGCTGGGGTTATAGAGGTGTACTTAGCGAATGTCTTGTCTATCCCCAGATTCTATTTGGAGAAATACTATAAACGTATCAATTAGATTTTGAAAATAATAACACATTGAAATTATGAATGGGTAATATATTCCTGGTAGTCGCTGGTCTGTAAAAAATGTAAATAAGATTGAATGTAGAATAATGCTAAGGAAAAATAGGTAACTAGTAGATACATTTCAGATTCGACACGGCATAATAAAAATTGTCACTCCGAATTCAGTGAGTACACACGCACTTCTGCATTTTTTATATTTAGAAGGCTAAAAACATATTTTTATTTGTATTTTCCTAACCAACAAATTTAAAAAAGAATTGAGTTCGTGTAAATATATAATTGATTTGCAAATTAGCGCAGATCTTTGCAAATTCAGTATACCGATCAAAAATATCTTACCGAATTTATTGATCACACACGCGTTTCTGTATATCTTATGGATAACTAAATTCATAAGAAATTCTATAAAATTATCGCTAGGCACTTGGTAGAACATGATTGAATAAAAATTAATAAACAAACACTTGAAAAATTCTACACATTTATTCATCTCAACGATCGTTTCGGGTTCCTAACCCATCATCAGGAGTTTACATTAAAAGTTTTAATGTAAACTCCTGATGATGGGTTAGGAACCCGAAACGATCGTTGAGATGAATAAATGTGTAGAATTTTTCAAGTGTTTGTTTATTAATTTTTATAGATTCATAAGCATCTAATAGGTTATTATATCGAAGTCAAAAGGTTTCATGATGACTAAACATTTGAGAATCACTGAGCTCTCGCATTGAGTTGCCGTTTCAGCACACTCGACATTCATAATGAATGATAGATGCGTTCAATAAACTTTTTCTCCGTTTAGCAAAATTAAGATATTTGCGCGCTGTTATAATTAGAAATGAAACTAATTTTGCATTCTTTGTTTTCGAAGTTGTGAAAGCGAAGGGAAAAATTGCACACTCACACATAAGAGTATATATACATGTATATAATATACATATATTTGGTGTATAGTATATAGTGGGTTGGAATGTAGTTTTCTTTCTTTATTTCACATTGTGACTTATCACATCGTCTCCGTTTGGCAGTTCAACTTGTGACTTTAACAGGACGTACATACGTACTGTGGTAGCAGGAGTACCAACTGAAAGGCTCACAGCTTTAATTAAGAACGTTAGAGTAACAGATGCCAGGTGCCTTCCCGTTGGATTCTTCTCTATTTTATTCTATTCTCACTTCATACCCGTATAGTCCCGTACACACTCACACACTAGCATTTGTCAACTTTTTCACGAATAAATTACCGATTTCAACTAACTTTCTCTTAAAATACGATTGAGTAGTGTTCTTCCTTCAACTCTCTGCTTTTCGCACTCACTCAAAACAAATAAAAAATATAGACTTTTAACTGTTGGATAATTTATGTTTTGAATCCGTTCTTAAAATGTTACAATCATTACACTTTTAGAAATTTGTTTTTTTAAGAATGCTAGTTTTGTTGTTGCTTATTTTTTATGACTGGTCACGTTGATGCCTTATTATATTTTGTATATCTAAAATTAATTTTAACTTTGTTTATCAGTGCTTTCTTGTATTAGGGAGCATTGTTCACATGTAAACATTCTTAGTTTGAGAAGAAACATTCTTTAATTAAATATTCAAAAATCCTTTTTTTTAATAATTAGGTATAACATTTAGGCTTTTAATTATTTGTATTTGAATTGCATAGCGAGACGATGGCACATATTTTTTTTGTAGGAAAAATCGCAATAAAACTATCGACTTTAAGAAATGGAATGCAAAAAAACAATATTTAAACTAATATAAGGTTCTTATTTAATTTATTCAATTGACAGTAAAAACTATATGGTGAATTTGATCATGTATATAAAAATGTAGCTTGACTACTGACACTTCTCTAACTTCTCTTCTGAGGTAATGTAATATTGCTTTTAGAAACTGGCGATTGAAGTTAAATTAAATATATGCAATCTTTTGTTAATCGCTTGGAACTGGGTTTGTCTGTCGACTGTTGGAATTTTAGAAACGCAACTAATATTGTCCATTCCTCAACCCTACTATCACCATCGGCCGACTAACTCCTTTACTATACTGTCAAATCGTTAGGGTTGATGACAGTTTCCTACCTTACCGTGGCAATCCACTCCACTCATTCGCCTTTTCCTTCTTTTTCCTTAATGTTGAAATTAAAAGGAGGTTTATAATTGGATGTCTATTAGGTGAACTTCCCTTAGTGTTTTGTCTCTGTCTTCTTTATCCTTACTGCTTTTGTACTTTGTTTTTCTGTCGCATTCTCAACATTTTTCTTTTTTATACTTATTATGAAAAATGTTTAATAATTGTTCTACAGTTGGCAGAAAGCTGTTGTTTCAGATTGGTCCCCCTTTAATTGACAGCTGAAAGAAACAAATCGACTGTTTTTAATGAATTTTATTTATTATTTGAAGTACTTTAGACGTTTATTTTTTAATTGTACATTTTTATAAATGTTTTGAAACATCTTGAAGCATTTTCCCTGTTGAAGTTATTTTTATCTCTTATAGATTTTAATTAATTGCAAAGGAAATTACTTACTCTTTTTAATTGTTTTTATTATATCTAATATAACTACTTCAAGTTCACGAAAATATCAATATACTTAGTAAATTCTTTTATAATATTAGCCTTGATCCGCGGCTTCACTCGCGTATAGATACATCTACGTATCATATAAAATATTCAAGAATCCCGAAAAAAGTTAAGAAAATGAAATTACAGACAGAGCTTCCGCCTTAAGTCTACAACTTAAGTTTTGTGATTATAGCTCTTCAATTCCAAATATATTAAAAGTGTTTATCTTTAAATTCTATAGAATTATCGCTAGGCACCTGGTAGAACATGACTGAATAAAAATTAATAAACAAACACTTGAAAAATTCTACACATTTATTCATCTCAACAATCGTTTCGGGTTTCTAACCCATCCAACTAAAACTTTAGTTTAAACTTCTGAGGATGGGTTAGAAACCCGAAACGATCGTTGTATGAATAAATGTGTAGAATTTTTCAAGTGATTGTTTATTAATTTTTTGTGTTTATCTTTATTACTTTAGTAGGGACAATAAACAATTTATTATTATACGGATATTTGTAAGTAATGCGTAACATTTGATATTAATTTATTGTATATATTAAAAAAGAAAACTGGGCTTGAGAATAGCCGAGAGTGTAACGGCGCTGTTGTTTACATGGCGTTGCTATGGTTCCTCTATTACAAGTCCCCAGTTCTCGGGTTGTAGCCCGAGAGCTGGTAAAAGTGTCAATTGGATTTTCAATTTATTATTAAAAAAAAAAAATAACAATGAATTGAAAATATGAATTGGTGCTAGGCCCAAATAACCTTAGCTGTTGGTGGTCTTTAAAACACAATTACAAAAAAAGAAAACTGTCAGTAATTGGCAAATAAAAATGAGCAGAGTGTTGAAAAAAGATTTGTGAATGGTGGTAGCACTTAAGCCTCTTCGACAGTCGACTGTCGAGTACCCTACATGCACCCCCACTTATCCCTCACTATTATAGAGTGTCATTTAGGGGTAACCCTCTTATTTATATAATATACCTAAAGCTTTATATCTAATGTGTGTATTTCTCACGTCTTATTCGATTCGATTCTTGGAACGGGATTCCATAACAAATTATTCTCATTTTCTTATTCGCATTAATCGGATTTTCTGTAACGCTACAACATTTCTTTCGTTTTATTTTGTCACTATATCTTATTTACTGACTATTCATTAAGTGCGTGGATCACGTAGTAGTCTTGTTTCCATTGTAATGAAAATATTCTAGTCGCAAAAAAGAAATATCCATAATTTTCACAGATTCTTCACTCGGTCAACGATCAACACTTGAAAAATTCTATAAATAAGCATAAGTTCGATGATCGTTTCGGACACTTAGTCCATCTTCAGGAGTATAGACTTATACTTACTTATTATGTAGAAGTCTATACTCCTGAAGATGGATTAAGTGTTCGAAACGATAGTCGAACTTATGTTTATTTGTAAAATTTTTCAAGTAGGTATTGTTAATAATTTTAAAAGAAATATTCTCTTGGGAATCGGTTTTAAATGTATTGGAAAGGTACCTACCTCCAATCAATTTTTAATAAGTATTTATGTCGGCTAGTAGAAACTAGAGGAGAACTTAAAAAAGCGACACTAACAATCAATACCGTTGATCCTGCATAAACAATATTTTGTGACCTTGAAACCGGAAGCCATGTTAATTGTGGTCAGGGCCGTCTTAGGCCATGCAGGGACCCTTGGGCACACAGAGTTTGGGGACCTTTTTATAGAAAGCCAAAAAAACACGAATGAAAATATCTTAATGTACTTTTGTTTAGTGACTTTATTGGCACTGAGTTTTGGCATTTCGGGACCCCTGGGCTCGTGCCATACGTGCCCTTATAGTAAAGACAGAACTGCTTGTGGTGTATTTTGCACAGGCTATGTTTATGGACGGGCAGTTTTTTAGAAATTGTTTTTAAATATAAAATTTACAAAATTATTAATTTGAAGATTCAATTTAGGTAGGTACATATTACACAAAAACGGTCACAAATGTTTCCCCGAACATTTAGAGTCATGCGACGTCTTTGCATAAAAACTATTTTCAACATGGCGAAATTGATCATGCGCATATAACAATATTGTTTGACTGCTGATGCTTTTGTAAGTCCTCGTATATATAATAGACACAACTAGAGAAAAGTGAGTAGAATTAGAGAGTCCAGACGTATGAAGTGAATCGGTTTTCCTTGATTAGCATAATATATACATTTTCGAGTGGCCTACTATACGATTCGCTTACCGCCGGACTACAAAAGTACGAGTACGCGACATAGCATAAATGAGAAACGATGGTGGTGATGGTGCAATGCATTCGCTGTCCGTCCCGTCCTTCATGCGGGAGGAATAACTCGACTATGGAATGGGACTCGGTTGGGAGAATCGACCATCAGGATCACAAGTGTAAACGGTACACGGGAGAGGAGGTGGACAATAGAGATATTGTCGATTCGGTTCAGAACTAAACGAAACCGTTATTAAAACAACAGGCTAATTAACAGACTTTTTCATCTTTATAATATACTAGCGGCCCCGTCCGGGTGCTAAGAAAACCCGGGTGCAATACACTACCCACTCGCTTCGCTCATTCGCTTGAATATTATAAATACACTATTCATTCGCTTCGCTCGTTCGCTTGAATATTATAATTACACTACTCATTCGCTTCGCTCGTTTGCTATATATATAAACCTTCCGGGAACAATTCCGTCATACATGATTTTTCCGTAACTTTAACCGTTTACGCAGCGCACGCAACGGAAGCTCTCAAAAGGAATAATTTTTCCCGTTTTTGTAACATTTTTCATTGATGCTCCGCTCCTATTGGTCGTAGCGTGATATTATATAATATTGGATTAGCAATCATGTCACGGTTGAGTAAATGTAACCTCATTCCGCCGCGAAAGTGGAACGGTTCAGGTTAGAATCCTGACTGTGACTATGGTTGGTAAAATGATTTTTTCCAATATGTTTCGAATCAATTATATAATTGGCTGCTTTCCAACGAAAATTCTCAATTGCAATTCAGCCGTATAAATCTATTAATTTATCTTATAGGAGTTACCGTTTAATAAAAATATAATTGGGACAAAGTAGTGTACTGTACCAAAGTTTAAATATGACGTATAGATCGTATAAGGGCGTCGAAGCTCTCCAGCCGCTAAAAGAGGGCCAATTGTCACGTGTGAAGAAGCGGGCATAGAATAATACATCACGGATGGGGCGATTCCTACATTTTATTGATTCTTACTCGTTATTTTTGCATAAGAATTATGACTAGTCCATAGAAATAGCTGTACTAAAGTATATTTTGAAAATTCACAAAGAAGCATGGATAATTTTTTTACTTAAATTTCCATGTTTTTTATAAACTTCATAAAGCTATTTTTCAGCGAATGTTTAAAAAATGTAAAATGTTCACAATATTTTATGTAAACTAGTAAAGAAACAAATTAAATTATTCTGTTACAAAAAATTCCTTTGAAAAATGCAGGTTCATACTTCAAATATATTAAGCTTCATCGATTTAGCCCCCTCCCCTCATCATCGTACAAGAGAAAGTAGCCGCACATCTTATTATGCTACATTGTGCTGATAAGAATTCAAAATGTGCTGCTTTAGAATATGTTTTTTTCAAATTTTAACTAACTTGACTATCAGCCTCCCCTAAACTTTTTTTTGTAGTTTTTTACGGCACTTTATTGTGCTAGATTGTGCCGTTAAAATGTGTCGAATCTAACAATTAAAAGTTGGAATTTTGTTAGAAATATTAACATACCTTTTTAGTATTAGCGTTAAAGTTTTCCCAGCCCTACCATACACGCGCATTTACACACATATAGGGGGGTACATTATTGAAATGAAGATGGACTGACGATGCTTTATACAATTCTTTTAGATGTGTCAGTATATGGTCGGTTGCTCTTTTTCTATTTACAGTTCAGAGTGGATGAACACTTTTTTTTTTGAATATTTAATAAAGCCATACTGTAAGGTATTTTTCTTTTTCAATTGATAATAATTTTGAGCCTTCAAGTGTTAAATGATCAAGAATAACTTTGTTATTTTCTTCTTTTAAAATAAAAGAATAAATTGAATTATCCATTTTTAATCAAAATTTTATTAAAAACTCGCAGAATTATTTTTAAACGTATCTCACAAAATAAAAATAGAGTGAAATTAAAAATGTGTGAAATTGACAAGATTATAAATGGGAAGTCGTTTGTAACAGATGTCTGTCTTGTCAAGCTATCATTAATTTTTTTGATTTCCTTATATTTTTATTTCAAAACTCTTTTTATATTTGTTTCTTTGCATTTTTGTTGAGAAAGTCTATTTCTATATTTGAAAAATAAGATTATAAAATGGATTTACTTTTGTTAGATGGGATCGGGGGAAGGGGGTGTTAGTTGCCCTCACAATTTAAAATGAAAACTTGAATATATTTATTAACGTAGTATATTAGCGCCTGTTTACTGTCTTATTTAGATTTTTCATCAATTTTATGATAATAAATATTTAGATTTTTATTGTTAACTAATAGTTTTATACATAACTTGTATCGTAGTTGTGATAAAACAATGACTAAATAGCATTCAGTTATTAAAATTTTTATATTATTTAGCATTTTGTATTTGTAGTTTGGTTGTGCAATAAACTACAGCTTTTCTTTAATTAAGAAATAATTTTATTTTTATTTGCCTAAAAAGATTCAGGCCAATACCATAATCCAAGTAAAATAGAATTTACCTAGTCATTTAGTAAATAAAAAAAGAGAAAACCCATTTTCCCAGACCTCGAATACATAATAAAATTTGGAATTTGATTTTTGGGTTATTTAATCATTTCAGTTCTTTACTGAAATTTTTCTACGTAGTGGAAAAGTTTGTTGAAATCTAGGAGTCAAAGTTAAATAAAAAAACATGTTAAAAGTTAACCTAAACCTAAACATCAGTTTGCAATTTTCTTTTTGGAAGCCTCTATTATTCGAATCTGAACAATTTTTTTCTTTAGACATTGCTGATCGGTTTTTGTTGTTATTAATAATAATTGTTGTATAGAGATGTACAGGCCGATCTTTTAAATCAATCATCCTGTATTTTATATTGTATATCTAATAGCAGAGACAAAATTGAATTTGGGACTAGCCTGACTGTTTAGATTCCTGGTCGGTTGTTTAGTTTACCGGAACAAAGAAAACAGCCACGTGTTTATTCTGCTTGGAATAGCAAGTCGTACCCCTTACATCTCTACACCGCCTCTGTTCACATACAAAGAGAGAGATATACATACAAATATACATATATATAGAGTGTCCATTTGGAACTGTTACATTGTATCCAAGTCTTCATGGTTTCTGAGCTTGTAGGCCGTGGTCCGGTGGTATTTCTACCTGACGTTTCGTCTACAACTGCGGTGGACATTCTCAAAGGCGATGTGGCAGCGGTCTAAGTGTCCTCCTTGGCGGCTCACAGGTCAGTGTGTCAGTGACTGGTGTCCTCCCTTCTTTTATGCCTAGTACCAGTGTGTTCTCTGTCTTCATGGTTTCCGGGCTTGTAGGCCGTGGTCCGGTGGTATTTCTACCTGACATTTCGTCTACAACTGCGGTAGACATTCTCAAAGGCGATGTGGCAGCGGTCGAAGTGTCCTCCTTGGTGGCTCACAGGTCAGTGTGTCAGTGACTGGTGTCCTCCCTTCTTTTATGCCTAGTATCACTGTGTTCTCTGTTCGGTCGTAGTCCGTCTCTCTGTAATTGGTCAACTGCGCAGTGTGTAGTGGTGGGGGTGAGTTCTCTACTCGGTCGTATTCCGTCCTTGTACGATTGGTCATTGGTTTTGTATGTCGGAGTGCTGATGTCCAGGTTTTACTGAAATTGAGGCCTTCATCTTTTCGGTTGAAATTCTGTGTGTGTTTTTGTATTTCTATGGCCTCTCTGTATATCCGTGAGTAATAATTCAACGTTCTTTCTATGGCTCGGGTTTCTTCGAAGAGGTAGAGGAAGAAACCCGAGCCATAGACAGAACGTTGATTTATTATATTATAAATCAGATGCCGGGCTTTGCTTGTCCGCTAGAATTTATAATTAATTAATACGTTACTTACTTGCTTTGCTCGTTCACTCGACTTTATAACTAACTGCCCGCGACTTATTATTATTGGGTATAATTTGGTCAAATTTGAACATTTTATAGAGCCGGCCATTTTAACCTTTTAAGGTCTTCCTCCGCGTCATCCAACAAGCGTTTTCTTGGGCGTCCTTTTTATATCAGAGACATACCCCAACCATAATAAAAAACGAGGTGCTACACAAGATCCTCAGACTATAAAACTTTGGAAACCAAATATTTGGTTACCAACAGATATAACAGGTCCATCACAAATGGACTGGGCGTCTTCTCATGAAGGTCCAATGTCATGTGAACGTACTACGTTACTAACTTATTATTATGTAACTATAATGTTATCTATAAATACATAAGAGCACGACAAACGAGGCCAGTTCTCTGTAATCAATTCACCAATAAAACTTATAATAAAAGCTATTTAAAATATTAAAATTATAAAGAACCACAATACGCTACATGGTGACAGCGGTGAGATTCGAACCCACGCCCTTTCGGACTGATCCAGGACCTGGTTTGGATGACGGGGATGCACAATAGACCATTGAAGGCCTGAATGCTGCGAGAATTTTTCCTGATCCCAATTTTATCTATCTAATTCCAAAGCTTCTCGATTGTAATAAACATTTCTCGCGTCTTCTTATTGCTTACTAAATGGTCTATGTAACACGCGAAGATAGACAACCGTATATAATAATATATGTACATACACGGGCATTCAGACGTATGTATAGGTGTGTTGATACGTCAGCTACGGCTATGCTGACTGCTGACGGGGCTGAAGACACCACTTCAGAGTGGTCAAACTCACCGCCTGCCTGCCACCCCGACAATGGGGTATACACACAGACAAAACGACCGACCCCCATCTACATATGTGCAATTTGACCGGCGTTATAAGCGTCCAGTGATGTTCGTCTAGTAAGGGACACTCACTTAAAAGGAACAGGTTTTCCGAAAGTTGGAATTAGTACCTGAACATTTTTTATTGGCAACACAATAGGTTATTATTATTATTACTTAAAAACTTGGGTACCAGTGTCAAACCTGGTGGCAAATAAATGTATTATTAAATAATAATATATGAGTTAGGTAATTGTGGACAGCAATATATAATAATTATTAATTAATTCAACAATGATTTTTTTAATCCACAAGGCATCCACTAGGTAGTGAATACCACTACCTAGTGGATCCCTTGTGGATTAAAAAAATCATTGTTGAATTAATTAATAATTATTAAATGTATTATTACCTATTTGTGATCTTAAGTTTGTTTATAAACAAAATAAAAAATTTAATACATCCCTTAAAATAAATAGATAATAAAAATATTCGGCCTGCATTTTATCAGTCCAGCATCTGGACCAAATTATATAGGTACCTACACCATTCGGTAAATAATTCATTTTCCGCAAACTACCGTCTGTCCCCCGGGGTTATTTTGACACTGCGGCACATTATTTATCTATTTTTTATTTATTTTTTACTTGTATGTGGTTTGACATGGCATTTCTATTTTTATAGTTCCTTAGTAATTAACCATGGTCAGAAAATACCAAATTTTGGGGCGTTTTTTAATCTTTATTAAAGGGTTAAATTTCGCTTTTCAAAACATTTCGCTATTTTTTTCGGCGTTTATATGCCCAAAAATAATTTTCAACCCGTGAATGCCTAGAATGGTCCAATTGGGCTCATTTTAAATGGCCTTCATGCGATGATAGATTTTAATATGCGTACCAAAATTCTCTTAAATCAATTAATGGCCGGTTTCTGGTACGACTTTTCTTCGTGCGAATATGAATTATACATTATTGTTATGATAGATAGATCACTTTATTTCTAAAAATGCTATTACAAAAGAGAGGGTACTGTACTTTAAAATCCGTCTGTACCTACTAGGTAGTAAAATAGAAACGTTCAGCCACTGGTGGGTGGTAGGGGCTATGTGTGAAGACAAACAAATAGAAAAGCTTCTACTATCAGCATCGGCCCCAGTAAATAACTCAAATACACTCTCGTCGACTGACCGTCCTCATTCTCCTTCCCCCATATGGAAGAAAGGAGGGAGTACCTTACTCCCTGATTCCTCCAGTTCCAGCATGTAGAAGGTAGTGTACGGTGTTGATACATTCAAGCTACGAGATATAGTATGTTCATTGTAGTTTAAGCATGATTCAAATAATAACAGCAGTAATTTCAAAACAATAAAATTGCTTCAATGATGTTTACAATCAAATGTGTTTCTATTATAATTTTTTAAAGGTGCAACAAGTACTTCTCATCTTTTTAACGTGAAAACGTCTATACGTTCGGTTTGGTAGCCAGGCGAAAATTTACGATGCCACGAAATTATTTATAGTTCAGACTTATCCTTTTTTAACACGCTTATATTAGCTTCACCTGTATGTTTGCTTGCTTGCTTGCTTGTTTGTCAGTTTGTAACCGACTTCATTGAACTTGATTTTGACCAACTGTAAAAAAGCGTGGGGTAGTATGAAAATATGATACAAAGCACCCCACGCTTTTTTACAATAAAATTAATTATTTTTTACTTTTTAGTTCATTAAAGCGTGTTTTTTAGTTTTTTTAAATTATAATTTATTAACATGCTTATATTAGCGTCACTTGTATGTTTGATGTTGAATGTATGTATGTTGTGAATAAAAAATCTCGCAACCCGATTTTCACCCTCTTCCAATTGCCCAATTGACCTTGACATGAAACTTTGCAGTAGTATGTAGTTTTTATGACAATACAATATTCTGATATTGTGGCTATAATATTTACCTAATGAATTAAAAATGACAAATGAAAACATATGGTGGAAGTTACGGTGCTTGTGGTGGGAGAACGTGTCTCAGATCTATAAAAAGAGCTATCTTTTCCATATTATCAGCTAATTAGACTGTACTCTAGTGCCGCGAGAGTTGAAATTTATTAAAGACTAAAAAGTTAAAAAATAAAATTTATAGTTTCAAATAAATGTAAAAAAACACGCTTATATACAGGGTGATTCATAATATGTGCGCAGGACTTCAGGATGAGATAGCTGGTTCAAAAATATGAAAAAAAGTTCCTATTAACATGGGTCCGCAAAAGCACCGTTTTCGAGATACAGGGTGTTAAAGTTGAAGAAAAAAATTTTGTTTTTTGCTTATATCTGAAGAACGGTTTGAGGTACAAAGTTAAGCTGCCGCACACATTTTCTACCTTCAAATTGCTTTGTTTTTTTTTTTCTACGAAAATTTTTTTTTTGTTACCAGTGGTGGAGATTTTGAAGGTGGTCTGTTTTGTTTGTGTAATTTTTTATTGACATTTTGTCAACTTATAAAATCAAGTACGTAGGTGCTTAAAAAAAATCATGTTTTTAATCCTAAAATGCTCTTTTTCTCGGAAAATTAATTTTTTTCAATCCTTCAAAATCTCCACCACTGGTAACAAAAAAAATTTTTCGTAAAAAAAACAAAGCAATTTTAAGGTAGAAAATGTGTCCTGCGCACATATTATGAATCACCTTGTATATCAACGCACTAAAAAGTAGAAAATAAAATTCTTTCTCTTCTATAGATAATCGATATTAAAAATCTAAATAAATTTAAAAATGCTGTGAAGAAATTTTGTACTGCTTAAAATGTTTTATAAAGTATCCGAATTTATTATTATATAATCTGCTTCTCTCTGACTTACCATATGTGTAGTCAAAATGATTAATAAATATTATTATTTATTGGTAACAGTGAGTGTACCACGTTTTTAAACGTTATAGAAGAGAAAAAAAATTATTTTCTGTACTTTTAGTACGTTGATGTAATAAGCGCGTTTTTTTATATTTTTTTGAAACTATAATATTTCTTTTTTACTTCTTTATTAGTGTGTAACATTCGATTTAAATGAAATTTGGTACACATCCATCAAAATCAAAATTAACGGAATTGTATCAAATCGAAAAAACTTTTAGTACAGATTAAAATGTGCACCTCATTTAAGCAAAATCGGTTAAAAATTGGTAAAAAATAACTTAACTTTAGAAATGTTACCATTTACCAGTATACGTCGTAATGAAGTACTTATATTAACTGTCGTGGGTTCGAATCCCACCTCCGCTCATGGATATTTTGTGATGTCATTTAGTTTTAAGGAAGTTGTTATTTTATATAATTAAGACGCTAAAGACCTAAGTTGTCGACGCGTCTATAATCTACAATAAATAAAAATATATTATTAAAATACAAGAGCTCGTGGTTAAAAATTCTAAAACTTTTGTAAAGGCGAATATTTTGAGATTAGCTAGTACTTAGGATTTAAATAAATATACCACAGTCAGATAAAATGCAAAATAAATGGCTTTCAAAGGATGTTGCTTCAAGGTTTTCAAAGTATTTAAACGTGGTCACTACTTCTTCTTTGCGAGCAGACTATAGATATTCCGACTGCTTAATGCATATACTATACGTTTTCTGAGTCTACTCTCTGTAAGGCTATATTTTCAACGCCCTCGCAAATAATGTGTTTGTATTGACAATTACAGTTACGCCCAGAGGTGAATTTGAAATTTGTTTTTGAATAATTGTTAAATAGATTTTTCCTCACAGAAAAGCTCTAAGAATTAAAATGTTTTTCCTTTGATTGACCACATTATTGGTGTTTTTGGTTGCTATAACTATTGTTAAATACTGTCCCATATGTATAGGCTTTGATGTGATAATCTTCAAAAATAATCGAGATCAGGCCTGGGGATTCGTGTCTGGGACACCTTGCATATTAAGTTGTATTGCAAAATAATATTTGACCGCTTATAGACACAGTTTTTGAGCGTCTATAATATATCTACTGTCAATCAACGAAATAAAAAAGATTTTGACGTGAATTACGTCTAATGTCTCACACTTGGGGTGGCATTTTAAAAATATTAGATGTAACGAAAACAGAGGAAGTGGTAGTATGTAAGGTATCAGATATAATTAATTGTGTTTTAAAGACCACCAACAGCTAAGGTTATTTGGGCCTAGCACCAATTCATATTTTCAATTCATTTTTTTTTTAATAATAAATTGAAAATCCAATTGACACTTTTACCAGCTCTCGGGCTAGAACCCGGGAACTGGGGACTTGTTATAGTGGAACCATAGCAACGCCATGTAAACAACAGCATCGCTAAACGCTCGGCTATTGTCAAGCCCGTATCAGATATAGTAAGTCAGTGTAGCTGTATGGTAAAGTACGAGTCTGCCGACAGCTGGTACAAATACCAAGTCCAGGTTCGAATCCCGAAGGCTTTTAATATATGAAAATAATAATATGAAAATATACATATAGATTGGATAACAATTTAAAATATAAAAAAATAAAATTACAATTATTGTATTTATTATATTTTACGAACATTTATTTTTATAGGATAATAAAAATTGATGTATTTCTTTCAATGACAACGAATACAAATTATTTGTTAAATGAATGCATAATGACTGCAAACAGTATATGAAACACCTGAGTAAGAACAATGACGTAACACAATGCTGTAATCAGGAAAAATTCATATATTCAAACCTATGTCACCGTAGGGATTTTAACCCTGAACTTTCCACTTTCGCGGCGGAATGAGTTGATATTACTCACACAGTCCGCCGTGATAGTGGAAAGTTTAGGGTTAAAATCCCTACGGTGACATAGGTTTGAATATATGAATTTTTCCTGATTACAGCATTGTGTTACGTCATTGTTCTTACTCAGGTGTTTCATATACTGTTTGCAGTCATTATGCATTCTTTTAATTATATATTTGGTCACGACGTCCGTGTTAAAATTTGTATTTAGAATTATTTGTGATTAACCGTATTCACGTCATCTATCTGTAATGCTGGCGGTACTAAAATTAAATTTATTCCCACTCTGTGCATGCAGTATGCTGATACGTTCATCCGTGGATCTGTCAGTTTACATAAGGCTACATCGGACAGCGTCTACTATACGGACGCTTACCATTATACACCATAGGTACGTCTGTACCCACTCTTACGTAGTATTGTACAGGGTGTTTGTGAAAATTTAAATGTTTTTCTTTAAAATAAAATCGAACATATTTTAATATTAAACCTACAATACCCCGTGGGATACCTGGGAGTTGGTGGGGGGATTCTCACAGTTAGTCTCTCGATGTAGAATTCTTAAAATATGCTCCAAAATAAATACAATGAATTTTTTAGTGTTCAAAAATTGATAACTTTACTCTAAATATTTTGAATAATATTAAAGTAAACCATAGGAGAAACAAGTTTTTTTAATTTTTTGATGTTTATATGTAACAAAGAATATCGCGTACGTGGAAACTAGATCAGTATTTTGGGCAACCGTTAAAGCAGTCAAAAGTTCTGAATGAAAAAAATAGTTATAGGTAACTCATTATGGAAACTTTTGTCATATTCATATGAACTTTTTTATTTTTTCCGTATATTATACATATTTCAATATTTAGGAAAGGAAGCAGTCAAAATTCTCGGATAAAAATAATTATAATATAACTAGCTGTAGAAGCTTTTTTGAAGACATATTCATTACAATTTTTTAATTGTTTCTATGTATATGTTACAGGCATAGTCCGCGGGGTGTACAGACTTGACATAGGCTATGTCAACTTTGCTCACATAAAATCGAGCCATATCCGCTAATCAATTATTTCTGCGAACTTTTCCGAGCAGCGATGTGCAATGCTGACATTGCCCGAGCAGGTCAACTCTGTAGTCTGTACACCCTGCGTACTTTTTAGAAAGATAGTGTAGATTATAGATGCTAGAAAACTAAGGTCTATAGCGTGAATTGAATTGTGGATTATAGACGCTCAACAACAGAGGTCATTAGCGTCTGAATAGAAAAAAATGTAAACAAAACAAAAGTAAAATCAATAAAATAAAAGGAAAATCAAAATCATTAGCGTGAACCTTTTTGGAGAACGTTCTGTATGACATGTCCATTTCGTAACTTCGTAACGAGTGGAGAGTTATCTAGCTACAGTGGAAAGGAGGAATCAATTTGTGTATCTCGTGTGTTTCCTGCTTTTGGTACACCCATCATCTGTATACACCACCTTCGCAACATAGCCTTCATCAGAGAGACGGTTATGGTGTCTGTAGTTAGTGCCTATATCGTTACGGTGGTACCTACTGTATATACATCTGTCTGTTATATTATGTTTATATTCTCAACGTAGTTGGTAGCATTGTTGATTTAGAGGAAAGAAGTATAATTATTCTAAATATTATCTTATATTAATCGAATACTTTTCCCTTGCGTAAAATAATACTTCCTGCTACCGACTTGAGAGAAGAATTTACAAGATGGTACAAAATTAATAGAATCGTCTACATACAATTAAAAACCAATCCGTTATTTTAGAAATTGTTTTTTATTGTGGTGATATTTAAAAAATTGATAGTTTTTTTAATTAAACCATTAGTCGTTCTGAGACAGTTGTAAATTCGTCCAGTATACGAATAATTGTGTAACACTTTAAACTTTAAAGGATAAAATTTTAATGCAAAATGGTGTAATATTGTAAGCAGACTTTGAATGAATGAATAATTAGTGTATTTGCCATAATATGGCACATACACTATTGGCGTCGGTCGGATGGCGGGACCTAGGGGTCGGACCAAAATTTCTCGACGTTTCATAGCCTCCTGAACAATTTGGCACCATTTTTGCAAATGTTTATATATATATGTATGTATATATTTATATATATATATATATATATATATTTATATATTTATATATATATATATTTATATATATATGTGTGTACACGATAACTCTCGACAGACTTAATCGATTGAAACGAAATTTGGTACACACATTGGAACCCATCACCGCAAGAAGCCTATTTAAAATGGGCCCGATCGGACCATTTTCAGGGTTGTATTTAGGGGTTCCAAAAAGTTTTGGGGCCCAAAAATACCGAAAAATTTGTCAGAATCGTTTCAAAATTGAAATTTAACTCTTTAGTAAAGATTAAAACGTGCTGCTAAAATTTTAATAAAATCGGCCCGACAGGACCGGACTTTCAAATTTTATGAAAACACTGGTTTGTTGATACGGATTTACTTATGAAAGGGTGTATTTAATGTGGTACAGAGGTTGCATTGATAATAATATTGAAATTAAGAAGAAAATATTATTTTAAGGGATGTATTAAGGGGTTAAATTTTTTATTTTGTCCAAAAACAAACTTAAGTTCGCGTATTAAAGCCACAAGGCCTGTATTTGCAAATACACTATATTGTCGGCAGGGTTTGGCACTGCGACCCGAGTTTTTTATGAATTATAGACGCTCGACAACAGTAAGCAGACTTTGGATACTTATGTATAGAATATGTTATAATGTCCATGGATTTCATTAATAATAATTATTTATTAATTTTAAAAATGCTGAGATAGGAAAAGAAAAATATAAATGTGAGAACTGAGGCATATCGCCTTTTTTTGTTAATTCCGGAAATCCGATATTATTTTCTTCAGTTCCGGAACTGATGTGTTTAAAAATATTGTCCGAAATTCCGGAATGGCGAAATCCCATAATTCCGGTATGGCGAAATCTCAGAATTCCGGTATGGCGAAATCTCAGATTTCCGGTATGGCGAAATCTCAGAATGCCGGTATGGCGAAATCTTAGAATTCCGGTATGGCGAAATCTCAGAATGCCGGTATGGCGAAATCTCAAAATGCCGGTATGGCGAAATCTCAGAAATCCGGCATGGCGAAATCTCAGAATTCCGTTATGGTGAAATCTCGGCATTCCGGTATGGCGAAATCTCAGAATTCCGGTATGGCGAAATCTCACAATGCCGGTATGGCGAAATCTTAGAATTCCGGTATGGAAGTCCTAGTTATGGTAGATTGGTTCTGCTATCGCATATCAGTAACGTTTATATCAATATTTCTGAAGTCCATTTACAGGACCAATACGTCAGCCGTATCTGATTGTTTTATACCATGGATGTTGATGGAGAGAGGGTAAGTCAGAACTCTCCGAAGGAAATGGTGTGAGGGTATTTGACTGGTCCCACTGTACTGAACAGTCTACACCATACCACTGCACCGCCTTTCTTTGTTTGTGTTTGGATTTTCAAGGATCCATCTGCAAAACAAACATCACGGCTATAGTACACAGTACAGCATCGCCCGTATTATATGTACGTACTTCTCCAAATTCATTAGCGCCGAATTCTACACAAATTTGGGGACACAATCTATTAGTTAAATTGATTGTTAGGTTATTCCAAGTTTTTTTAATGAAATTAGTATTGCATTTTTGAAGTGAAACTTCTTAAGCCGCATATAAAAGAAACACTCAATGACGTTACGTTAAAATGCAATATCAGACAAATTTATTTATTTAACCCGTAACCGTGGGGACTCAACCTCGAAACTTCCAGATTTTATTATTTTCTAATTTTTAGTCTTTATATAATATATGTAGATATTATTATTTAATTTTAAGCGATTCGAAACACGTTTTCCCACCATCGATACCGTCCCTTCCACCACATGGTTTTTATTTCTTTTTTTAATTTTTTATATAAATATTATTTTATCCAAATTTTCAGACTATTGTATTACGCAGCGCACGCAACGGAAGCTCTCAAAAGGAATAATTTTTCCCGTTTTTGCAACATTTTTCATTGATGCTCCGCTCCTATTGGCCGTAGCGTGATAATAGCCTATAGCCTTCCTCGATAAATAGACTATCTAACAAAAAAAAATGTTTTTCAAATCGGACTGGTAGTTCCTGAGGTTAGCGCGTTCAACCAAACAAATAGATATAGATAGATTGAAATTTGAAAAACAGGAAAAAAATTATGAAAACGGAAAATTCGCTCTTCTAGTCCTTAGAACTTTACAATTACAGACTAAGTTACGATTTAGTTTATTTTTATTAAAGTTATTAACTTCTGTATAAATCATTAAAAACATGACTCTCTCATGATGTGGCCTTTGTATGCGCGTTACTATATATAGTAACACATCGATCGATAGCCGGTAAATAGTGCTTGTATTGTACAAAGTGTGGAAATTTCGAATTTATAATATGTAGAGATAGCCAGTAGTGCTTCTATTGTACAAAGTGCAGAAATTACCAATTTTATAATATTAGTATAGATTAGTATAGATGTGTTTTGTAAGTCTGCTTATGTGCCGTTACACTGCACTGGTCTACATGCGTTTATACGGCCATTCTGTCAGTTTGCTTGCTGACTGCCGTTCCTTCTACACCCCTCTACCTCATCATCCTCCACTCGCCAACCTGCTTGCCTCCCTAACGCCACCGTATATAACAACACTGACTGTAAACGTTATTGTCTTTTGTAATAGAAAAAACACTATAATGAGAAAATGTATATGAGTGTTTGTGTATCTTTATTTGTGTTTGTTACTTTTTCCTTATTAATAATATATCTGCCTACGCTGTGTTTGTATAATGTTTCGTACGACATTAAAAATAAACCTCAAAAATGGTCGCATCATAGAGTGGATTTCATGGCTAAGATCATTTTCATTGGAAGAGCTAAACATAACCGATATTTAGAAATTTACTAACACGATAGTATGTCATCCATTTTTGTTTACGTTTGAAAAAAATATAAAAAAATCTATAGAGTAAATAATTTGACGTATAAGTGTTTCTGAATGTAACGCATCAATATAGTTGTAACTTTATTGTATTAAGTAATCGTGGAAACGAAAAAAAATCCATATAATGTCAAATTTCATAATTTATTTACTAACATTTTTTATCAACACTTATTTAAATATTATAATTAAACCGTAAGTTCTTTGAAGAAATAAATCTAGTCAAGTGCAAGTATCACTCGCGCGGCGAGGGTTCCGTACAACTAAGAAACCATTGAATTATGTACCTAATATTATATTAAATTGAGTTTCATTATATCTTATTCATAATAACACAAATAAGTGAAGATTTCGCTAGCCGCATAAAATAAGTTTTTTTGTCATGTCAAAAGATGTATACACCATATCTTTTTCATATACGTCATCAATACTAGTCCTAACTAATATTATAAATGCGAAAGTGAGTTTGTTTGTTTCGTTCTTTGTTCCGCTTTCACGCCTCAACTACTCAATGAATCTCTGTGAAATTTTGCACACGGGTAGCTTCCACAATGGAGATGAACATATTATACTATAATAACTAGCCAGACCGGCTTCGCCCGGGTCAAAAAAACATGGGATATCTCAGAAGACCAATTTCAAAAAAAATTTCACTGTTCGATATAGCTGATACTTTGCTTTAGGACATAGGTTATAATATCTGGCCGGCCTGGCTTAACCCAGGTGAAAATCGAGAGTAATCTCAGAAATTACTGAACGACTCTACGAGCAACGAGCAAAGCGAGTGAGGAATGTATTAATAAATCATAAATTCATAGCACCCGGATAAAGCCGGACCGGACCACTAGTTAAAATGATAACGGAACTGTAATTTTCTTGTCTTACGTGAAAATGTATTTTCAGATTTTCTGTTTGTACCAACATCATTTTGGATCGATTTTAATGAAGCGTAGTATGCCATCTACTTTAATATTTAATTTTTGGTTTTTAGTCGGTTACGCTTATTTTAAGATAGAGTTCCTGTCAAAACCAATATTAACGCGAAATCGGTGGTAAAGACTAGTTTTTCGTAAATAAATTTAATAACATAAATTTAACAAGCCGTGAGGTGGGTCGTTTATTAGGACTAAAGTGCGACCCTTGAGGTCCACACGACGAACTTCCCAGTTTGATAAATATTTAATAATAATGATTAAATTAGATATTACACAGAAAAGTAATCATTTTAATCATTAAAACATAATTATTATTTATTTTTAACAATAATTAAAAAAAAAAAACGGCTGAACCGATTTTTATAAAATTTATGTCGGATCAAAATGACGCTAACAGTAACACGCCTCGATTGATACCCTTACGAAGTCGATATAATTTTTTATTCGCGAGATATTGTGTAAAATTTACTTTTTTGGAGTCTATTTGGTTAAGAAAAAAGAACGGCTGAACCGATTTAGAAAAAAATTCTTTCAGATTATATTTACGTTAATACGCGTCGATTGGCACCCTCACGTAGTCGATATAATTTTTCATTCTCGAGATTTCGTCTTAGAAAGAAATGGACACATACCGTACGTACGTACGTACGTACATACGTACACACACACAGAGACATCTTTCTAAAAATAGTGTAAAAATAGTGTAGTGACCTTACAACATAAAAATTTGTTATACATTTTGATTTCGATTTTCGGACCCATTACAATAACTTGCAATGGGAAGTTAAAAATTTTAAAAAATCGTAGTTTATAGTGGCATTTTAGAACTCTTCTTGTTCGTTAATGTCTGGAATATAATTAAAGAATTGCTAAATTAAAAAATAATTATACAGAAAAAGATTAAGCGTTGAAACGTTACAAGTCAAGCTGCCACCTTAAAATAAGTGAGCAAAACGTCTTAAATAAGCTCTTTTTTCCGTCTTCCCCAGAAGAAATCACAGATAAATACTTAACTTCGTTAAAGAAGTCTCAACCCTTTCCGCTTAATGACCTGTCTGGCATTTGGTCCGGCGAAATATTGCCATCATTAACTTGATGAATAATAATTCTAAAGAAAAAAATGCCTATTCAACAAAACCTACCCTGTTGTCTGTACAACAGATCCGATGAAAATGTGAACACCCCGATACTAGAGAGCGAAAGTGTAAAACTTTTCATTTGCTCTCTTTCAGGAATGTGTTAACTTTCATTGTAAAGATTCAACACCTTTAAGGAGCCATTTACATGAACACTCGATTTTTGACATTTCTTAACCCCACCTCGCACTGTATTCCAAAATGATGGCCTAATGCCTTAATGTGTAATGCCACAAAAACCTGAAGAGGACAGTATAGCCTAGTGGTTAGCGTGCTTAGTGCCGCAACCTCTGAACTCGACTGCCGTGGGTTCGAATCCCACCTGCGCTCATGGATGTTTTGTGATGTTATTTAGTTTTAAGATAGTTGTTATTTAGTGTAGTTGAAAGACGCTAATGACCTGAGATGTCGACGCGTCTATAATCTACAATAAATAAATAAATAAAATAAACAAAAACCTGAATTTTTTCTTATAAGGTTTTTCCACTTGCGGCACAATTTAACAAACTGTTTTAAATAAAAGTAACGTGTAGGATGCAGAAAAAAATATAATCGAAAGGGAATTTTGGACATTTAAAGTTTTCTGATAATAACAAAAAAACGTGTATAGCTCCCAAATTGAAAGAAATCGAGTTTGCCCATGAAAATTAAAGTCTTTTCTCTAAACATGAAAATTAAAAAAAATCAGTTTTTTCAGGTACATTAATTATGAAGTTAATGCATTTATCGATGTCCGTATTAATTATTAAACTTTCTATAAAACTCTGTGTAGCGATATTTAATACGCAATAATTATTTTTAATTTTTCTAATATTTTTTTGTTTGTTCCCCATCCCTGTATCACGTGTTCGACTGATCTGGCCGTAGGGATGAGAAGAAGAAGAAAGGGTTTCGGAAAGGGTGGCATTGAGTTTCCCTACATCACTCAAACCCCAGCTCAAGTGCTGAGGGCATGGCGTCAATCATATACATGTGTTATTTTGCGGAACAAGTGACTATAGCTGTAGACCAGGGATGTACAAAATACGATATGGTAGAAAAATCGTGTCCGAGACATATAGGTTGTATTACCGTCCAAACGTAAAGAAATTGGTTTTCGCATGGCGGCTGTGCACGCGTATGTGATGTTTTTTCATTCACAATAACTTCTGCATAAATACATACAGAGTGTGTCTCAGCATTGAGAATATAGAAAATAAATAAGTGCAATAAGGAAGACATAGACAAATAGAGTAGTTGTCAAATTTATCGTCCCAGTACGTCCACCATAAAATTCACGTCACCTCCACTATAGGTTCCATGCGTCTTGATCCCCGAAGAAAATATCCCCGACAAAATATCCCCGACAAAATATCTCCGACAAAATATCTCCGACAAAATATCCCTGGACAAAATAGTCCCATGACAAAATATCCCCATGATAAAATATCCCCGAACGAAATATCCTAACGACAAAATATCTCCGATTAAAAAAGACAAAAAACAAATTTATTGATAGAAACAAAATAAATAAGAACAAGTTAATTATTAACAATGAATATTTATTGAAAAATAAATTCGACCAGATTCGTTTAATATTAAGTCTATTTATAAAAAAAATAACGCTGAATCGACTCCAACACCCCGCATTGTTAGTTTCTAAGATATAAACAGCATCTGAGAGATTTTTGAGTTTTCTTAAAAATGCCAAAAGTAAGAAGACCCCCCCTCTTTGTACAAAATTGCGAAATTTTTGAAAAATAAATTCGTCCAGATTCGTTTGATATTAAGTCTATTTATAGAAAAAACAACGCTGAATCGACTCCAACACCCCGCACTTTTAATTTCAAATATTATAAACAGCATCTGAGAGATTTTTAATTTTTCTTATAAATGCCAAAAGTAAGAAGACCCCCCTCTTTGTACAAATTTGCGAAATTTTTGAAAAATAAATTCGACCAGATTCGTTTGATATTAAGTCTATTTATAAAAAAAATAACGCTGATTCGACTCCAACACCCCGTACTGTTAGTTTCTAAGATATAAACAGCATCTGAGAGATTTTTGAGTTTTCTAAAAAATGCCAAAAGTAAGAAGACCCCCCTGTTTGTACAAATTTGCGAAATTTTTGAAAAATAAATTCGATCTGATTCGTTTGATATTAAGTCTATTTATAGAAAAAACAACGCTGAATCGACTCCAACACTGCACTTTTAATTTCAAATATTATAAACAGCATCTGAGAGATTTTTGATTTTTCTTAAAAATGCCAAAAGTAAGAAGACCCCCCTCTTTGTACAAATTTGCGAAATTTTTGAAAAATAAATTCGCCCAGATTCGTTTGATATTAAGTCTATTTATAAAAAAAATTACGCTGAATCGACTCCAACACCCCGCATTGTTAGTTTCTAAGATATAAACAGCATCTGAGAGATTTTTGAGTTTTCTTAAAAAAGCCAAAAGTAAGAAGACCCCCCTCTTTGTACAAAATTGCGAAATTTTTGAAAAATAAATTCGATCTGATTCGTTTGATATTAAGTCTATTTATAGAAAAAGCAACGCTGAATCGACTCCAACACCACGCACTTTTAATTTCAAATATTATAAACAGCACCTGAGAGATTTTTGATTTTTCTTAAAAATGCCAAAAGTAAGAAAAAGTATAGAAAAAAAACGCTGAACCGAGTTCAACACCCCGCACTTTTAATTTCAAATAATATTAACAGCATCTGAGAGATTTTTGATTTTTGTTAAAAATGCCAAAAGTAAGAAGACCTCCCTCTTTGTACAAATTTGTGAAATTTTTGAAAAATAACGCTGTGTAGTATGTAAGTATTGCACAATTGATGTATATAGATTTGCGCAACTAGGAAGTATAATAATAATAATAATATTTATTTGTGGTGCCAGAATAGTGGGTACAATCGTCATTTTTAGTAGGTCCATCAAGGACTCAATCATCCATAACTTAAAAAGTCATCCAATTTATAAAAAGCGGTTGTAAGTAGGAATTCTTTCAAGTATTTTTTAAACTTAGACAGTTTATCGGAATTTTTAATGTTTTGGGGAAGTTTATTAAAGACAGTTATACCGAGACTATTTGGGGATTTTAATGAAATGGTTAAACGGTTAAAAGGAGCTCTGAGTTCAGATTTTGATCTAGTATTTAAGTTATGAATGTCCGAGTTCTTAATGAACCTGCTATGATTCTTATAGACATAAACAGACAATTCATAAATTAGTATAGAAACTAATGTAAGTATTCGATATTTTTTAAATAAATCTCTGCAACTTGCTCGCTGAGACACACCAGCAATACACCTGACAATTTTCTTTTGACATATAAATACACTATTTGCTTGAGAAGACATACCCCAAAAGCAAATAGTGTATTTTAGTCTTGAGTAGACTTGTGCATAATAGATATTTAATAATTGCTGTTGAGTTAATATTTGTTTTAAATTAATAAACATATAATGATAACTACAGAGTTTAGAGGCCAAGTATTTGCAGTGATTTTTGAAGTTTAAATGTTGATCAACATTTAGACCCAAGAATTTAGTAGTTTCAGTTCTTGAAATGATGCTATCATTAATAATTATATTAATGTCTAATTTGCCTTTATGTTGGTAGTTATGAAAACGAATATAGTTAGTTTTCTCGCTATTCAAGTATAGCGAGTTGGTTTTGAACCACTCAAAGAGTTTTAGTAAGTTATCATTGCATTTTTGTTCTAAACTTTTAGAAGATTTGTCAGATATAATTAGTGAAGTGTCATCAGCGTACAAGGTGACAGAGATTCCATCCTGTAGATACAGTTCTAGATCGTTAACATACAATATAAATAGAACTGGGCCCAAGACGGAACCCTGTGGAACACCTATATTTATGTTTATTTTATCTGAAGAGATACTGCCATTGGCATTCTTACACCTTAAATTAACATACTGATGGCGATCTTTTAAGAAGCATTCCAGCCATTTTAGTGGAATTCCACGTATTCCATACTGATATAATTTATGGATCAGATTGTCGATATTAACACAGTCAAATGCCCTACTGAGATCACAAAATATTCCAGTAGGACATTCTTCCTGTTCAAGGAATTTAATGATCGAATCATAGAACGAATCTATAGCCGAATACGTCGAACTACCTCTTCTAAAACCAAATTGATTTTTTGATACTATATGACAGCTGTCAAGAAAACACTGTAACCGTATCAAATAGCAATATTCGAATAGTTTCGAAAAGACAGATGACAAAGCAATCGGTCTATAGTTCTCCATAATTCGTTCATTATTCCGTTTATAAATCGGTATTACTTTACTTGTTTTTAGAGATTCCGGAAAACAGCCTTTCTCAAAAGATAAATTTATTAAGTATGTCAGCGGTTCCACAATTGCACCCGCAACCTTCTTAAAAATAAAATTTGGCACGTCGTCAGGTCCACAAGAACTTTTACTTTTAATTTTAAAATTAATGACATTTAATACTTCATCGATTACAAATTGTTGTAAATAAAAACTTTTATGTTGGGGATTAATTTTCCCATTGGAACTAGCTACTTTGCTTCCTGGTGAGAAATTTTTTATAACTTTAAGAGGAGCATTTTTAAAGAAAGTATTAAAGGAATTTGCAATCATGTATGGATCCTCAAGAAGAGTACCATCATTGATAATAGTTATATCTTTAATTGTTTTTTCTTTATTAGTTAAAGAATTGATGACGCTCCATGCCATTTTGGATTGATTATCAGAATTAGAAATTTTCTGTTGATAGAATTCCTTCTTGGTATTATTTACCAAGAGAGCGTGTTTACCTTTGGCTATTTGATAAGCCTGTGTCAACTCTGGATATGTTTTCTTTAACAAATAAAGATCCTTTAAATTTTGACTAGAAACCTTTATAGCATTGTTCACCCAATCTTTTTTGTTTGTTCTCTTAATAAATTTTCTTACTGGAAAATGTAAATTAAAAAGATTGAGAAATACGTCATAAAAATAATTAAAAGCTAAATTAAAATCAGACTGGTTATATACGAAGGCCCACGTTTCCTTATTTAGGTCACATATAAACTGTTTAATAGCATCTGAACAGAAATTTCTTCTCATACATTCTGGATTCTTGTTGGAATGAGTATTATTTATTTTAATAAAGATTGAGTTATGATCCGAAATACAATTATTATTAACAATAATTGGTATAGACGTTTCCATGCCAACAAACACATGGTCTAATATATACTGGCCACGAGTAGGTGTTTTGACAATGTCTTTTAGACCAAAACCTGTAACAATATTACATAATATTGTATAATGTTTGTTGTCTCGTACTGGATCCATATTGAAATCACCAACTAGTATTAAAGAAACATGTGGCTTGAAGACGTATTCCAATACTTCAGTCAATTTATCGTAAAATATATCAAAAGCAACGCTAGGAGATTTATAACAAACAAGTATAATTGTCATTTTATTAGAATGATCTTTATAAGAAAGACCACATATTTCGATATGCTTCTCAATACAAAACTGAGTGAGATTCAGAGGAGATGAATTTATATCAGTACGACACCATATTCCGACACCTCCGCCTTTGAAGTCAGTTCTTGAAAAACTGTCTATTAATTTGAAGTTTGGAATATGTACGTATCCCACAGAATCAGGTCGTGTCCATGTTTCAGTAAAACACAAAAATTTTAAATTGTTATCTTGCAGATAATCTATAGTTATTGTATTGATTTTCTCATATGTGAGCATTTGGCAATTAAGTACAAGAAGGTCGTATAAAGTACTATTAGTTAGATTTCTGTTGCTTTCTTCTGCCTCTGCTGAAAAAACCGAGTCACGTAGGTACCATGCGGCCATATTTCTGGTTGCATAGCTTTATCAAAATTGATAAGATCTAATGTAACCTTAAATGAGGCATAATGTTCAGGAAATTTCGATGTGAGCTTTTCACACTGAATTTCCGGAAAATCATTTTTTAACAAATCTTTAATATCATCACAAACTGTTTCAGAACCAAGTCTAGAGACAAATAAAAATGCCTTCTTTGGGGCCACTTTAATATTGCATTTTGTTTCGCATTGCCTATGATAGCTATTTTACGTTTATTGTTTTGTTTTCTTCTAACAATTTCTGTCCATGGTTCTTCATTATCACTTGCCACATTATTATCATTAGCAGTCGTTTCATTTTGACAGCTGTTGTCAGCTGTTTTATGTTTATAATTATGATTATTGTCGTTAAGTTCAGTTGCAGTAACACGTTTATTCCGATCGATAAGTTTACTAACTTTTTTATTTTCGTCAGTAATTACAATACTATTATTATTTTTGACGTTAGATGGAACTATGATATTAGAGACTTTATCTGTTATTATTGGATTACTGTCTAAAGATGGCGATACTTTTCCATTTTTAGAGTTATTTTCTAGTTTTTCTTTTAATAGGCCTATTTGGCTAAGTAATGACTTAATTAATTCGTCCTTATGATCCAAGATGATTTTGAGATATCTATTTTCAATTTGAAGACTACTACTATCCTCCGACACAGAATCCTTAATGTCACAATGCACATTATTTTTACCGTCACTTAGGTTAGTTTCATCACTTTTAGGTACACTTTTATCACTACAGCATATTATTGTAGACTCGTCAATTTTCTGAACGTCTTTCATTTTCCCGGCACATCTTTCATGGAATAGAGTTCCACATGTCACACATTTAGGTCCAGAATCTACTTTGTAGTTGCATCTTTTGCATAGTACCAGTGAGCACTCCGCCATTATTTATATGTATAGTGTTAACGAACTCACTATAAATGATTGATATTGCAAAAATTTTTCAAGATTTATTTTCACTATTTTTTTCCCCGTAGAATCATAATACACAATAAAAAATGGGGGTTCCTATTTAAAATGTCGAAGTCACCCCCACCCCTGCGCATGGGGGGTAGGGGTGGTTTTTGTTTTCAAACGATGTTCCCCTCCAAACTACATAACTTATGTCTGAACATTTTTTTCAGAAAATGTTGCTCCTTCCCAATACTTTCAAAAAAAGATTAAAATGGATCACCCAGTATATATTGAAATGTTATTGTCCATAATTTAAAAGTTATATAATCAGATACAGTTTTAGGTGCTAGGGGTTTTCAAATGTTAGTATTTTTTAACTCTACAGATCAATTTACTTAGGTAGATATATCGTAATTATTATAATCTATTTTTTGTCTATTATGGGAAAAATGGAATTATTAATTAATTATATTCGTCATAAATAACCAAAGATATTTATTTTCAAAAAGTTTGTTCATCCCTCATGTAGACGAGTGCTGATGCAGGAAATTCAACGCCAGCAAGATGGCTCGACTTATGCTTGGTTTATTTTATTTTTTGCAAATAATCACAATCATACAGAAACACGAATTATTTTTATTTCCAATTTGTTTTTCTTTCAGTCTTTAGGTAGCTTTTTATTTTACAATCAACTTTATTTTAATACAGTTATTCGATGTTATAAATTATTCTTCGAAAATTTGAAAATTAATTTAGTTACCGTGTTTTTCAACTTGCTTTCATTAACGATATTTATTTTAAAAATTTGTAAATTGTGAGGCGATTTTAATAGGGATTTAATATTTATTTCTCCATATCTAATCTAGGACCGTAACCAAAAATTTATAAAATTGATGGGAAATGTGCGTTTTTTGTAATGTAATATACCTACTGATAAATTTTTTTTTCGTTGGAGAGCGGCCAATTATATAATTGTTTTGAAACATATTGGAAAAAATCATTTTAACAACCAGTGGTCACAGTCAGGATTCTAACCTGAACCTTTCCACTTTCGCGGCGGAATGAGCTTACAATACTCAGTTGTTAGAATCATGACTGTGACCACTGGTTGGTAAAATGATTTTTTCCAATATGTTTCGAAACAATTATATAATTGGATGCTCTCCAACGAAAAAAAAATTTTTCAATTGCATTTCAGCCGTATAAAACTATTATTTATACCTACTGATTATTTATTCTTGGGGATTTAAAATGCAACTCTATATCTCTTAGGGTACGCCACTGAGTTAATATACGGAGAAAACATAATTTAGTGTTTAAAGAAGGCCTTAAATTATTTAAAGCGTATTCATTTAGAACGGATCTAAATAAACGAAAGTATGAACTTTATATGAATGAATGGCTTTACAAAGGCATATATGAAATGTCTGTGAGGCATTTGCAACTTCTACAACATGTTTTGTTAAATATAGGTCAAAATTGAACTTCACTTGTAGCTTGATACTGTTAACGTTTTTGTGACACTCTCTATACACACTTTCGATTTGTGTTTTGTATGTGAAAAGGTCGTGTTTCTCTAAATACGTTTTATTTTGTCTGAGTGGCTTCCCGTTTAAAAGATTTAATTATTGCGTGATATAATTACATTTTGTGCAAAAATGGCCTTAACCATCGGATAATTATTCTTGCTGAAAATGTTACAACAAATAATTCATTTTAATTAATAATCAGAATATTAAAAGTTGTAAAATCGAAATAATGCTCGAAATTTATCGCCCCAGTACGTCACTCATAAAATTCACGTCACCTCCACCATAGAAATCTATTTTATTTTTTTATGAACAGCCATTATTTTTTCCGAGTCTTCCTTTGGTCGAATGAAATTTAAATCATTTATTCAAGTTCAGTTTTTAATTTTCAAATTTTTTTGAAAATTGTGTATGGTATGTATGACATGCATACATTATACGTGCGTATGTATGTATGTATGTTTGCTTATAACTAAAGAACCACTGAGGCAATTTGTACGAGATTTTTTTGTGTTATACACCATTTTTCTGGGAAGGTTTTAAAATATAGATAATTAACTCCTATGGGAGTTTTGGGGAACAGACACCCTGTAATGTCAATATTGATTTAGACAAATGAAATTAGTTTGAGTACAAATTGCTACTGTACTAAGTTTCATCAAAATCGGTCCAGCCGTTCTCGAGTAGACAAAAATTCTGAAAACACTTTTTTCCGTCTAGCTGTCCAATAACCCTTAAAATCTCAACAAAAAAAAACGAAATAAGATCCAAAAATCTCGGTACTATTTTATATAAAATATTGATTAATATAAAAAATAATACTTGAGGACTCATTCAGTGTACAGTTTTATTGTTCCCTGACTGTATTTAAAATGGGAATCGATGATTGGTGAATAGGAGACAGATGCTTTTCTGTTTCACTGAACTGACTGAATTGTTCAGCTGTTCAGTCGTGCGGTAATTGAGTTCAAAATATTTAGTAATTTAGTTCTTCGAAGTTCCGTTGTCTTTTATATATAAGGTGTAACACTGAATGTTGAATTATAAAATCCTATATCTACAATAATATTGAACGAACAAAATCCAAAGTTTTCAAAATCACAGAATAACAACGTTTTTGTGTTAGAAGTGTAATGATTAATTTTGTGGGTGAGGCACATAGCCTTCTTTTTATACACACATGAGAATTTTATTGTATTGTATTGTAAATTATAGACGCGTCGACAACTTAGGTTATTAGCGCCTTGATTACATTAAATAACAACTCACTTAAAACTAAATGACACCACAAAACATCCATAAGCGTAGACGGGATTCGAACCCACGACAGTCTGATCCAGAGGCCATGACGCTAACCACTGAACTACAGTATCCTCAACACACGAGAGTTGATGAGTGTGCGCTTTTTATGACGTATGTGGCGAATCTAAGAATTCACTTGTCAAAGTTGTCGATTTTTCTTAACACCCTATATAGGTATTTATTGGCTTCCCAACGTCTCTTTTACTTGGGATTTGTTGTGACAAATAACGTTACTCATTTGTCTTCTATATACGTGGAAATAATTTTTACGTGCAAAGAATATGTTATGCTTCATTTTTATTCAAACGACGTGACATCCTATTAAATATTATTTATATTTGAGTTTTTTTTAGTATTTTTTATTGAACGCGCTTTAGAAGAAATATTGCTTTTAGAATTTTGCATAATTAAGCAAAATAACATTTATTTCTCAAAAAAAATAACATTATGTTTTGTTATTTAATAATCCAGATAAAATTTGCGGTAAATACAACTTTTATATTAATTTGCGAATTAATATTTGTATATATAAAATAATAATATCATTTTTTTGTTAATTTTTTTTGGGTTGTTGGGTATTTTGTATGCCGGCCTGTTTCCTATTGTGTGTATGTAGATTTTGCGTAAGTTACTTTCACTTTTGTAGTATATAGCATAAACTACACACTCCATTTTTTTTAAACAATGGTATATAAACGATTTTTTAGATTGCAATAATAAAACTTCTGCGTAGGCAATAACGATACCAAATCTCCGTGTAGTCATTCTGGTGAACCATCACTTCTCTAATTAGTTTCCCGAACTTGTTCAGTATAGGTTTTGTTCATTTTCGATTCGTCTGCATTTTGTCTCTTTTTCCTATTATACATTCGTGAAATTAAAAGTGTGACATGGCACATCGAATGTTGAACCTCACCCTCTTCCGGCCAATCTCCTATTCCCGACCGACCTCCCACTCCCGCTGCACCTGACACGACTGCGGTTGAGAACTGCATCAACATCTTCTCCATAGCAGACAGTCAGGCGTTGTCGGTTTGAAAACAGGAAAAAGAAAAGTGTGAGTTTTATACCATGATGAAGGGTGTATGCACTATCACCGCCCTGTTCATTTTCAGGCGTTACACACCCTTACTCCCAACTCCTCGCTCTCATTCTTATGTATCTTTTCTACCCTTTCGACAGACGACGAAATGAAACTTGTCTCACTTTTAAAATCCATGCCAGCTGTATTCTTTCTGTACATATAATCCATGCAGGATTGGAATCCTGTAGATTTGAGGTCAGTGAAAACCTCTGTACCGTTTTAAATTAGGTTTTTACTTTTCACGGTTACATATTGTATAGGACTAATCTAGGAGTGCTTTAGACAATTATGTATATGAATGGTAATAACACAACGGGCCTAACTTGTTCTATTTACCACCGTACAAGTAAATTTGGTTTTATCTATGTGTGCAAGCTTTCACGGCCGGCATTGTTTCAAGTCTTCATGGTTTCCGGGCTTGTAGGCCGTGATCCGGTAGTATTTCTACCTGACGTTTAGTCTACAACTACGGTAGACATTCTCAAAGGCGATGTGGCAGCGGTCGAAGTGTCCTCCTTGGCGGCTCACAGTTCAGTGTGTCAGTGACTGGTGTCCTCCTTTCTTTTATGCCTAGTACCAGTGTGCTCTCTGTTCGGTCATAGTCCGTCTCTCTGTAATTGTTCGACTGCGCAGTGTGTAGTGGTAGGGGTGAGTTCTCTACTCGGTCGTGTTCCGTCCTTTTACGATTGGTCATTGGTTTTGTATGTCGGAGTGCTGGTGTCCAGGTTTTACTGAGATTGAGGCCTTCATCTTTTCGGTTGAAATTCTGTTTTTTTTCCTTGTACGATTGGTCATTGCGCAGTCGACCAATTACAGAGAGACGGACTACGACCGAACAGAGAACACACTGGTACTAGGCATAAAAGAAGTGAGGACACTAGTCACTGACAAACTGACCTGTGAGCCGCCAAGGAGGATACTTCGACCGCTGCCACATCGCCTTTGAGAATGTCTACCGCAGTTGTAGACGAACGTCAGGTAGAAATACCACCGGACCACGGCCTACAAGCCCGGAAACCATGAAGACTTCAATTTGGTTTTTTAAATTTCAACTTCAAAAGAACATTCGCTGCTATATCGAGAGATTTATTGTCTAAAAGTAAAAAATAAATGTACATATATCGAAATCTGAGCGAACCGAGCCGGAAAGCTGATATAAATTACAATTAATCTAAAATTATTTGTGAGTGGACGCCGAAAATTAATATTAATTATTGGAAATTTATCAGCACATAATTTCAACTTTTTTTTTGTATTGTAAAGTATACATTACTTCTGAGTAAGCATCTATATATAATTTGTGGACTTATTGGTCTGAAACAGTTCCTAGCCATGTGTTGTTAAAGCATCATGATGGTGGTAAGAAGCGTTCAAGCCGATTCATTTATCTAGATTTTATTGCTGCGGAAATCCAGTCAACGTCGTACAGTATCCGGTTTGTTGGAACACGGGGGGTTTAGGGGAAAGGTAACAGTGTGTTACGGCTTTGTGCATTGGAATAGTGTAAAGCACATTATGAATGGAAGTGTTGGGCTTGCGACATATTGATATATCACAATAAGTTTGTGATTACTGGCTTCTTTATGTAACAACAGTATTCTACATAGGGATGAAAAAGGTTTCCAATTGTCATCTACATAATATCAGCTTCTATTATTGACTTAGACTGTGCCAATGCCTAGAAAAGTGTTTACTAAAAAGAAATCTCATGTCCTTTTTTAATAAATATCGTTTGCAGAGATTCGAATAACATTCGCAGAGATTCATATTTAGATCAGAAACCTGCACAACGATTCAGACGGACTAATGGCGTTTACAGAGGCACAGAGTCGAATATTTAGCATTAACAGAGCTTCAAACTTGGACTTATAGTTGACCAATTACAGAGAGACGGACTACGACCGAACAGAGAACACACTGGTACTTGGCATAAAAGAAGGGAGGACACCAGTCACTGACACACTGACCTGTGAGCCGCTAAGGACAACACTTCGACCGCTGCCACATCGCCTTTGAGAATGTCTACCCCAGTTGTAGACGAAACGTCAGATAGAAATACCACCGGACCACGGCCTACAAGCCCGGAAACCATGAAGACTTGGAACAATGCCGGCCGTGAAAGCTTGCACACCTGAAATATAAGAGTTTAACACATCCTTGAGGAAGTTGTAAATATAATGTGCAGTTACATGGTATGTAACATGCGTTTACAATTCGTTTACTCGTTGTATTTAATCAAATTGTAATCATTGGGCTTTAAAACATACTAGTCATTTATAAATGTCTTATCTCACTAAGTAAGGACAAAGATAATTCTCTCACTACTAGCGTAGCGATTTGTGTAGACGTAGAATTTGATGTTTTTATGTAAACTCCAGTCAGAAACATCTGCTATTTTCTCATTCATAAGGTTTATAATGTAGCAAATGAAAAATATTTTTTTTGGAACGATTTTTATTTTACAGTTTAATTTCACATTTCTTATTATATCCAAACAATAACAAATTATTTCATAGTTGAATATGATAAACTAAAACAAGACTCGGTTCGACCCGAAACAATCGGCACTGTTAAAAAACCAAAGAACTTGCCTCTAAAAAGTTTTTTTTACTAATATTTTATTATGCTATCGCTGTCATGATTATCCGATAGTGCGGTCGACCTAATTGATTTATAAATTGATGAGCGCCTAACCTAACTTTATTACCCGACTGCGCGACGCAAATGAGGGTATTGTGTTTATCAGTCTATGTATGTATGTATGTTTGTTCCTTTGTGGCACTCTAAAGACCAAACGCGTGAGCCAATTTTGATGATTTTTACGTCAATCGATTTGTCTTAACTGTCCGAATGTCACTAAAAACATGACAGTAATCAAAACTTAATATGACGACAATAAAAAATTTAAAAACCCGACTGCGAAAAAAGAACTAAAAAGAAAAAAATAAAAAATAAATTAAAAAACCCGACTGCGTAAAAAAAAACTAAAAAGAAAAAAACAAGTTCAGTACTAAAAAAATAAATTCTAATGTGGAACATAGCGATTTTAAACAGTCAGGACCCATTATTAAGAAGATCAGCGCCGATCTAGATTTCTTATGGGTCCCGACTGTTTAAAATCGCTATGTTCCACATTAGAATTTATTTTTTTAGTACTGAACTTGTTTTTTTCTTTTTAGTTTTTTACGCAGTCGGGTTTTTTGATTTTTTAATTTTTTTTTCTCTAACATAGGATGAGGTATCGAGTCAGATTGACAGAAAATGTAGCGTCAATTATTGAACAAACCGTTTCAGTAAAGATTTGGTAATAATATTTTGAATCATTCTATATATATGAGATGCAGTGAATTGCTTATGTTAGGTATTTTTTGCCTTAATGTGACCGGTGACATTGGCCAGTTGAAATAAATCTGAGCAACGCCTGTGCAAGTATCTGAAGAGAGAGGGCGATTGAGGGATGAATGGCCTACAATCTGACGTGCTCTGATGTGGTTTAAGAGAATGCTTTAACGCTTTTACCTCAATTACTCACTATCAAAACCTGCGGGCAAAAAGCAGGCCTGGTTGTACAATTTTTTTTGCTTCCAAACCGTACGTATATACAATAGAAACAATAATGTGTTTCTCTTTTATTTCTTGACCATTTTTTAAGATTCATCTGGGCTTAGTACCTTATTTATTTATTTATTGTAGATTATAGACGCGTCGACATCTCAGGTCATTAGCGTCTTTCAACTACACTAAATAACAACTATCTTAAAACTAAATAACATCACAAAACATCCATAAGCGCAGGTGGGATTCGAACCCACGGCAGTCCAATCCAGAGGTTGCGGCACTAAGCGCGCTAACCACTAGGCTATACTGCCCTCTGGGGCTTAGTACCAATTCATATTTTAAAATTTTTATCACTATTTGCCGGGCGGCGTTTATACAGTTCGCCCTTCGCCGGCCGAACTGTGTAACTGGCGTTCCAGATTACTGACTATAGAATCACTGTTTGCCAGACTTAATATGTAGATTTTGCGTAAGTTTCACTTCTATAGTGTGCAGGGTTAATTACACGGTCTTTTAAGTAACCTAAAATTTACTGTGTAACCTTTAAGAATTGTTTAAGAAGTAACACTTCCTTCGAGTTTCGCGACACCACAATTTTTTTTTATAACTGGACAACATTTGCTCTTTTGTAAGGGCCTTAAATCTATAGTAAAAGTTTTTATGTGAAGAAAAATTAAATAAATACACAGAATTATTATTTAAAAAATATAATTTTCTATTATTACATTTTTCAGATAAGAAAGTTTTGTCATAGAAAAAGTGACCAGATATTCCAATGAAAGACCTTGAACTCAGTAGGTTTGCAGATAAAATTAAACGAATTTTTCCCTCTTTTATTTAAAACTAGCGGCCCCGTCCGGCTTCGCCCGGGTGCAATACACTACTCACTCGCTTCGCTTGTTCGCTTGAATATTATAAATACACTACTCACTCGCTTCGCTCGTTCGCTTGAATATTATAATTACATTACTCATTATTACATTACCCAATAGATATAGATAGATTGAAATTTGAAAAACAGGAAAAAAATTATGAAAACGGAAAATTCGCTCTTCTAGTCCTTAGAACTTTACAATTACAGACTAAGTTACGATTTAGTTTTCTTTTATTAAAGTTATTAACTTCTGTATAAATCATTAAAAACATGACTCTCTCATGATGTGAACTTTGTAGGCGCGTTACTATATATACGAACACATCGATTGATACCCCACTAGTGCTTCTATTGTACAAAGTGCAGAAGTTACAAATTTTATAATATTAAGTTTAGATTATAGCTTATAGTTGCATCGGGTCCATTTGTTGTTATAAATATTTTGAAAAAATCTTAATGTTGGTTACGTTCCTGTAATATCTTTTTTAAAAGATTGCAATATTCTGAGACAGGATGCGGAAACAGAGATGCCCCGACCTGTTCAGAGTTGTCACCTTGACGGACATCTTAGGCGTGAAAAGAAAGAAAAGGAAGAAAGAAAAAAGTATTCTCATAAAACAACTTTGTAATCTGTACACACGATAGAGAAGGGTGCTGTGTGTGTTCCTTTCAAAATATATAGCTTGGTTCATAACATCAAAACCATGGTACTTACTCAACGGACCAATTCATGTTTTCAATTTATTATTAGATAATAATAAAAATCCAATTGAAACTTCAACTTCTCAAATTTGAACCTGAAAACTGGAAATTTGTAATCGACGATCCATAGAAATGCCATGTAAACAACTACATCCGTACAATCCACTATATTCTCAAACTTAAATACATGTTAGTAAAAAAATAAATTGTGATTATAGACAAAAATTAAAGTTTCAGATTATTTTGAAACTGCATGATGCATTAACAATTTTCGACTAGGAAATACACGTCTCAAAGATAGATTTAATAATTAATAAATATAAATTAAAGAAAAAAAACAGAAAAGATACATGAAAATAACTAAATAAAAACAGGTTAGAGGACATTGTGGTGTAACGGTCAACGTAGCCGCCCTGTCGTGGGTTCGAGTCCCACCTTCGCTCATGGATGTTTTGTGATGAAATTTAGTTTTAAGGAAGTTGTTATTTAATGTTATTAAGACGCTAATGACCTAAGTTGTCGACGCGTCTATAATCTACAATAAATAAATATAAACAGGTTATAAAATAATAAGGTAAAGATTTACAACTAAGCGTTGTTATGAGTCATTCTATAATTGTTGAAAAGATCACCCCAGCAAAGCAGCTGTGAGCAAAAATCCTCGATGGAGTTTTTTTAGCTGTTGATTAATACTTGTCGTTTGAAATGCCAATAGCCCATTATTCATCGATCCTACCTAGCCCACTAGCATTGTGTTTCAGTATAAAATATTTCCCTTTTTGTTCTGTAACGTATAATATACATTATTAACTGACTTCCAGTCATACCACCCTCACCACAAACTAGTCGACAAATATCGACTTTTTAATAAATAAAACAAAATGTTTGATATTTTCACTATATTAACATTTTAAACAAATTACACATCTTTTAAATTTTTGCTAAAATATGTATGTGAAAAATTTAATTTAAAAATTTTGCAACAAATCTATACTTTTTACAGCTTTTTCAATATATCGCTCAATGCTCAGTTTGAGGATAAATTTTCTGTCAAAACTGACGCGAGCGAAGTCACGGATTAAGGGCAGTTTAATATATACAGAGTGTTTCCAAAAAAACAAAAAAATAAAAGAAATGATTCTAAAAGTACTACAAAAGGGCCCTAATTTTATTTTTTTTTAACGTTAAGTTCAATGTCAACTTTTGATTTTTAATTTAGTCTGGTAGAGAATTTTTTCTGAATACAACGATGTGTTACAAGTTCACTTTGTTGCAATATTCGTTCAAAAAAATTAATAAAATGTTTATCGGTATTAAATAGAGTTTCTTGTAAAATTTTAATCTGTGCCGTAGAAAAAATTACAAGAAATCCTATTTAATCACGCTGAACAATTTAATTTTTTCGGACGATTATAGCACCAAAGTTAACATGTAAAATATCGTTGTATTCAGAAAAAATTCCTCTACCGGACTAAATTAAAAAAATGCGGGCATTTGAAACAAAAAGTTGAGTATCGTTTGACATTAAATTTAATGTTGAAAAAAATTGAAATTAGGGCCTTTTTCTAGTATTTCTGGTATTTTTTTGTTTTTTGAAATTGGACGATAAATAATTAAGTTATAGCTTGAAAAAAATGTGTTTTAAAGACCACCAACAGCTAAAGTTATTTGGGCCTAGCACCAATTCATATTTTCAATTCATTATTTTTTTTTTTAATTATAAATTGAAAATCCAATTGACACTTTTACCAGCTCTCGGGTACAACCCGGGAACTGGGGACTTGTAATAGAGGAACCTAGCAACGCTATGTAAACAATAGCATTGCTAAACGCTCGGCTATTCTCAAGCCCAGTTATAGCTTGAAGCGTTTTTTAGGAAACACTTTGTATAGGTATGTAAATCATGCTTTATTCTTAGGGGTTTCAGAAAAGAGGGAAATAGTTTATTAAGACAAAGCCATTGAAACGTGATACACAAAATTGAATGCATTAACAGTCTTTAAAATCATTCCTGCTATTTTACTTTCTTCTTTCCTTTTTATCTGACGTAATTTATTTGGTCGAACTACACAACAATACGGGCCACCCAGTCGACGTTCAAATATTATATACAGGGGGGAATTTCTTAAAAATTAAAATCAATTTAAATGTTGGTACTTTCTATACTAAAAGATTTCCTTTGACCTCTTGCAATCAATTTGTTATTTTCTAATTATAAATACTGTAAATTTGAAAAAATCTAAAAAAATTTTTTTATGAAATATCAGTTCTCTTAGATATCTTTCAAACTGGTCATATTTATAGAAAAAGACACGATAATTCCAATACGTAAAACAAGCCGTGAGGTGGGTCGTTTATTAGGACTAAAGTGCGATCCTTTAGGTCCACACGACGAACTTCCCCGTTTGATAAATATTTAATAATAATAATAATAATAATAATAATAATAATAATAATAATAATAATAATAATAATAATAATAATAATAATAATAATGGAATTTATTTGCATACGACCAAAATGGTTTACAAACGTCAAAAAAAAATACAAGTTTAAAGTAATTCATTAATATTGTATGGACTTAGGTTTATTAAAAACTCTTTTAATTTCATACGCATCTGACAATAGCGGTTCTCCTGTTGAATTTCTTTTGGTAATCTGTTAAATAATTTGTAGCCAGTATAAATTGGTGTTTTTTCATAAAAACTCGTACGGTGTAAATAATCATATGTTACTTTAGATCTAGTGTTATGAAGTTTGTCTTTTTGTTGATCAAAATATTTATTGGTTTTCATATAACATAGTAATTCTAAAGCGTACACAGCTGGAAAAGTTAAGATTTTTTTTCTCTTGAAAAGTTGTTTGCAGGATGTTGTTTTGCTGATTTTAAATATTGTACGAATGATCTTTTTCTGTGTTAGAAGCACTCTAATAGCTTCATAGCATCTGCCCCAAACTAGAATGTTATATTTAATAGCGGAATAAACATGTGCATAATAAAACATAATTAGTTGTTCTTCATTTAGGTAATCTCGCAAAATTCGTATTTGATAACAAGTTCGATTCAATTTCCTACATAAGTTATTTACATGTTCCAAAAATTTCAAATTACTATCAATAGTGACACCTAAGAATTTCGTATCACGGCACATCGATATGCTGTCGTTATTATTCAGTTTTATGGAGCTTATTATTGAGCCATACTGTAATGTAAATTGTACAACATTTGTTTTTTCCAGGTTTACAATTAACTGATTTTTGTGACACCACGTTTGAAACATTAAGAAAATCTCACTAGCCAAACTATTAACATCCGCCATGTCTGCAGCACTTATCAAAATCGTAACATCATCTGCGTACATTATTACTTTTCCAGCAGATATGTGTTCTTTCAAGTCATTTACATAACAATTAAATAACAATGGTCCTAACGTACTTCCCTGTGGAACTCCTGTTAACGTGCTTTTTAATTGTGATCTAACGTTATCCATTTCAACAAAAAAAGTTCTATTACTAAGATAGGATCGTATTAGTTGGTTAGGGGTACCTCTTATACCGAGATTTTCAAGTTTACGCAAAAGAAATTCATGGTTGACTGTGTCAAATGCGGCGCTAAGATCGAAGAACAGACCCAGCACGTATTCTTTGTTATCCAATGATTTTGTTACATAATTATAAAAATCAAAAGTTGCCGTTGCCGTGGACCGATTTGATCTAAAGCCATGTTGTGAAGTGTCCAAGATTTTGTTAACTTCCAAGTAGTTATTTATCCTTTTGTAGATTATTTTTTCAAGTACTTTGGCAAATATCGATAGAAGTGATATTGGTCTATAGTTGTTGACATCAGTTTTGTCTTTTTTCTTAAGAAGGGGTTTAATTCTTGCTGTCTTCAACAAGTCTGGAAACATTCCAGTCTTGAAAGCCAAATTGAAAATAGGACATAACATGTTAGCAATAGGCCAAGCACAATATTTTATAACAATTGTGGGTATTCCGTCAGCTCCAACAGATGTCTTATTGGGTAAACAATTGATGATGTTATATATTTCAATTTCCGATGTCGGAAACATGTAGAAGCTTTTGCAGCTATTGGAGTTACTTGTTACTGTGCATTCTGTTGATATGTTGTTGCCAAAGTGCATAAGAAGTTTATCATTTACTGATTGCCTAAAATGATTTGCAAAAATTTCTGCTACCTATATTGGGTTTTTAATCAGTTCGTTATTAAAACGTAGACACGGCGTCTCTATAGTTTGAACTTTTTTATTTAACAGTTTTGAAATACCGTTCCAAATATCCTTAGAGGAGCAGAGTGATGGATTCACATTCTTGAAAATATGAGAGCGTTTGGCTATAATAATATCATTTGTATGCTGTTTCTTTAAATCTTTGTATACTTGCAGTAATAATAATAATAATAATAATAATAATAATAATAATAATAATTAACAATAATTTAAAAAAAACGGCTGAACCGATTTTTATAAAATTTATGTCGGATCAAAATGACGTTAACACGCCTCGATTGACACCCTTACGAAGTCGATATAATTTTTTATTCGCGAGATATTGTGTAAAATCTACTTTTTTGGAGTCTATTTGGTTAAGAAAAAAGAACGGCTGAACCGATTTTGAAAAAATTTCTTTCAGATCATATTTACGTCAATCCGCGTCGATTCGCACCCTAACATAGTCGATATCATTTTTCATTCTCGAGATTTAGTCTTAGAAAGAAATGGACACATACGCACACACACATACACACACACACACACATACACACAGACATCTTTCTAAAAATAGTGTAGTGACCTTGAAACATAAAATTTGTTATACATTTTGATTTAGATTTTCGGACCCATTACAATAACTTCCAATGGCAAGTTATTAAATATTCCGTGTCTCTTTTAAAGTTTCTCACAAATTAAAAAATCTAGAGTTTATTTAGTTCAAAATATATAATATATTTATTTTCAAATGATTGGATACTCTTCGAAATAGGTAGTGACTTCTGAAAGACAGCTCCATTCTGGGGAATATGTTGGCGCAGCAGTTCGTAAGGAGGGTGGTTGGTTGGAAGTAGAATGAGTGGGTAGGAATGCAGTTGGTAGTATGAGTTCAGGGGACATACGTCATAGTATAGTTGTAGGTATGTGTATCGTCCATACAGTGAAAGCATAGGACTAGACCGGATAGATTAAACTGAGCGAGAATGGAAAACCGCAGCGCTCATGGCCATAGCAATTATTATTGGATAGCGGATACTGTATTGTACATACGCTGGATGCAAGGCGGACAGTTATTGTTGACCAGTGGCACTCAAACAAATTTCTAAGTCATCTACAACATTCTAGGCTTGCGTAAAACAGTTTCAAAGAGAGAACGAACATGAAACGTTTCCTTTGTTGTTCGGACGTGTCCGATATTTCCGAGGAAAGGTCTCCTTCCATTGTTTCACTGGCACCTTTGCGAAAGAAATTATGTGTCCGCGGATTGCAGAACAATCTCGTTCCACAGTTCTGAAGTCTTAACGAACACGAATATCCAGGTGTGCAAGCTTTCACGGTCGGCATTGTTCCAAGTCTTCATGGTTTCCGGGCTTGTGGTCCCCGTCGGTCAGTGCGTGGTTCGGCTACTGCAGACTTCTCAGTTTGTCCTAAACGGCAGCTTGCTTTATGCTCTCTGAATCTCGTTCCCATTGATCTTTTGGCAGTTCCAATGTAGACCTTACCATACAAATACAACCTGCGCCCGAGAATTTGTCATTCTACATCCAGCATCGGAGATGGAAGGACCTCTGAAGAAGCTCGCCACTCGTGCTAGCGAAACGTTAGGAAGCAATTCCAACCAACGACGGCCGACCCGAATCAGGACAACACTAGCTCATCAACTGGCCGAGAAAGCCTCAACCAATCTGTCATTGGAGAAATAGTTCTGAGAATCGCTGATCAGAATGCGTTGTAGTCGTTAGATACGATGATCGTGTAGATACTTCGTGCAATGAAACCTATTGCCTACGGACAACATTTCACAGCCCGCTTTCCCGATAATGTGTTGATCACCTACATACCGTCAGCTCCGTCTGCTTGTAGCTTTATACTCATAGTCACTGACGACATCAACTTGTCATCTCTTTTATACAGCGCGAATTTTAAAACAACCGTTTCCATTTTGTTACATTTAATTGATTTAGAACAGAAGTATTCAACATGTTTGAAGTTCAATTTTGCTGAAAACATTGAATAATCAGCTTGATGCGTCTCACTGATTTGATATAAACGTCTTCAGCGTGTTTGTGGCTCTTAATTTCGCTGAAAATGTTCTAGAATTCAACTGAGGCTCTTGAATTCGGATTTGTGGTATTAAATATAATAGATATAGAACGGACGTATTCAACATGTTTAAAATATATCCCTTAGTTTTGATGGAAACCTTAAATAACCCAGTGTTATGTTAGGCATCTTGAGAAAATAAGTAAGATTATATTGATATTTTACTTCGTATTGTATGTTTTATTATTCCTGACCTTTCGTATCCAAATTTTGGCCATGCAAACAAACTTATATCTATATTCTGGCGTCAGTTGTCGAGCATCTATAATCTAAATATAGGTAAAATAAGAGTTCAAACGTTGACCATTAAAGAATTTAAATATTCGGCCTCCTAAAGTAAATAAACTTCTAACAAATTAAAATCTTACGTAAAACCAAAATCGTGGTTGTATATTATGATGAAACTAAGTGCAGAAAAGACTGGTGTAATACCCTTTATGAAATCGTTATAAAAATATCAATTTCCTTTTGAAATATCAATAAAATTAACAGAAGCCTCTTCTAGCATGTTATTATTTCCTTGGTATATTTACATTTTTAAATTTCAATTTATTGCGTAGCAAAGATAGCCTGCAAAATTATTATACTTCGATTTTGTCTTCGACAAACACATGTCAGTCATCTGAGAAAAGTAAAAGAGTTTTTCCTTTACAGGTCATCATTTTCCTCATTGTTCTTCTTTCAACAAAATCTTGGTTTATTTGTCTCTTTTTAACCAATAATAATGTCTCTTTCTTTCGACATAGTCCCGGAAGTATTCCAAGTCCGAATTCAATTTGATACAAGGGTTTCAGAATAGCTAAGATCGTTGGAATTGTTGTTGTTTACATGGCGTTACCATAGTTGATCTGTTACAAGCTCCCGGTTGCCAAGTATTAATAGAAAATCCACTTAGATTTTTCAGGTTATGAATATAAAAAATTATAACTTAAAAAGTACTACTCCTAATCTTAAATAATCGCGGGAGTTGGGAGTTTCAAACAATAATAATAAATTAATAGGTAACATTTTTTTAAGAATTTTTTTAGTTCTTACGTTTCAGGTTTTGATTATTCAAAATTTAAGTAGATATGCGATTTTATGACCGAAAATATTGCACTGAAAAATATTATTGGAACAGTGGGTTTGGACAGACGAATATTTACGTAAAGGCTCCCATGGCGGCAAATTTTGAGGTAACCAATTTTTTTACAAAAAAAAATAACAAATTTTTTCTAAATGACTATAACATTAATGGTATTATTAATTGGTGAGTTCATTTTCCAAATTAAAAGGGCGACAAATTTAGAATACCCCAGGACAGTGTTTAAGGTGACAATTACGAGAAGAAATCATAAAAAATCCAACATGGCGGAAACGTTCTTCCCGACCACAGAAGCCTTCTGACATGAACTTGGCCGCTTTTTACTACATAAATTTTTAGTTTTTATGATTTGATTTGTTCGATCGTGGGATAGTTTCTCATCAAACTGGGTACATCAAGATATAGTCTGTACCTCTATATGAAGGGTCCTGGAAAGCTACTTCAGCTTTGCCTGTGGATACTAAATAAACACAAGTTTTAATTGAGGAATTCCGTTGCTTCTCGACATGAAACATACGTATTGTCTCGTCGAACCCCAAACAGGGATGTATCAAATGCATTCTTTCTGCATTTTTTTGATTCTTAAAATGTTCACCTTTTTGGAGCAAGTATATGCAGATACAATAAAATTAATAAATTATTGATCCATAAACAAACAAAAGACCTATTATATTAGTGTTTTTGATTCTCTTGAGAATTTTTGAAAATTTTTGAACGCTGTTTCATTGTTAAATTTTTTTGTGTCGTTCAGTATTTGTACTTAATAGAATTAATAGAGCCTGGATCGTATTTGAAAAAAAATAATCTGTAAATCGGTTGATCCTGCAGGCTATCCCTGGAACTTCCCGCTATTTTCAAGCGCTTTGAGTTCTTAGCACTCTTCGAACTCAAACATTTGAAAATTGCTGATAACAACACTATTTTAATTTTTGAAAAGCTGTAACTTTTGAACGCGTCGTTTGATTTTGATTTTTCAAACGTTTTTCAATGCCGCTTTTTTAACACAAAAATCGCGCAGTTGAAAAATGTTGCAGTTATCTTCAAAAACCATTTTTTTTTAATTTTTAAACGGCTATAACTTTTGAACGCGTTGTTCGATTTTAATCTTTAAAACGGAATTCGACGCAGTTTTTTAAGCTCTAAAAATATTGTAAGAGGTACAAAATCGGTTGGTTGAGAAATCTCGAAGTTATTTTGAAAAAACACTTTTTTCGAAATCTGTTGACTAGGTAATCTCTCGAGCGGATTAACTGATTTTGATCCGCTTAGCGGCATTCGACGCAGTTTTCTGAGGAGAAGAGCTGATTAGATTATGAAATCAATCGGTACAATATTCTAGAAGTTATTTTGAAAAAACATCGTTTTAACAACTTTTATTTTTCGTTTTTTTCGGAATTTCTCGAAATTTATTGGACCGAATCGAATCAAATTTTCAGGAAATCTAAGTTCAGTGGAACCCTTTCGTATGCCGCAAATCGTGATTCGATCGGTCAAGCCGTTCAAAAGTTATGAGAGGTTTACACACACACACACACACATACATACAGACATACTGACATCATCGTAAAAATAGAATAGCTTCCTAGGATCACGAAACGTCGAGATCTGATGAAAACTCGATTTTCGAAAATCGGGATGAAATCAATAACTTCCCTATTTTTCTTAGCGGGAAGTTAAAAATATTTTATCTATGCTCCAGAAGTAACCACTTTTCCTGCAATAAAATTATCCTAAATTTTTTTAAGGCAAACGAATTATATATTAAGGTTAATTGAAGAAGAGATGTTTGGTTCAGTTTTAGAGTTATATAGTTTCAATACGGAATGAAATAAAAGTGGGGGAATAGGGAGGAGTGACATTTAGCTTAAACAAAAGCGGGTGATACCAAGCAGAATGCATAAAATACACACTAATGTTTATACAACGCTGAACAAAATATGTACGCAATTCCATTTCCATATAATATGTACCTACACAATTTTCTAGAAATTCTGGCAACGGTTACACATTTTTAAAAGTTTACGTCTTAGATCGTATTAAAGTTACCTTAAATAAACAATTTGGCAAATATATGTACATTACCTTTTAATATTTCGTCAAAATATTCGTCACAATATTTGTCAACATGCAGATAAAAAGTATTCTATAGTGTATACTCTATACTCTTAATTAGGGTACCAGTAACTACAAAATTTCATCGGCGCAACCGTCCTGAAGTGATGCTAATACAAACAGACAAAAATTTGCTTTTTTTTGTAGGTTTCACAATAAACTAAATCCCTGAGAAATCCATCTGAAAACGGAATTAGTCAAGAGTTTACTATTTTATTTAAAATAAATAAGTATGCTGTCATAAATACTACTTCAAAATCTGTTGAAAATGGATTGTATTATTTCTATAGTACCTAAGTCGTAAATATCATTACCTGTAATAATTTATTTTATTAACTATAAAGTAAAAAAAATTGTTCGAAACTCTTCGCCCCAGTACTTCCACCATAAGATGAACGTCACCTCCACCATATAAGTTTGTCTCCATTAAATATTGAATTTTCGAGCTTTCCTTTGATCGAATTATAATAAAAATTTTCAAAATTACCCGGAAAGATATGGCAATGATATAAGGTTGCCAAAACATAGACAGAAATGGAGTAAGAGGGGACCTAATAATTATATTATGGGTCATAGATTCTACATTTATTTATTTTATTTATTGTAGATTATAGACGCGTCGACATCTCAGGTCATTAGCGTCTTTCAACTACACTAAATAACAACTATTTTAAAACTAAATAACATCACAAAACATCCATGAGCGCAGGTGGGATTCGAACCCACGGCAGTTCAGTCCAGAGGTTGCGGCACTAAGCACGCTAACCAGTAGGCTATACTGCCCTCGTATAGATTCTACACTTCAAAGCGGCATGCAAAACCTTGCTTGTTCAAAAATGCTTTTATACACTAGAGAATTTTTTTTTTGTAAATAATTATTATCTGTTCATTATAAGGAATTAAACTCGTTTAATGTTTTTAAATTTTAACTGTTATTTGTACTTTATCTATGTTTTTTAAATTATTTTTATTATGACATGTTTCATGACTCGAGAGTAGCACGAAATAAATAAATTTTTGAGTTTTGACTTTTAATTTTAATTCATTTTCATTAATGATTAATTTCAATTTTAAATTTGATTTCTTTTTCAAAGTTTCCAGGGCACAAATGACTTTCGATAATGAAACTTTTCGTGATTATGCATGTGTGCTCGCTTATGATAAAAGAAACACAACCACGAAGTTGTTATTTAATGTAATTAAGACGCTAATGACCTAAGTTGTCGACGCGTCTATAATCTACAATAAATAAATAGAAACACTTAACCAATTTGGACAAGATTTTTTTATATTTTATTTTCCTGGACAAGTTTTAAGGAGCTGAATGGTAGTTTTGGGGAAATGACAAACATTGGTCCCGTTACAATTGTTGTAGTATTTATTGCAGACTTGCTTGTTCAGTGTGAACGTGGCTTTATTAAGTTCAGTGTTGATTCTTATAACCAGTATGTCTCATAGGTTATTATTATATCGCTACAAGCGACAGTCTATGCTAAGAATAAAACAGCTTAAGACAGGTTTAGAGTTTCTTTTCGATATTATATCGATCTCCGTCTGTAATTTTCTTTGTTGCGGGTTGTGTGTTTTGTGACGTCTATAGACGGGAAGACGTATTTCTAGATTTTTTGTCTGTCTCTGCATAACTCGAGAACGGTTTGACCTATTTTGATGAAACTTATTACACTGTCAGTTGGCGCCTGAACTTAAAATATAGAATGCTAAAAAGTACCCCGTACTTTAAATTTCTGTTGTCGAGCGTCTATAATTCACAATTAATTCATTCATACTTTAAATTTGACTACGATCGCGTTAGGATACGGTTTCTGTGAAAGTTGACATCGAAACTGTGGGTAATTATGAGTTTTTTTTTGTAAAGATCGCTTAAAAAATTTTCAAAATTTAATAAACAAATTTTTTATTAATAATTATTAAATAGACAATATTAGCCAAACCACAAATAAATACTTTTCTTATCTTAACGTAATCAGTCGGCGAACATGCCATCGTGATGTTAATTGTCAAACAATTAAGATATACAAGGAAAAAAATCAAAGACCACTGTCAGGACTTGAACCCGAAATTCCCAGTTTCCGGCTGGTTGAGTTACCTCTTACTCACACAGTGTTCCGAGAGTGGGATCTGTTCTCCTCCTTTTTTATTTGCTAGTTTTTTACAGTTTGTAGAAGTTATTTTTTCCAATAAACAGTTATATTCTTTTCAACCAAAATTTAAAAAAATACTTGACAATTTATTTATGATTTTTGATATTTTAATTAAGAATTTCCAGTGCTTTATTTCCATAAAATGCTAATTTCCTAGGAAATTCGCATTTTCTTTATTTTCTACTGGCTGCTCACTCCGACTTCGCCTAGGTGCAAATCACAATTTTCGCTCACTGTACACCTCCCCCTGTAGCCTATTTTACTCCTGAAAATATGGGCTATTTGCCATTGAGAGAATTGTGAAAATTGGTTTAGTGGCTCTAGAGTTTTGCGGTAACAAATTTTCTTTATATGTACCCATATTAGTACAGAAGGGAAAAAGTATTTACAACCAGGCTTAATAAAGTCTGAAGTAAAGCAGTCGTGTAAACAATTCACAAACGGATTCTTATACACATAATATTTGAAGCAGATTAAAATTCGTCCAAATGAAAAATGATATATACTTCATATTATAATATGTATATTATATACAGGATGGGTCACGACAAGCGTACAGTAAGATTAACTTTGTCAGTATAAGATTACGGTTCCTTTGCAAGTTGGTATTCTTATATAAACGATTATTGTCTACAAGATGACCGTAATTTGTCCATCACTTCCGATTTCTCCCTCAGGGGAAACATTGGACTGTAGTTTGCATTCCAATGTTTTGGGGGAATTAGCGCTCCCAGGGACCCGAGCTCGTACCAGTCGGTTTGTGTATGCCGGCTGGCAGATTCTAATACACAAATGACGCTAATGACCTAAGTTGTCGACGCGTCTATAATTTACAATAAGTAAATAAATGCACAAATGGATTATTTGTTGTGTTGAAGACGCTAATGACCTGAGTTGTCGATATACGAATTTTAATCGTGTGGGATAAATGTGAACTATGCCATATAAAATAATTATCCACAAGGACACCGGATAAAAATCGTTCCGGAATCCGGCTAGTGAGAACCTAGCTCTAACTCGATCGTATAGTCGGGAAAAAATCATTTACTTAAGGATCAGCGCACATGCTACTTTTTGTATCGAAAATTTAGCAACTGTGTCGCAACTGCGCTGAGATTTGATGATTACTCAACTATACGAATTTCCTCGTTCGGTCGCGCGATTTGTCAACAGTATGGAGAATCGCTTTTTCGCACGATCTAGCGACCGATGCGTTTGTTTTGTATTCGCGCGATTGCGTGTGAAGAGTGCAGCCTCATAGGAATCTAATGGCATGGTGTTGCGCGAACCTACGACTAAATGTGCAATGTGTTTTTGACAATCACGCGTTCGCGATACATCAGTTGTGTATTTCAGCGAGTAGTGTGCGGCCTTACGCTGTTGGTAACTACAAGCGACTAAATCGCACTATCGTGATACAAAAAGTAGCGTAATATGTGCGCTGGCCCTAAAGTATCGATATTACAGACAGATGCCGCGTTACTATATAAGTATTGATTTATTAATATATTCATAATTATGTTTTATACTCGTTATACCTAACTTATTGTTTGTACGAATAATGACGTTACTCAAGCACATACCACTTTGTGATTATATAAATAGCTAGGGCTGTTTTTTCAGACACATTGTAGGGACCTCTTCTGAAAAATGGAAGATTCTGTTTACCTAACAAATTGTTTTCTTTGCATTACTGTTATTTTAAATTTGTTGTTTTATTCTGCACTTTATTTTTAAAGCTTGTTTAAAAATCGGTAAGACGGAAAATGTGTAAATATTGCTTGTTCTGTGAGAGGAAATATTATTTGTACTCTAATTTATAAGCGTGGGTTTGATATCAGAGACCGTCTAAACAGAAGGTAATAACCTCAAATAACATATTATTATTGACATTTAGTCGAATTTATTTCAATCTGTCAACATAAGATGTCGTCATAATAAATAATAAATAGAAACACTATATTTTTTTGTAAGAAATAGCTGTCCGAGTTTATATATTATTGATTTAATATTTATTAATTATTATTAATTTATATATATTTTAAATGTTGCGATTTATACCGTTTTAGGTTATTATATTATGTATTTGTTATGTTATTGTATTAGGTCGTATTATGGTTCTAGTAGAGTGCCTGAAGAAGTTGGAAAATAAACCAACGAAACGTTGCAAATTTTGAAAATTTGTTACCCATTTTTTACCCTAGTTCCCGATAACTTATTAATATTAAATTAACGTGGGTGAGACTCAACACATGGATTAATGTATTTATTTAGAATGATCTATAATAATAAGTTCCGACGATGTAGACAATAATTTTGACTCATGTATGACATTATTGAATTCAGTTTAATAAGTAACATTTCAATTCTATAAATAACTCTTGCATACGGTAAGGTTCGAGTCTTAAACATTGTAGGAAATAAAATCAGCTCTCGCATGCAGTGGATTAATTAAACGGTAACCATTTTTTTGATATGCAGGGTTATTCAGAAATAGAGGCGGAAAAAAATTCCACAAATCAAATTGGCTTCAATAACCACTATTCTAAATAAAATATGAAAGAAATCGACTGGTTCATTTTCGAAAAAAAAAATGAAAAGGTTTCATTTAAAAAATAATTATTGTACCCGCCACTGGCGAATTAAGTTTCATAATATGCAGTCGTTACAGACTAAGTGAATACAAACCTTTCTCACTGATTATGTAACTGCTATAAAATTTAGATAAAATGCATAATTTTATAATCAGTTATTACCGATTGCTCTGCCGTGATAGTCATAAAACAGTATTTTATGAATATTGAAAAAAAAAAAAAAAAAAAAAAAAAACAGACATGGTTTTGCTATACAGTTTCCCCGGGCGTCGTGTCATGTTGTTGTGTTGTGTTTTAAAGACCACCAACAGCTAAGGTTATTTGGGCCTAGCACCAATTAATATTTTTAATTCATTATTTTTTTTTTTTTTTAATAATAAATTGAAAATCCAATTGAGGGCGTCGTGTCCCTGAAGCACGTACTTTTAATACAACTTTGCAACATTTTTGAGTTTGTAAATTCATCCATTGTTTAATAAAATTTCCAAAGTTTTGTGTAAGTACCTACATGTAATTGTTAGGTGATTAATACGTGATGTGATTGCAGTGAACCTTTTTGTAAAATCTAGCACCAATTCATATTTTTAATTTATTATTTTTTTTTTTTTAATAATAAATTGAAAATCCAATTGAGGGCGTCGTGTCCCTGAAGCACGTACTTTTAATACAACTTTGCAACATTTTTGAGTTTGTAAATTCATCCATTGTTTAATAAAATTTCCAAAGTTTTGTGTAAGTACATGTAATTGTTATGTGATTAATACGTGATGTGATTGCAGTGAAACTTTTTGTAAAATGTATAAACTACAATATTATTTTCTTGTGAGACTCCAAAAAGTACTTTCACTGTATGGTAATTCGTTACTATTATTTTATAGTTACAAAGATATTCAGAAAGAATGATTACAAAGTAAAAATGGAAGAGTTCTGTTTTGAATCGAACTCCACTATTGATTTGAGTGACGTCTCTACAAAAGCAAATCAAATTTTAATATTATTGGCACTGTTGTTGAAGGAAAGACAGGCACAAAGTGAACTAATGTACAGTGGCGTGCACTGTAAGAATTGGACATGTTAATGAGGGATAAAAAAAGGACAGCTTAGTGTAACGGTTAGCATGCTAGCCTGTCGTGGGTTCCAATCCTACTTCCGCTCATACATGTTTTTTGATGTCGTGTAATTTAATTTCATTTGATTTAATTAGACGGCAGGCTCTAATAATCTTGTCCGCAGTGCCATGTAATAACTATGTTGTTCGATAGTTAGGTAAGTGTTTTATTATTTGAAATTATACTCTTTACAAATAGTCATTATATAATTCTTAATTTATAATAATTTATAATTGACATTGTCACAGTCGAGCGTGTATAATCTACAATAAATAAATTAGTCTTTAACCGACTTCAAAAAAAGGCGTGTTCTCAATTCGACCGTATATATTTTTTATGTGTGTTCGCGGATAACTTCGTCGTTTATGAACCGATTTTGAAATTTTTTTTTTATTTGAAAGGGTATACTTTCAGATTGGTTCCATAGAAATTTCATCAAAATCGGTTCAGTAGTTCGGCTGATTTTAATATAAAAGTAAGTAACGGTGTGTGATTCTTTAAGGTAAATGTTACTTTTTGACACTAAAAAATAAAAAATAACAATCTTTTTAACAAAAAAAAAACCTCCTTCAAAAAGGCACCAAAAAGAGGGAAATAATGAAATTTTGAGGTCTGTGCCAATTAAAATATGAAGTCGGTTAAAAAGTATATAGTATAGTGATTAATATTTTCTTTTTACCAACTTCATATTTTAATTGGCACAGACCTTCATTATTTTCCTCTTTTTAGTGCCTTTTTGAAGGAGGTTTTTTTTTTGTTAAAAAGTTTTTTTTATATATAAGTATTCACCACGAACCGCTACTGAATACGCATTGAAAATACGGATATTTCGACAGTGGAATACGTAAACGTAAATATATATGCTGCAATATGAGAAATTCAGTTCTGCCTGTTTGGTTCATTCTTATTTTGTTTCAAGTTCTTCGATTTTATTCAGCCGTTGTGGCTTATTTTCCAAAAACACATTACCAATATTATTGATATTACGTTAATATAGTACCACAATTTAAACAAACCTTTTGTTAACTTCCCGCTATTGAAAAATTGAAGAGTTTTAAAAATTCGGGAAGTTATTGGTTTCATTCCGATTTTCGAAAATTGAGTTTTCAATAGATCTCGACGTTTTGAGGTCCTAAGAAATTATTCTACCCATTTTTAGATGGACGCGCGTTCGTGTGTGTGTGTGTGTATGTAAACATAAGATATCTTTGGAACGAAACTATCGATTTGAAATTTCAATACGGCGATCAAAAGAGTTTATCAAGATTTATATCTGATTAAATTTTGAGCTAAATCGCACGAGTGGTAAAAAAATATTTTTTTTTATTTTTATATTTTGAATAACTTGAAAACTATTCGTGCGATTGGGCTCAAAATTTAATCAGATCTAAATCGTGAATAGCTCTTTCAATTGCCGCAAGATACATGAAAATCGGTCAATTAGTTCACGAAATATCGCGCGACAAATATTAATTTTTTTTTAATTAAATTTTTTTTCACATAATTAATAACAAAATTTTTTTACGTTTTTTTTATTTATTTAATAATAAAAAAAAAATAGATTCATAACCAATATACAATTAATAATAACGTTTTCGAGCTCTTTTAGCTCGAAAACAGCGGGAGGTTTTCGGGTTGGCTTGCAGGATCAACCGGTTTCCAGATTTTTTATTTAAAAAATATCAACAACAAAAATTATGTTGTTTGATCCAAATCATCATTTTTATTTTTATTTATTTTCAACAACTTACTAATAACCCTAAAATATTTTATTTCACATCGTGGAAAAATATTGATACATATTCAGCTGGGTGACAGGTATCCATAGAATACTAATTTATTGATATAAATACCATTGTGTTTATGAAAAGTTCATATTACCTATATTAGAAAAGTTATTGGCAGAGATTAAGATTTGAGCATTTTCAATAGTAAAGCGTACCTTTTTTGGTTCTATGCTATTGATGCATAATTTATTGTTGATAGTAAAAGAGAGCTTTATTCTTTGTATTTTATTTGAAATGCGTATGAAGCTTAAAGCTCGTGAGACATGCGTGTCAACCTTTGCCCTCTTGGCATTTTCACCAAGGTCCTTTCCGATGTCTCTGCAATGTCCAGTGTCCACCCTCTGCAGACTTGATGACTTTTAGCTAATACATTTGGGTATATTCGCTTAACTGTAAACCACCAAGGAAACAACCACCGCTACTTAAACAGCTTTTGCAATACCATAGTCGGCTCGTCACCATTTTATTTTTATAATAAACCCGCGATATCGCACGCGTGTCCGTTTTAAGAGAAACCTTAAATTCGTTTTCTTTTGATTATTTTGTATAACACCTAAAACGTATTTTCAAAATTATTGTTAGTCGGTTAGCAGCAACATTTGAAAACGACTGAACTGATTTTAACGAAACTGCGGTACCAAAACATACAGCATTGGATAATATAATATATAATATACTAATATATTATTAAAAGCTATAATAATATTATAAAAATATATATTATGTACCTGTATATATATTATAGCTATTAATATTTAATGTTAGAAATCGTTGGGTAAGTTATATTGGTCATAAATTATCGCGCGCTACTGCTGGCAGTTCACAATAGCCCTAGGCCAATACGAAATGGGAGGAGTAGCAAACATTACGTTGTATAGTTAGTGTATCTAGAGACACAGTCAAAATGACCACGTTTACAGCATATCCTTTCAGCAGGGTTTCTTATTCCGCACTGTAAGAAATGAGAAAGCCGATTACATAGATTATCAATGGTCCATTTGTATCCAGCGATTAATCTGGTAATAGGCACACAAAGAGACAATGGCGTCGCAAACAGGTATCGCCTGCACATCGCGTAGATTCCATAAAAACACATTGCGCATGCGTGGTTACTAATTTTACATTAATTTGTTTTGTATTCATCTATTTTATATATGTAACTATACATTTTATTTTGTAATTTTTACACACTTCATTGGAATATTACACAAATTATGTAATTTTAATTTACTTTATGTAAAAATCACAAATTTGTTTAACTTTACAGTAAAAATCCAAGTTTTTATGAAGTTTTCTGTGTAAAAATAAATAATAATGTAAAATCATTTAGAAAATCGAGCGAATTCTACCTTAACTTTCAAAATATTTTTACATCCATTTTTTACAGTGCGTAGTTTTTAATACCTCAATTGATTAATCCGGGCAACAAATTAATGATTCTGAAAACTGAAATTTATAAATGAAAGATTGCAATACAAAACAGTACTTTTAAACGATTTTTTTTTTTGGTTTCACAGCCAACTAACAATCAAATCTTAATTAAATAATTAATAATTAAATAATTAGAAACTGAAAAGTAAAAGATAAAATAAATAAAAAAACTTTTTCAGTAAAACACTTTTGTTTTCAATAATCTTGCATAAATGTACTAAAAGAAAAAAATATTATTTAATTTAGGTTCATAAGTAGATATAAAAGCGTGGGTCGTAAACTCTATGATTATTTATTACAGTCACGATCCACGCTTATAAACCTAAGTTAAATATTATTTTTTTCTTTTTAGTACATTTATGCAACTCTATTGAAAATAAAAGCGTAAATTTACTTAAAAAGTTTTTTTTATTTATTTCTTGTTTTTTTAAAAAATATTTTTTGTCTGTAGAGTTGTGTGTGATATAAATAAAATAATACAAACACAATTTTTTATTATTATTAAGTAAATTTAACATTCAATTTCGGCAAAACCGCCTGATTTTGGCCGAAGCTTAATTTTTGCAAAGGTTTCATTTTTGGCCGAAGTTTCAGTCGTAACCCCCTATAAGCTTAATATAGTTCAATGTAAACGCAGTAAAAGTACAGTAGATAGTGTGTAGGTGTGGTAGATAGGAGAAAGCAAAATACAGAAACAGTAAGCCGACGTTAGGCAGCGGTCAAGTAACTAACAGAATGCTGACGCGGCACGCGCTTTCACGACCAGACCATCACCTCTGCTGTCCTAATCTCACTATACAACGTAACAACTTATAATTCGTTCAGCTAACCGAGCTGACTCGCTAATAAAAGTCGTCAAATTTATAATACTTGTCGAGCGTCTATAATCTACAATCCTTTAACCTTTCCTATAATGATAATAAATACAGTGCGTACACTGTAAAAAATGGATGTAAAAATACTTTGAAAGTTAAGGTAGAATTCGCTCGATTTTCTAAGTGATTTTACATTATTATTTATTTTTACACAGAAAACTTCATAAAAACTTGGACTTTTACTGTAAAGAAATTTGTGATTTTTACATAAATAAATAAAAATAAAGTAAAATTACATAATTTGTAATAAAGTGTGTAAAAATTACAAAATAAAATGTATAGTTACATATATAAAATAGATGAATACAAAACAAATTCATGTAAAATTAGTAACCACGTATGCGCAATGTGTTTTTATGGAATATACGCGATGTGGCGATACCTGTTTGCGACGTCATTGTCTCTGTGTGCCTATTACCAGATTAATCGCTGGCTACAAATGGACCATCGATAATCTATGTAATCGGCCTTCTCATTTCTTACAGTGTATAATCTACAATAAATAAATAAAAAATGGAACAATTATAGGATATTTGACAAAATTTCAAAAAGTATTTAAAATTAAAGATTGTGGATATATGTACCTGTAAAAAAAAATCCCTTAAATATAGTAGTTTAGACTCATCAATAGCTGTTTTTTTACAAGCTTTTATTTAACTTGCAATGTATGTTAGTTAGTTAGTTAGTTTGTGTGTTTTTTAGGTCAAAATTGCAAGTCAATTTTGAACGACTTCCACGTATCCGATCGATTTATCGATTTAAAATTTTGTACACATATGTATTCCCGATAATAATACATGAATACACCGATTTTTTTTGTGAAGATCATTTTGACGTATGTATTATTCTAATAGATACGTTTTGTAAAGTTGTCATGAGAAGTTTTTTAAACATAGCTAATAGCTATATTAGAATAGAAACGTCCAACCGCGTGACGTCATCTTAATTTTTCTAGTTGAGGGGGGGCGTCGGGGTCCCCACTCCCTCCCTCTTGATCCGCCTTTGCCTACTTGTGGAATTGGAATGATAAAATCAATCCGAAAATGGTGTGAATTTCTGTTATACACGCGTCCTTGATGGTTGAACTTCCTATAGTATGCATGTGTTTCTGTACCACCTATAGTCGAATCACATTAAATGGACAACGTACTGAACTAATGGCTCAATGGTTGCCACTTATTCGACACCAACTAAATTGTTAAGGACGGCAAAAAGTTTTAACGTTTCGGTCTCTTTCATTTCCCCTCTTTCTCTTTTGGCACCTCTAAAATTTTGTTGACGTGCAAATTTGTTTTGTAGTAATTTACACGCGGTTGTCACCAACTACTGTTTCACAGATTATGTATGATTATTATAAAATAGTGTATTGTATATAACGCATTCCATACCTTTTTTTAGTAACTATTTACGGAAATAAATCTATTATTATTAAATTCCTTATAGAATTTTGCATCCACCAGCTCCCAAAACTTCGGGTTCGTCGCCGTTACACAAGAGATAGGTACTTGCGAGGCAAGTTGAAACTACACTGTAAGAAATGAGAAGGCCGATTACATAGATTATATCGATGGTCCATTTGTAAGCCAGCGATTAATCTGGTAATAGACACACAAAGAGACAATGGCGTCGCAAACAGGTATTGCCTGCACATCGCGTAGATTCCATAAAAACACATTACGCATGCGTGGTCACTAATTTTACATTAATTTGTTTTGTATTCATCCATTTTATATATGTAACTATACATTTTATTTTGTAATTTTTACACACTTTATTGGAATATTACACAAATTTTGTAATCTTAATTAACTTTATGTAAAAATCACAAATTTGTTTAACTTTACAGTAAAAGTCCAAGTTTTTATGAAGTTTTCTGTGTAAAAATAAATAATAATGTAACACTTAGAAAATCGAGCGAATTCTACTTTAACTTTCGAAGTATTTTTACAGTGTATATAACCGCGACTCAGACCATGAAATTATTATTATCAATTCATTATTACCGGGAATCAAAAAAGTCATTAGTAATAAAGAAAATGTTTATGAGTATTTTTGTGGTCAATAACTTTTGGCATACTTAAAATGAAATTGGTTCTTTTCCTCCTCTCAATATAATATTTTCATGAACATATTTCTTTCTATGAATATTCATTAGATAATTCTTTTTTCGGAGTATCGTCGGTTAGAGATATTTATTAAAAATGCAATCAGCTCTCAATATTTCGTACCTCCAAAGCCAGTTTTAATAGGCTATTGAGATTCTATTCTTTGTTTTGAATATAGTTGTCTACGAAAAATTGACGGTGCGATGCCAAACAAAGTATTATCAATTCTATAAATGCTATAATTTTATTTTTGTTTTAACTAAAGGTGTTATGCTCTATAAACTATGTAGCCATTTCTGTCATTAATGTCTCCATAAAATGTTCTATAAAATGCAGACATTTTATTGAGGATAATAAAGAAATATCTGCTATCTTTGTAGCATTTATCTAGAAAGAAAATTATAAATAACTAGCCTTTATCCGTGGTTTTAAAACTAATCATTGTCAAATCAGATTTTCTGGCAAAGCGTTTTTCACCCCACCATTATAAATGTCGTTATAGACGCTGATGGCCTTAGCTAATAATCTAGTCTCTCTCTAGAGATGTAGTTAGTTGGTTTCCTGCAGAAAGTGTAAGGATGATTAGCATCATTTAAAATACACTCTGTATATTGTGAAGTTTCTTAGAATGACTCGATGTCCAGTGTCCAGAATCCCCACTGTGCGTATATCCATATAACAAGTGATGGTCAGTACATAACAAAGGAGGGTACGTCAAATCAAGTAAATGCTAAGTCATTCATTGTAATGTATCTATCGAAGATTTAAATTCTGCTTGTCGTTTGTGTTAGAGGTAGTGACCGCGGTTGACAATCGATGGAACTACCTCCTGCTGAACTTCTAGAATCTAGATGATACCTAATCGTTATTACTAATGCGATCTTTATAGAAAATGGACAGCGACTGGGAAAACTTTATATTTTATTATGAACTGGGATTCAGTATACAGTTTTCTTACATATGTCAATTCACATCAATACATAAAATATTAAACTAGATGCCCGAGTCCGCACGCTCTGCTAAGTAAGTTACCACCCACTCGCTTTGTTCGTTCTCTCGAATTTGCAATAATTTAATTAATACGCAATTTTCTCGCTTCGCTCTTTTTCGCTCGGATTTATAATTAATACGTTACTCATTCGCATCGATCGTTCGCTCAATAAATTGCTAATTAATACACTCGTAACTCTGATTTTTTTTGCATTTTAGCGTATTGACGGAATCCTACTAATGTTATGAACACCACCAGCCCGGCTTCGCTTCGCTGGGGGAGAATTCGCGGATAGGGGATAAAAAATCATAAAATCATAGCACCCGGGCAAAGCTAGACCGGGCCGATAGTTATTTAAATAAAATTATATTGACGTAACCTGTAAGTACCACATTCTATACGGTCGAGCGTCTATAATTCACAATTCACATTTTATACTAGTAGATAGTATACCAAGTTGAATCAAAATTGACCCGGCCACTCTCGAGTAGACTGGTACAAATAAATAGACAAAAATTTTGGAAACACGTTGTTTCATCCAAGACCTAGATGTAATCCAAAATACCCAAAAACCCGCAAGGAAATGAAATTTAAGACAGAGGTCCTGTTACTGTTTTTTGTATTAGTATTGATATTTTTTATATAAAGGTGTTTTTCCCCACACTTGCAATGATGCCTTGATTTAAGAGTTCGAAGAAAAATGAAAAGATTGGTATCGGTGAAATTGCTTTTATTTCTTGGTTGACACTTTTGTCGATTATTTGTTGGCCCAGTGGATCGTGAATATTACGCAAGCGGGGATTGCAAATTCAACCCCTGACACTCCTCCTCCTCCCACCCCATGACGATAAGTCCGTACAGTATCAACATCTCCTTCTCGTACTGTTTGCATTTACTATGTGTCTATCTTTTTTTCTCTTCTCGTCTCATCCAACACCCAACCTTTGCTAACGTATACTGAAGTATGATCTTGAACTACACAATATCCATCAAGAATTGCAACATCTTACGAAAGAAAATAAAAAGAACTATAAATTATTAACAAAATTAAAGATAGTTACTTCTTACCACAACAGTTTTATTGATGAATGTACATTTCGAAAGCTATGCTTTCATCTTCAGCGAACACTATACCAGTATAGTGTTCGCTGAAGATGAAAGCATAGCTTTCGAAATGTACATCCATCAATAAAACTGTTGTGGTAAGAAGTAACTATCTTTAATTTTGTTTTTATTCCAACCACAGTGCTCATATATTTTTATATAAATTATTATTTCCCTGAAAATAAAAGTTTAAGAAACGTGACTACGAAAAAGTAAACAAACAAGCTTCTAATATGAAAAGTAGTGGGGGTTTTGTTTTTCCCTTGTATGTCCGCGATTTTTTCAGAAACTACACGATCGATTTTTATGATTCTTTTTTACTTAATAGGACATATCTTGGGGATGGTTCCATATAAATTTTACTTAAATCGGTTCAGTAGTTCGACTGATTTTATAAAAAAGCTATTAACGGACTGTAACACCGTTAAGATAATGTCAGTGTTGACACAGCGAAGTCGGTGCAAACTGCGTATTTTAAAGGCACTAAAAAGTAAAAAATTAAAAAAATAACCCTATTCAAAAAAGCCACTAAAAAGAGGAAAATAATAAAATGTTGAGATCGGCGCCAATTTAATAAAATGAAAGTAGATATACAAAAAGTTTTAGCAATTAAATTGACGCCGACCTCAAAATTTTGTTATTTCCCCCTTTTTAGTGGTTTTTTTGAAATCGTGGTTCTATTTTTTTTAAATTTTTTATTTTTTTTGAATATATATTTTTGTAATAATTTAATTTGTCAACTATAATTAATATAAAAGAGATTGGTCTGGAACCGGTGCCTTTACTCCGTATTTTTGATAATAATAGCCTAGTACACTGCTATTAATTTTATTTTGTGTGTGAATACAATACTGAGTCAATTTTAGACGCTAATATGACCTTAGTTGTCGGGCGTCTATAATCTACAGGAATCTAACACAGGGTCAGTTTGAGCAGATTATAGTTCGGGTCAGATTAATGATATACATATGTACATATGTATAATATGATATAGGTACAGTAAACTTAGTATCAACCCTTACGATGAAAATGCTGGGCTAGTTTTTTCTCGCGAGCGTAAGCAAATTTGGTTTAGGGATCCTGCATTTTTATAACATAATGTACTTTTATTATACACAATATATAACACTGATAATTTAAAATCAATTTTTTATTGCATCTGAACTCAGTAATCAAATGTTTTTACAAAGATATAGCGCACCGTCTTTTATTTTTTGTGTACTAAAAAACCAAGGATTCGTAATGTGTTTTGTTGAAGTTGCATTAGACTAATACTAGTAAAAAAAGGGTGTGGGTCTCGAGACCCCCGACAGATGTGAAACATCAAAGAAAACGTTATTGAACTCGGTGGTATTCTCTATGTAGTAGTATATATTTTTTCAAAAGCAACAACTAATTGTTATGCTGACGTAAACCTATATACTGCACTGTAACACCGCGTGTGTTACAGTGCACGCCTGAGCCAAGAGAGAGAGAGAGAGAGAGAGAGAGAGAGCCGCAGTGGTGGGGAGAACAGCAGCGAAGGAGCGGACCAAACATTTCGTTGCATATTTCCCCTCACGCGGCTGTTCACAGCCCGACATAAGATGTTTCACATCAAAAAATGTATACCATGATATAACATTCAGAGTTGCCTAACAATAATGAATTTAAATAAGTGGATAAATCCATTCCTAGTTTCATCTAATAATTTGAAAGTAATTTCCTTGATGCGGTTCTGTAAAGTCAGTTGTATCAAGGGCAGTGTAGCAGTGCACTATGGCTTTCTTCGTGTATTACAGTATTCAAATCGTTCTGTGTATATGACGCTTTATTACGACAATGGCTTATAGATATTCAGCATCAGGTGCCATGTCTTAGCATCCCCCTGTCTCCCCTCATCTTCTTTGGCATAGCCTCGATATTTCCAATAACCAATAACTGAACGCATTTTGTAGCGACATAAACTTCGTTTTTCATTCTATCGATTTGTTATCTTATGGACATATTCTAGGTATAAAATACGTCTTTTAGATTTTTAAGATTATTGGCGATTATCTTCTTCTATGCGCAAAGTTTATTGTGTTTAGATTTTTTGTGTTTATTTTTGGATAAACTGTTTTAAATTATTAATCCTAGTTTTCTACCTTGTAAACAGATGTATAAAAATCGTAGAACATTTTTAAAAAAAATATTTGCATCAATAATCTTGAAGTTTCGTTTTTAATTTGATATCAGTAAAGTTTTTTGTTTTAAATATGCATTTCAAGAGGTTTTATTAATTTATTTAGTACCTACTTAAAATATTTCATCCATTTTAAAAAAGCAATCTTAATTATACAGATTCAAAAATTCGGAAATTGGCAATTTTTTTTAGCAATTCATTTTTTTAACATGTAGTACTTTTCTAGCGTACTTTAAGACGTATATTTTATTATTTATTTTTAAATCTAGCTGAAGTGAATTATTTGCAGATTATACAGAAGTTCTTTCGTAAGATTTTAGTTTGGATTTGATATACGTTATTCGTCTTCATACCAATAAAAAAGAAAATAATAATATTATAGTAACACAAAGTACTGCGTCGACAAAAAAAGCATATATTTTCTTTTTATATATTGGAGATGTTGATATCTATTATAGTATGACCAAATGTCGCCTCTATGTGAAAATGCGTTTGGGGGAGATATGTTGCTCTATACTGAATGATCCAAAAGAGTCTGTCATAACTGTCACTGATAAAATGTCGACTCTTTCAATTTTCAATTTTCGAACGATGTATAAACGAGCTGTTAAAATCGATCAAATTTTTATTTTCAGCTGTACCTATCTCAAAAACGAAACAGAAATAAGATTTCTCCACTGAATTTATCTTACAAAGACAATTCAAAAATGATCATTTGACTTTTCCTCTCTTAGGCCCGTATTCACCAAACACTGTTAAAGATAGAAGTTACTAATCTTAGAATAAATTTATTCCTTGGAATAAAATTAACTTTCAATTCACCAAGCAATTCATTCGATAGAATAGTAACTTCAGGTACAAATTTACTTTATACCATAAACCTTGGACATTTTGTCAAATATTTTGATTCTAAAGCACGTTTACCAAAGTTACGACCGATGGCGCATCGATCGAAAATGTAAATTTATTTTATTTTACTACAAAAGCCTTTACCTGCAAGATATGGAATTAATATTTACTTGAAAAGGTCGCCAGGTCATAAAGTAATTTGTGCATTTCGTGTCCATCCTATTTTACTAGGCGAATAAATATTTATACCCTTGAAATTGGACAGAATAGTTATTCTTACGATTTATACCTGCAGCAAACTTAACTACGTTTGGTGAATTGAATTATCGCTATTTATTTCGAGTAATAGTTACCAGGGGAATAAATCAACAGAATAAATAACTAACTAGGCTCGGTGAATACGGGCCTTAGTTATAATATTATTACGGAGATACTTTTCAAATCACACTGTTGTTTTTTGAAACAACTTATAGATGGCAGTTATTGTTACATTAGGTAGGGGTGACGTAAGCGATGGTGGAGGTACGGGGATGTATAGTTTTTAATATTAAACAACTTACAGCCATGTAAATAATCGGTCTGTGACCGGTCCCTCAGCTAAGGGTCATTTGTATCTTATATTGGCCGACAGAAGCGCGTACTGTGGAGCTCGCTATGCGCCAGGACCGTACTCAATACTATTAGTAAAATTTCGTACTTTATAAACCTATCCATAAGGAACATTCTTCTTATGAACCCCCTTTCATATGTCCCGGTATTATTAATAAATTTTTATTAAATACGACCTCCATATTAAGAAAACTTCATATTATGAACATTAAAAAATGTTTTCGTTGGAGAGCAGCCAATTATATAATTGTTTCGAAACATACTGGAAAAAATCATTTTACCAACCAGTGGTCACAGTCAGGATTCTAGCCTGAACTTTTCCAATTTCGCGTCGGAATGAGCTTACAATACTCAACCGTGACATGATTGCTATATTAACATTCTCCTTATAAATGCTTCAGAATCAATAGATTTTCACTACATGCGAGTGTCAATTCATATATGCTAATTCAATAGCTATGATATGAAGTGAATCACCGTACCAGCGAGAGCCCAACAAAAAGTTTTTCAATTGCATTTCAGCCGTATAAAACTATTATTTATATTATGAACATTGTTAACTTGTGAATTTAATTTATTTTGTTATTATGAAGATCGGTGTTTTAAGAATGAAATATAAATTATAAACACTCGTTTTAAGGTAAGTTCGGTTTTGCACTCGATTGATCGAGCCGAGCGAACCTCTGTACTTACTGCTCCACTATCTCAGTACGCGAACGACTTGCAGTGCCGTCTCTTTCTATAGATTGCTGGGTGAAACCACTGAACTATAATCTTCACCAAGTGCAGTCCACTGTCTTATGAGTAGAAAATAGTACAAAATAGTACACTACTGTTAGGGGTATAATGTGTAGACATGAGCTTCTATCTTATACAGGGTGTTTCAGAAGTTGCGCCGTTAGGAACATCCCTTGTCAAATTCGTCGCGAACGACCCTTTCCATCTGAAGTGGAAGTTATTAATTGCAAAATTTAGTAAACTATAACAAAAAAATATTTAAAAAAAACTAAAGCTCGGGTATAATCTTGTCGTTCGAGCAAGACCGAAAACATTTTCAGCGCGGCTTAGTGAAACAACAAGCTGCGACAACAGCGTAATTGAGAATTCATTTTGATGCCGAAAATAAATTAGAGAGAAACTGTAAAACACGTAACCAACTATGCCACAGTTTGTGCAAAATGTTTATGAAGGACGCCGCACGGAAACACAGCGCTTTGCTATCACGCCGACGGTACACCAATCTGTGAAAGTTAAGCGTGCATAATACTCCGATCGGAGTGGTCGGCGTCGCCGATCAATGCCGAAACACTCCGATCGGAATGATCGGCAATTAACCCGTTAGCAAATAACAGCATAACTTCTGGGATACCCTGTACAGTGAGTATGGTATATCGCTCTAATACATACTGAACCCCCAACAGCGAGTGGTCTGCAAGAGATCGATTAGAATATAAGACCGTTCATTAATATCTCGTATTAATTATAAAACAGGCATAAACGAATAGCTCTTTGCCTGCCTGCTTATTGTTAATTGTGTATATCAACTGCATGCTCTGTCCTTTCCCTTTTATGTACAGACAGCAACAAAAATACTGTTCAAATTTTTATTTTGAAATTACTAATGAAACTTTTTATAAAAAAAATTGAATCTTCTTCAAAAAAGACACTAAAAAGATAAAACCGGAGTCGGACTCGCGTGGAGAGAGTTTCGTACTATTCCGTTTCCTGTGGGAATTTAAAGATTAGGGAGAACAGAGTGGTGTAACGGTTAGCGTAGCGGCCTTTGGATCACACTGTCGTGGGTTTGAATCCCGCCTCCGCTCATGATGTTTTGTGATGTTATTTAGTTTTAAGTGAGTTGTTATTTGATGTGAACAAGACGCTAATGACCTAAGTTGTCGACGCGTCTATAATTTACAATAAATAAATTAAAGATTAGGATTTTCGTTTAGGTTTTCCTTAAAACTATGAGTGAGGCCCTATATTCCTTATTTTTTTCAAAATTTTAAGCTCAGAATTTTTGGAGATACGGGTGGGGGGATGCTCGATTTTCGTATATTTTCATAATATCTTTTAAACTATGCATTGTAAAATTATAAAAACAATATATTTGTATTTTTCATAACGAACCCTTTCATTTGATACGTCACATGAATTTTTTTTTAATTTTCTAATTTTCCCCCCAAAATTAACCCCTAAAATCAGAATTCGTTTATGTACGCTATACGTCCGTGATTGGGCCACCTAACTATATATGTACCAAATAATTTTAACTTTTTTCGTCCAGTAGATTCGGAGAAAATAAGCTATGACAGACAGACAGACACTAGAGTGATCCTATAAGGCTTCCTTTTTTCATCGGATGTACGGAACTATAAAAATAATTTGACGTCGGCGCCAGTTTAATTACTAACATTTTTTATATACTTTTATTAAATTGGCGCTGACCTCAAAATTTTATTATCATCTTCTAAGTGGCTTTTTGTGAAGGAGGTTCAATTTTTTTACAAACAGTTTTATTTTTTACTTTTTATGTGACTGCAATACGTAATTTGTATATTAATAACTGACTTCTTTCGTGATATTTGATTATTAAATTAGAAAAAACTATTCAACTGATTTAAGTAAAAATTATATAGAACCACCTCGCAGAATTATAAGGGAAAAAGGGCAATTATTTAAATACTTTGGTAATACAATATATTATTGTTGTATGAAATTATTGTAAAACTGAAATAAATACACGTTTAATTTGTATTGGCAAATAAAGTAGATCGCTGTTGATCTTTATTTTGCACTTGAATTTACTTTAATGCACGTCATGGCGATTATAAGGGAAAAATGGTAATTTTTTAAATATGTATTACTTTGATGATACACAATTATTATATGAATTTTAAAACAAACTGTAACTTGAATTATTAATAACTTTTCTCGTTTATATTTCATTTACATTATCTTTAAAAAAGAATGCTAATTACTAATTTTAACTAGTCAGTTAATGACAATATGCTTGTACATAATTACATTCGAAATTCATTATTTTCTTAATTACACAATAATTAATTTTGACCACATAAAGACCGTGTATATGCGATACCTTTCCCCACCTAGGGGCGATTTAGACATAACGGCGACAATATCCTGTCACAGTAAGTAATAAAATGGGTATGTCGGTATTGCAGGGTCATGGAAAGGATTGCATCCACTTTTATTTATCTTATAAAAAAATAATTGTAATTTTATTTTTGATGTGAAACATCTTGTGTCGGGCTGTGAACAGCCGCGCGAGGGGAAATATGCAACGAAATTTATGGTCCGCTCCTTCGCTGCTGTTCTCCCCACCACTGCGGCACTCTCTCTCTCACTCGGCTTCCGCGCGCTCGGGCACGGGGACCGCGTGTGTTACAATGCAGTATATAGGATTACGTTAGCATAACAGTTAGTTGCTGCTTTTGAAAAAATATATACTACTACATAGAGAATATCACCGAGTTCAATAACGTTTTCTTTGATGTTTCATATCTGTCGGGGGTCCCGAGACCCACACCCTTTTTTTATATTTTAAATTGTTATCTAATACCTATATATTTTCATTATTAAAAAAAATAAAAAAAGCGGTCATGTGCGTGTGGAACTCGCGCTACGAGGGTTCCGTACCGTTACAACAATAATATATTAAGTAGACATTTTCTGTGAAAATTTCAACCGGCTACATGTTACGGTTCCAAAGATACAGCCTTTAAAAGGTTTTTCCTTTTTATGTGTGGGAACCCCCTTTATTTTTTACTTTTTGTGATTTTCGGATTTTTCCCTTTACTTGTGTTGCGTGACGTTGCTTTTTTCCAAATTTCATGATTCTAGGTCAACGGGAAGTACCCTATAGGTTTTTGATGAGATGGCAAAATGACCTAGAAACTTAAATTCTTTACACCTTTAAGGGACCGTAGACCTTAGTATTTCGTATAAATTTAAACTTGATATCTCTATCGGTTCCTGAGAAAATGGGTCTTGACTGACGGTTCGGTTTTTTCTTATTGAGAAACGGAACCTTAAAAATATTCAAGATTCGAACCTGGACTTGGCGTTTGCACATGTTGTGTTTTGTTTTACATGTCAACCACTTGCGACTATTTCCGTTTCATCTAATATTTCTAAAATGCCACCCCAGAATGAGACGTTAGACGTCATTCACGTCAAAACTTGTTAACTAGATACATACTGGTTCAGTTATTTACAAGGCTTTATTGCGTCGTTGTCATACGAATGCCCTGACTATATGAACTAAATTTTGTTGACATTTCCGGAAAACTCTAGCAAAAATCTATACAAAACAGAAATATCGCGATCTAAGAAAAGACAAACATTGTCGATGGTAGTAAATCTTGCGGAATTCTATTGAAAATAATTCATGTTGTTGTGTTAAAGAAAGATCTGGGGGTTTTTCTCCTGCCAACGACTGAACGGCAGATAATCGTAAAAACCGATACTAATACAAAACAAATAGGGTTTTCTTCGTTTCTTGCGTTTTTGTATCTATTCATGTGTCTTCCATATACTAGCATGTTTCACAAACTCAATGGCGTACTGCGGTTTTTACATCCGAAGAAGGTAACTGTTCAAGAAAATAAAAAAACCGGCCAAGTACGAGTTGTATTATGTCCGTCTTGTGACCTCTTGTGAACTTACACTACGCGTTTCAGCAACGAGTTGCCATCTTCAGGTGTGGTTAATTTTTTTAAATTAATTTTTAATGTGTGTTTTTTAAAAAATATTTAACCACACCTGAAGATGGCAACTCGTTGCTGAAACGCGTAGTGTAAATTCACAAGAAGTCACATAATAATACAAGGTATTTCTAATACTTCATAATATTCATATAGTGACTTGGAGATCCAACACTATAAAAATGTATCTGTCATGCAAAATTTGTTACATACATTATTTTTAGTTAGACTCAAAATAATTTATTGTGATAATAAACCTATTCAGAGCTGCCACTGCTATGAGCGTTTTCAAAGAATAGTGTTAGTATAATATTATACAGTGTGTTCAGATAAAAGTGTCACATAATCGATTTTTATAATAAACTTTATCGCTAAAACGTGACCACGACGTTACGTACTTTCGAGACTTTTTCACCGAAAAAATCCACGGAACTGTTTCAAGTTTAAAATTTTAGTACACATACAAATGTTCTCTTGAAAATTAAATAAAAGTGATTCAAAAGAGAAACCCGTGTCGAAGAAGGGCTAGAGGCCAGTGTGATCCAGTGGTTATCCAGTGGTTAGCGCTCATGGATGTTTTGTGATGTCATTTAGTTTTAAGTTGATTGTTATTTGATGTAATCAAGACGCTAATGACGTAAGTTGTCGACGAGTCTATAATTTACCATAAATAAATAAATAAATAAATCGAAGAAGGGTTTTTAAATCTTTACAATGAAGTTGACCATGCCTATATGAACTGGTACTATACCCCAACTTGTAGTAAAGGCACAGCCTAGCTGATGAGTAGATAGATAGATAGATAGATAAAGTTTTATTTGCATGGCCATCACGTAGATACAAAAGGTCATATAATCACACGAGTCATAATCATTACGCACGAGATATATAAAAGCGTTCCAACCAATGTCTACGTTTCAAAACGATCCATTTATAGCAGGTTGGAACATAGCTATAATATGGTATTTTTACCCACTGTAAAATAGCTGCTTTTCATTTCGTTTTCAGTATTTTCAAAAAATTTGACAGTTCATTTTGTGTCGCCAATTTCTATAGTAAGCCGGGAGTAACTATCAGTAGGTAAAAGCGGGCGGATCAGGGTGAATAAACATAAATCACTACTGAAATGGTTTGCTTTCCCACGCTACATTCCCGCACATCGGCCTGTCAAAAGTTTCTTTAGATGCGTAAATACATGCATGCAAAGCAGCTATTTTATAGTGAGTATGGCAAAACAAGTTTTTTTTTACTTAGATATATTTTATTTTAACGCCCTGTATGTTATAATGTATCTGATCCTGGGGATATGGCTGCATAACGCGTTTCGATATCAGTATATCGCTGGAGAACGAGTTGCTTTGAGAAATATTATATGTGAACGTTGTGTTGATTTCCATTGACATGCTTTGTAGGCTACTAAGCTTGCTGCAGGCTTTTGGTTGTAAGCTTTAAGTATGCTCCGATAGGATATTTCAGTTGACATTCGATTAAACATAATCCGTAAACGTAATTCTGAACACTATCCTGCTGGCATTTGACCGGACATCGAAATATTATGCAAAACTACGAAATTGAACAAAAATTTTGACACTGCAGTTCATGTTAAAGCTTTCCTAAACCTGATAGATTTCTACAAGCATAACATTTCAAATGAAAAATTTTTTTCGTTGGAGAGCAGCCAATTATATAATTGTTTCGAAACATATTGGAAAAAATCATTTTACCAACCAGTGATCACAGTCAGGATTCTAACCTGAACCTTTCCACTTTCGCGGCGGAATGAGCTTACAATACTCAACCGTGACATGATTGCTAAATTAACTTCTAAAGCATATAAGGAGAATATTAATTTAGCAATCATGTCACGGTTGAGTATTGTAAGCTCATTCCGCCGCGAAAGTGGAAAGGTTCAGGTTAGAATCCTGACTGTGACCACTGGTTGGTAAAATGATTTTTTCCAATATGTTTCGAAACAATTATATAATTGGCTGCTCTCCAACGAAAAAAATTTATCAATTGCATTTCAGCCGTATAAAACTATTATTTATACATTCCAAATTTTTCTAGTAGTATTAGAATTTTATTAAAAATCATGTGATTACAAAAATGTCGTGGGAAACAATAATTTTTAGACCTTTTTCGAATTAACCGTATTTATAGAAAAAAATAGAGAAACTTTTTGTATCTCTTTTTTGGAAGTTAAGGAATTTTTAAAATAAAAAAAATACAGTGCGCATGCGCCCATTGGAATCTGCACCATTAATTTGAAAAATATTTGAGAGATTTCGAATGTTTCCAAAAATGACATTTTTTTATTTTAGCCTATAAATTTTCGTGGGGTAGAATAAGCTTATTTCTCCTTGAAAATAAATATGTCTAAAATTTATATCCTTAAAAAATTGAAACAGTTACGTCTTATATCAATTTTAAAAAAGTTACTATACGTTGCATTGGAAAGAAACATTGTCATGAAAAATCGAATAACAAATATCATTTTTATACACAATTTTTTTTAATATGTGTTTTTATGGACATCTTGTAAGACAAACTTATCATAAATTGTATACAAATGAAAAATCACAAAGGAATATATGAATTTTATTTCGCACCGAATCAATTTTAAGAAATATCAAAAAATATATTATACAGGATGATTTTACAGCAGGAGGCGAAAAATGAAAATTCGTGTTCGGGATTCGATTGTTAGCATACAATGTAAACTGACTTTTTTCTCATCGGTCTTTATTTTGGAGATATCGAAGTTAAATTTTTTTAAGATGTAAGTTCAATTTTCATAAAAAAACAAATACTATGCCATATGAAAACTTTATTTTGTTTTCTCTGTAATGGTTTCACAGAAAGAAAAAACCTTACTTTAACTTAAACATGCTCAAAAAATCCATCGCCTGAAATATAAACTGCATTTTTATTTGTTAACCTGCATTCTTAGCAAAAATTTTATCTTTTTTACACTAAAAATTAAGACCAACACACAAAGTACGTGACAATTGTCAACAATTAGTATAAAGTCTTTTGTTTCCAAGCAGTTTTCATAGCTTACTATTGATTTTAAGGACAAAAATTAAACAAGTTCAGAAAACTTGTATCGATATTTCCAAAACGAAGACCGATCGGGAAAAAAATATTTTACGTAATTTTATGCTTACAATCCCATCTCGAACACGAATTTTCATTTTTGTATGTTTAAGGAGTTTTAAATGAATTTTGAGTGACGAAAAATCAATTTGAGGAGCTTTCACTGTTTATTTATTTATCTGAAAATTACAAAACTCATATCAGTGTTTTTAACTATATGAAAATATGTGGATAAAATAAACAAATGGACTTGAATAAGAGATATAGCAGAAGAAGATAAATATAATAACACGACGGTTTAATAAAGATGGATAAAGTTCAGTGAAGAAGGTGGTAGAGCTTTTTGTCTGATCCCGTTTGTGTTGCTAAAGTAATATCCCATACACAGAACATAACTGCAAACTTGCATTTCAGGAGTATATGCAAATACATACATTCATATATGCACACATCCGCACCTGCATGTGTGAAGCAAAGCACAAGTGCTTACGTATTGCAATAATGATCGTGTTAAACAAAGACGGCAATATGTTGGATATATGTAAATGAATAGTCGGCTCTCTTTCTATTTTGCAGTCGACATTAATATCGTGTTTAAGATGCAGTATGCACTGAGGAGAGTGCATTAAAATAAAAGGAATATAAGAACAGAGAAGAAAGGGTGGTCCCAGATACGCCCTAGACGCTTGTGTAATTCTAAATCGGATGCATATGTGTCATCTTTCCCCATCACCTGATCTTCCCCACTTCTTTTACATCTCGAGCGATACGTTTTAAATAGAGGTATCTAGTTGTCCTAGAGGAGGGCTCGCTCGATTCACTGGGATAAAGGAGGAAGGAGAAAGAGAGGAGTGTGCATAATAGCGACTCCCCCTCCTTTTGATCTCGCTTTTACTCCTTCTCCCCTTTCTTCTAGGACCTGCCCGTTCCTCCGTTCCTCTCTTGGATGGTCCACCTTCGTATATTGTCTGAAAACTATAACTGTGTGATTCGTTTTGACTGTTAGTTCAAAATGGATGTTTGTAGTGAACAGAGATACGCTTATACAATGCTGTTGTAGTAAAGTGAGACAAGTATAGTTTATATGTTGTGTGCTGTGCTGTGTACGATTTACTTATTTACTTTTTTATTTGAACGTTTTCTCTTTTTTCTGCGCAAGAAATATGCTCTTATGTAACGGTTATTTTTATATATTTAAAAGACAACTATTTGTGAAAATAAAAACAGTAAATATTATTCTAGAAAGTTGATTAAATTGTTACTATTTATCGAAATTACTGTGAACTAGACGCATGGTCGCCGAAAGCTCTGATTATTATTTTAGTTTTCGAGAGTGTGGTATCGAAGTGTTGGTTATAAGAATTGCAGTTACAGGTCGCTATTTCTTGAAGGTATTGTGATTTTTTAACATATTTTAAGCCTTTTTTTTCAAGCTTGCATTTAGTTTGTTTCTACTATATTTTTTAACACCTTGAAAAAGTTTTTAACTACTTCAATAGATTTGAAAATTTTATTCCTTATATAATGTGACACCTACATCTTATCTTTTAAAAGATTTAAATTTAACAAACCCCAAATTTGTAATTTTTAGCATCATTTTATATAAATAATTTTTTATTTGAAATATCTTAGAAATTTTAAACTGTCGTTTCAATTTATAAACTACAAATAAGAATATTTTATATTTCATACAAAATATGTTCATTAGACGAATGTCAACTTATCAATTTGCGAATTTAATAATATTTAATCACATATTTTCATCATATTCTCGGACAAAATAAAAAATCCTCCCACATTATTAGTACAATTATTTTAAGATATTTTATATTAAAAAATATATATTTTAAAATTCCTTTCTTATTTCAAATAATTTTTTATTAATTTGATAATATTAATATGAATTGTCGAAATTTTAAAACCTATAGATTATACTCCTGCATTTAGCACCTACCAAATTTTGAGAAACTAGACTTTTAATTAGTTCTTTCTCATTTATAATACCCACGTAAATGTTTTCTTTTTTTTATTAACAATCACCAATGGCTTCAGAAGCATATTTCAAAACCCTTTTGAAAAAATCAAATAAATTTTAATTAAGCCTAAAATATAAACCTATCGATAATTAAAATTTATAATTTAAATATAAAAAAACAACCATTTAAATCACTTCTTGATCACAACCATTTTATTATTGAATGCACATTTCGAGAGCAATGATCCTTCGGCAAAAACGAAACAGTTTAATTTTTGCTGTGCTCTTGAAATGTACATTTTAATAAATTAAAGCTGTGTTTAAGTCTTTAATAAAATGACTAAATTATTGAATTTTATAATAATTTAAGAATTAATAAGATACTAAATTGTTGTTTTTCTACTGTTTCAAATCACAGTATTCTTAGTTTTTTCTATAGTTTAAAGTTTGACTGTTATTCCGTGACGGCTTTTTTATTTTAAAAGAAGAAATCGTTTAAATACACATTCTAGAAACAACACATAATAATATAATATCGATTGTTGTAAGAGGACACATTATTTGTTCAAAGAACATAAAGTTTTTATGTCGAACATAAAACATGTATGTAAATATAAATGCATAAGTAATCATTAAGTATAAGAAAACGTAAATATACAGGTTGTTTTCACATTATATAGGCTGCTTTAATATTAAATTCTATAGAATTATCGCTAGGCACTTGGTAGAACATGATTGAATAAAAATTAATAAACAAACACTTGAAAAAGTCTACACATTTATTTATCTCGACGATCGTTTCGGGTTCCTAACCCATCTTCAGGAGTTTAAACTAAAACTTTACGAACCCGAAACGATCGTCGAGATAAATAAATGTGTAGAATTTTTCAAGTGTTTGTTTATTAATTTTTATACTTTAATATTATACGATAGTTTAAGGCATACAATCAACCGTTTAGTTGTAAGTCAAAAGGCTATGGAATCAGAAGAGACTGCCCATATACTATCGACACTGGAGTTGTACGACAAAAAAATCAAAATACCACATCCATTGTCTTTTGATTTTTCTGTTGAACAACTATCGTCGGCAGCTTATGTCCACAAGACTCTGTAGGCTGCAGTGTCTTTAAAATTGGTCCTGGAGAAATGAGGACTCATGGAGGGGGTCATAATATTGCTCGTCTCTCTAGAATCATATATAATATTAAGTATGCAGTCATGCAATACATACTATTCGTGTATACCTATTACCTACCCATTGTTTCTGTACTCGAATGAGAGGCCGTCATAGAGTAAGGGTTAAGGCGCCTAGCGTTCGCATGACGCATTTCACCACAAAGAACCGGATTCAAATCCTTCAATTGACGTAGTTTATATAGAAACCAAAACACAACTATAATGTATTGTATTGTATTGTAAATTATAGACGCTCGACAACAACTATAATGTGGTGAAAATGTAGAGTAGATACTAGGTACATGTACTAATATAAATTCTATGGAATTATCGCTAGGCACTTGGTAGAACATGATTGAATAAAAATTAATAAACAAACACTTGAAAAATTCTACACATTTATTCATCTCAACGATCGTTTCGGATTTCTAACCCGAAACGATCGTTGACTTTAGTTTAAGCTCCTGATGATGGGCTAGAAACCCGAAACGATCGTTGAGATGAATAAATGTGTAGAATTTTTCAAATGTTTGTTTATTAATTTTTACCTATACTTATGTTCTTGTAAAAAGCTACACAGTATAATTTTATTTAAAATCAATTTTTTTAAACACTCTATATATTTTATTATGTGAACAGAAAAGTAAACTTCCCGTATACTTACCTAGAAAAGTCAATAAAATGGCAATGATTTTTCATTTTGGAACAAAACAATCATTTGTTCTAATCGTAACGAATAAATTATTGTTCGTAACCTTTGACTCTCTGTAATTTTTTTTATTTTTCCACTTACAATCAGCTATTACTGAAGTATAGGGAAAGAATATTAAAGTTTCTCTGCACGATTGATTTTGCAAAAATTGAGGTTTTCCAAAACTTAAAAAAACGCAACATTACCAAAATATATAGTTTCAAAACATTTTGAATTTCCACAAGTATTGAATCTTAGTATAGGTAATTTCACATAGATTTCAATTTTAAAAAATGGAAAATTTTGCACTGTTCCATAAAAATATTCAATTTGTTTTTATTCTTGTACAATAATTAACGCTCTAACTTTGGTAGAAAATTTGTTTTCAAAACAACAATATGAGAAATAATTATAGGTAAGGTACGGCGGCATCAGAAAATCTGATCTTAGCTGTGACCACACACAATTTATTAGCATTTTTATTAGGAAATTTTTGCTACGGATTTTTTTTTTTTGTTTTCATAGTTTTTTTTTTTTGTAAAGGCAAATTATTTTTTTATGACCGGGTTGTGATATTAAACCATTTTTAACTTCCCATTGGAAGTTATTGTAATGGGTCCGAAAATCGAAATCAAAATGTATAACAAATTTTTATGTTTCAAGGTCACTACACTATTTTTACACTGTTTTTAGAAAGATGTCTGTGTGTGTGTGTGTACGTACGTACGTAGGTACGTATATGTCCATTTCTTTCTAAGACGATATCTCGAGAATGAAAAATGATATTGACTACGTTAGGGTGTCAATCGACGCGTATTAACGTAAATATGATTTGAAAGAAATTTTTTCATAATCGGTTCAGCCGTTCTTTTTTCTTTACCAAATAGACTCCAAAAAAGTAGATTTTACACAATATCTCGCGAATAAAAAATTATATCGACTTTGTAAGGGTGTCAATCGAGGCGTGTTAACGTCATTTTGATCCGACATAAATTTTATAAAAATCGGTTTAGCCGTTTTTTTTTTTTAATTATTGTTAAAAATAAATAATAATTATGTTTTAATGCTTACTTTTCTGTGTAATATCTAATTTAATTATTATTATTAAATGTTTATCAAACTGGAAAGTTCGTCGTGTGGACCTCAAGGGTCCCACTTTAGTCTTAATAAACAATCCACCTCACGGCTTGTTTGTCTGTCTTTTTATACCATCATCACTCTATAGAACGGATAAATCGATTTTAATAATAATAATAATTCTTTATTCATGACCATAGAACGTATAGAATAGTCCATAAAAGAACGAAACATTACAACACATTAAAATTTACATCAATAAAGAAAAAAAAATATATAGTATGTACAGGATGTCCTGTAATACTTCTGTAAGACTTTACGGTTTTAGAGATATTTATAATTTTGAAAGCGCTTTTCCTCGACCATAAAAAAATAAAAATAGTTGGTAATTACTCAAAAATAAGACCATGTTCAATTAAAATAGCATTATTTTTTATTCCAAAAAATAATTTAGGTTGGTGTTTTATACTAGTTTGGAATTTGGATGAAATAAGGTTTTAACATGTTTTTAAATGCGTTTAAAAAATTTAAATTTATTTCTGTTTTGTTTTTTTGATAAGATTATGCCAGACCTATCACCGGTTAAATTCTTACAGAAGTTTAACTGGATACTCTTTATACAGGGTGTTTCAGAATAAAAGTTCATATAAACATGTGCAGCCAATTATCAATGGTTACTGAGATACAGCCAATTGAATTACTGCTTAAACTAATTTATTGTTCCAATACAAAACCCCTAACAGAACACCATATCAGAGTATTCGGGGTGAGTAAAAATATGTGGCATTTTTAACTGAGAATTATCCACATGTTTATATGAACAATTTTGCTCAAATTGAACGATACTATAGCATAGTAAAATATGTACCATTTCTTCTGAAACATCCTGTATATAAAATGTCCAAGCCAATAGATCTAATGTGTAGATACATTTATGAATTAGGTAGGTATTGTTTGAGCCTTTTTTAAACATATACAATCAAACTTAAATTATCAGACTGCGATTGGATTTCTGTCAAAACCGACATTAACTCAAGAAAAACCGTGAGTAAAAGCTAGTAATTTAATAAAAGTAGAATTGTTTATATTCACAATTGAGCTTGGCTTCAAAATCGGGTTCAAAAAAAGACGACTAAAATAATTTGATGTCATAAAACTTCATTTAAAGTTATTTAAAGTATAGTTAGTACGGCTGAGTAAGTTAGTTTTTTTCCAAATCATATTCATTTAAAGTGTTTTTACATTATAGCTTAAACACGTTTGTCGTCTCTTGGATAATTTTAAGAAATGGATTTATTTGGTTTTGGTCATAAACTTTTCACATTTATTTCTGTATTACAAATAAATCTTACTTGAATTAAAACAAGGCTCTAATATAAAATAAGCATGCTTCACATAATTTCCGTAACGTAATGCGGGCTATATCAGACCCGCCGCTTCCACCATCAGAACAAATACTTTTTCCCTGTGTGTTATTTGTATGTAGCATAAGCACTAAAGAAAACAGGAACTGATTACATTTTCGGTAAGGTACTGAGATACCGCCATACGGGTCGAGTTAGACACGTCACCTTCACCATCAATTGCAATAATATGATGTGCTTATACAGGGTGTAAAAGACTTAACTTACTGTTTATGGAATAGTTTTTTTATTGATACATTTTAAACGAATAATGAATACTGCTTAAAATAGTAGTCAATTTTCCTTGTATTGAAACTTTTTGTAGAATATTACGCTTACATCAAACGTGAGGGCTTTTGACATTATTTGGAAATAATACGTTATTTAGTTAAAAAGTTCGAATGACATTTTTAACTCGGTTTAACAATCTGAATAGAAATATTCAATTATGTTTTTCAATGCTACAAAAAAAATATTGTGAATTCTATTGGCTAACCACAAATTAAATAAATAAAAAACATCAGGTGAATCTCTTTGGACAAATTAATATTATTTAATAGAACTTTTACTAGCATGGAACCAGTTGAAAACTGATCGAATAATATTTCGAAAAAAAAACTAGATATAGATATATTAGAGAAGAACCAGTTGAGAAATAATCTGATGATATTTAGAAAAAAATGCGGGTTTAATAGAATTTTTATTGAAATAAATTAAAAATAATTCAATGGAATTTAGAATAAATCATGTGGACTTATTAGTATGGGACCAATTAAAAACTAATTTAACGAAACTTAGAAAAACTTATTTGTAGGACTTGTAATTCAATAGCATAACTTAAAACCACCAGATGAGATGCTATTGAGAAGGTCGTATTGAATAAATTTGGAGGTCAATGGCAGCTATCCATTCAGTTAATTCTGAGTATCTATAGAAAGAAAGCACGTGTATCGAAAATAAACACGTGCATTATTTCGCGTATTTGTTAAATCAAACTGAACGCAGCCTTCGTCGTCGGCATTCTATGCGTGACTCACAACCCAGCAACAAACATCCAACAAGCAAGCAACAAACCCCTCCGTCATCTCTTTTGCCTGTACACAACAACTCATCTCGTCTCACTCATTCTTCATGATCGTTGCGGTCCACCGACTCTTCCTTTCTCTCTCCATACAATAAGTACATAATATACATGTACCTATGTGTATATTGTATACAGTACAGAGTAAGTATATAGGTCCCAAACTTCACAACAACACATAAATACCGCCCTAGTTTTGCCGGCAGTTTCCCTCAATGGTTGCGAACCCCTGTCTACGGTGTTTCGTTTTGGTGTCTGCCAATGCACGCAGTGTTGGACTTGGTATTCGAACATTTTAAACCTTTGTAGGCTCATTTCGCACCAAACCAGTCCAGTCCAGTCGCGTCCAGTCAAGTCACGTCAATATTTCCTTTCGCACTGAATACGTCGCGTCAGCCGTCCCGCAAAATCCGATCAAAGTTCGCGACAGCAACGATGCGGTCGCCGCGGCACAGTTTTGTGAAGAATTTTGTGTCAAGATGGACGTACTTCTCCAAGGCATAATTTTACGTCGACTACACAAAAGAAGAAGGATGAAGAAACGAAGAAATCTGTTTTGGGTTCATCCCATACATACCAGGACTTACTACCATACCATACCAGGACTTACTTTACTAAATGACCCTGTTTTGCTTGCAATAATAAAATTAAGATGTCTACGTCCATTCTGAGTCTCAAGACTGGGCAGACAGACATTAAAAATTTAATCGGCTGAGTCGCAATCAGTCTTGACAAGTCTTGACGCGATCAGACTGAACGTGACGCACTTAGTATGAAACCAGATTTACACATTGTCTTTATTTCAACGATAAGTTAATATGTCTAATCCAGTAGCGTCCGACTTGACTGGACGCGACTGGACTGGACTGGTTTGGTGCGAAATGAGCCTTAGAGTCAACGCAACCTATACTATATGATATTAGGGTCGTCCCACGTATCAAAATTTGATAATTTTGAAAAGTGCATATTATACCAAATGTAAACCAACTTGTTCGTTCTTATATCCTTCCTCTTAATTGCAAACAAGAATTAAAGAAATATATACATTTTAAATGTTGAGCATATAGCGCCATATTCTTCCTTGTGGTTCACAGAGATCATTGGATGTAACACAGCAGATCTAGTCAACCAATCATAGGCTTTATCTACGTCATTTCGGTAGCGGCGCAATACTATGTTTAAAATACACATTTTTGGAAATTCTTTTATTATAGCAGAAGCTTCCGAATAATTGTTTCATAATCTATTATTGTAATGTAGATCATAATATCTCTGGTGGATTTTAATTTTACTCTCAAAAATTTGTACTGCATTTTTGAAGTCCAATCCTGCTTTATGTGTTGTCTGATGGCGTCGAGTACACGAAGAGGGTGAAGTGGGCGATTGTTGCGTTGTTGGTTACCACAACACGGTGTTGCAAGCACGTCGGGACACTCTCCCCCTCCTCCCCCATTCTCTGCCGTCTGTCGGCACGCGATACATATAAACTTACACAGATACAATACCTATGTATCTCTCTGTGTGTGTATTACACATATACATGCAAGCAATAGACGACAGCTAGACGACGGGGAATTCCCTTTCGCCTGTAAAGAGAACCACCAACACTACACAACACAACAACAACTGGCTCCAGTGTCTCTTTGACACACATATTATGTAGGTATATAGATATATTCTTGTTCTATCCATGAACGGGACTGTTTATATATATATAATATAATGTACGTATATATACCCACAATATTGTATACTACTCTATCCTCGTATGGGGACACTGTTGATTCTGGCATAGGTTCTCAATGAAATAGTATTTCTTTAATAAAAATGTTTTTCTCTTTATTATAATGAAACAAATTTGCTCTATGGAAAATGTTGTATTATCGAAACTATTGTTGTTGAGGAGAGCTTCATATAACGGTTATCATGCTGACCTTTGGATCCACCTGTTGTGGGTTCGAATCCCACCTCCACTCGTGGATGTTTAGTGATGCCGTTTAATTTAGTTTGACGCCAATGACAGTTGTCGAGCGTCTATAACCTAAATTAAATAAGTAAGAAACTATTGTTAAGGAGGTAGCCTGTTGAAGAGATTACTTAATTCTGAAAGTCCTGGGTTCTTCGAACATGACTGAGGTAGGAATCTTAACTTTTCGCTGGAAAACAGCAGGAAAAATGTTAGTTGTTACCTTTGCAGACCGTGGCAATGTCTGTTCAATGATATGGTGAAACTATTAAAAAAGACCAGAAATTCGGTTGCCTTTTTAAATTTAAACGCCCAAGTGTGTGTTGTAATAAAGCAATATGAATATCTTGAATAAATTCGTAGTCTGGATTTTGGAGTGGTTAAACTCCGTTTGGTTCGTATAGAAATAACCACATAGTCATCATCATAAAGTTCCCTATCCTTTACAGGATGTTGGAGACCACTTTTTTTTCCACCGCACCTTGTCATTAGCTGTAGATTTTAAAGCACTAAAAGAATATATATTTGACCATAATTTCAGGTTCGCTATCCACGTGATCCTCTTTCTTCCTCTCGATACATGCCCCTCCAGTTTGCCACACATAATTAGTCTTTGTAGTTCGTATTCCTTTCCTCTAGAAATATGCCCGAAGTACTGTAACATTCTTCGTTTTATTGTGGTAACCAAACATATTTTGTAGCCAACTCTGCGAAATACCTCTTAATTTGTTAATTTGTCCGTCCACTTTTTTTAACATTTTTCTGATGCACCAAGTTTCAAAGGCATGCAGTTTGACTTCACTAGTATTTTTGATCACCCAGGTTTCGCATGAATAGAGTAGAGCCACGTAGTACCTACATCAAATCGTTAAGGAAACAGTATTGAAAAAATTATCATAAAGAGACAAGCTACGCATACAAATTTATTGTCTGCATAAACTCAGTTTTTTAAATCGAATCTAATTACATTTTTTGTTAACTAAAGAACTGTAGTTGATTTCGTTTACAATTTTTGTATATTTAAGTAGAAATTAAATTATCATTCGGTTGATGGAAAACAAAATTGATGTTATTATTATTTTATCGTCTGTAACACACGCAGATGTCGTTGTTTTTAAAACAAAACGTTGTGATCAAATAACGTTGGGTATTTTTCCGTTTCTTCCCCTAACCGTTGATATTTAGTAGAGTGTATTTTTCGTTTCGTCTGCATCACCTTTTTCATCTGCATAGTATATTACTGCTTAACCTATACAGCGTTCCAGAAATTATATCTGATAACAAAAATGATAGATCGTTCTTAATCTTGTATAAAATAGTTCCAAAGATGGAATGAACTTATGGATAGATTGATGAAACTGGGGGCTGGAAAATTCCCGCTGTACTCAGTCCTATAAGGGCCTATTGTGCATCCTCGTCATTCAAAACAGATCCTGAACAGTTCTGGACCTTCATGAGAAGACGCCCAATCCATTCGCGACGGACCTGTTACATATCTGTTGGTAACCACATAATTAGTTTCCTAAGGTTAGAGTCTAAGAAGTTTGTGCAGCACCTCGTTATTTATTATGGTTGGGGTATATCTCTGAAAAGTCCTGAACCTTCACAGAAGAAAGTCCGTTAGTTTTACATGCAGTGTCACACCAAGTGTTTGACCACATGGCCCCCATGGGCGAGGAGTTTGGAATGACGCCACACCAACGCGTTCAGCCACCGCTGAGCTATTCCCTCCAGGTGCGGGCCCTTTGGACTACTGGTGGAGTCGAGATCTATCTAACTCTCTACTGGACTAAGCAGGGCCAGTGCCCGAGCAGGAAAACGCTGCTCCCCCGTCGGGGCCACGAAGGACCCCTACCCCGCGGTGTGGGGTTTTAACCACTGCCACCACGAAACCGACACCAACCGACTAGATCCGAAGAAGCGGAGGGCTGGTCTCCCGTGGTACCAAATTATTTATTGACCGATGGTCGCGTCCCGCCATCGAGATGGCTACCAGTTAGAGATCTCGCAGTCCCTAGCACTGGTGAGCTAGCTCGGGTACGTGGAGGCACTAAGCTCCAAAAGCCTCCCCAGGCCTAAGATACCTTTAGAATAACTTTCCCCAGTACCCCAGGACTGAGGAAAACTCCTCTGCGTCCTGAACCTTCACATAAGGAAATCAGTGCTTTCAAGATCACTCCCTTCCAATTGATTGGTTTCCAGATTGTGGACACCAAAGGGTTATATCTGAGATCAGCCTTCTATCAGGGTTTGACAAGAATAATTTTGATTGCCTGCTTGGATCACCCTTCTATAAAGTTGGAAGTGTAGTCAAAATTTTTTTTCCACTGCGTATGGTGAGGTGCCTTTATAAAATGCAACAAAAAATTTATTTAATTTTAACCCTTCAGGCACCAGATATTTGCTTTCAAAGTCGTTATCAAAGCGTCCCCTCTCTAATTTCTAAACTATCGGTGCAAAAAATCTGAAAAAAATCCTGAATGTAGCCAGTATAATTACTACTTTCAATGATAATGATTGAAACGTGGCGTTTTTTAAACATTGTGTACTGGTAGCTGTGTTAAAAGATTTATTCAGATGCAAAACATTTTTTGTTTGACTCACCGTCTTCTAATTTCATTGTTCTTTTACAACGCCCGATTTTCATCGCCCTAACTTCATTCTCTATCTTACTAACTTTCTTTTTCCATCAGTGCTGGACTTGGAATGTTTTATAAACTTTGACAACCCATACATCTTAGAATTGCAGGAAACTAATTTGTTTAAAAACAATATCTACGTGAACACCGAAAATTCTGGTACCTTTTTTACTATTTATTATAAAAGGAGGGAAATGAAACTTATTATCATTCGAGAGGTACTATGCCATAGATGTGCACAAGAAAAATGTGTGTAGGTATGTTAATGTGAAGACAGGTAAAATAAACTACAATTGAAATAAAGAAAGTCTTGTAATGGAGAAAAAATCGAATTAGAGATTTCGACAGATTTATAAATACTTGATTAATTCTCAATACGAAGTAATTCATGAGCATTCTTTGTGTGTGTTTGTGTGCGTGTCCCTTTGTTTCTTGAGTTGTGATTGGTCGCTTGGGACATTCGAATGGCATGTATTTGTTTACATCTACTTCGTCTTGGAAATGCATAGAGTAAAGACGGTTCATGGTCCCAAACTCCCTACATACCAAAAAAGTGAATTTTACGTCATGTCTGTTTGTCCGTATATGCAGAGACCTTGCTGGCGCACCATTCGACGATTCGAAACTAGTTTGTTCGGCTACTAAACGAATAGAAATCTTAAACGGTGCCAAGTTCCGTTCTATTCTCAAACTCGAAAATTGATATTTGGAACATTAGTTCTGAAATAAATTTATTACAGTAGCAATGTGATCACGTACCTTTATACAAAAATTTTCATGCTACTAGCTTAATGGGAAACGAAATTATGAGGGTGAAAAGGAACTTTTTTTAAGTTGGTTGTATAAATAGACGTTTGGTGTGCGGCAGGTTCCTAGATTTCGCTCAATCAATTGTTTGATGTAAATACGGTCCTGTATTATTTAATTTATCTCTAGTTATACAAAACACGCAGAGTTGTTTTATGTTTCTTTCGAATTTTTATTTGACTGAATAGATAATCTGAAGTGAGGTGTACTTTGGACAAAATAGACCCCATTAGTTTGAAATAATATTAGCTTGACGTATGCTAAGTGAATGGAAGAACCGTACCTTAATGAAGAGAGACAAAACAATATCTATACTCCATTCACTTTAAATATCACCTCCTTAAAATAACCACGCTTCCAGTCGATCAATTTAATTTTATTGATATTGAACTGCTTATTTATAATATATCTACTAGCTTTTATTTTCGCGAGGGCAGTATAGCCTAGTGGTTAGCGTGCTTAGTGCCGCAACCTCTAGACTGGACTGCCGTGGGTTCGAATCCCGCCTGCTCTCATGGATGTTTTGTGGTGTTATTTGGTTTTAAGTTAGTTGTTATTTAGTGTAGTTGAAAGACGCTAATGACCTGAGATGTCGACGCGTCTATAATCTATAATAAATAAATAAAAAAAATTATTTTCGCATTACTCTCGGTATTGAGAAATCAATTTTATCCGAATAAAAAGTGTACAAAGTTTAATTAATCCAGCAATTTTTGGGTGATGCTGGGCATAGATAGAAAATCTGGAAACACGATTTCCCTTCTATAATCTACAGTATTTCTGCCTCCAAAAAATGTGACACAAAACGAAATTTCAGACTAGTTTCTATTATTTTATATATTAGTATTAATACTGGTGTGCAAGCTTTCACGGCCGGCCGGTATTAATACTTCCAAGTCTTCATGGTTTCCGGGCTTGAAACCATGAAGACTTGGAAGTATTAATACTGTTAGAGGACACCTTAGTGTAATGATCAGTTGTTGGTCATTGGATCAAGTTGTCGTAAGTTCGAATCCCACCATGCTCATGGATGTTTGTGATGTCTTTAGTTTTAATTGATGATTTTATATTTTATGTTATTAAGACGCTAATGGCCTAAGCTGTCGAGCGTCTATTATCTACGATAAATAAATTGACAATCCTGTATTACTGATGGAATGAAAGAATAGTAACAAGCTATTTAAGAACTGTTACTGAAAAAGAACTAGTTCTTACAGAAGACGTTCTTAAGAACAAGTTTCTAAATAAGCTCCCGAATGAGAGTGCTGTTTGCTTAATTTTGAATGAAAATTACTAAAGGGTCTAAAAGATTTTTTTGCTCTTTTCCAAGATTTTAGAGTAATTTTCCATAAATGAAAAGAGGAGGGAGGAATTTGCTTCGACGCTCGCACAGAACAGACAGCAAATCTTTCTTCAAACCTTTGCCATACTTTTTTACGACCATCTGATGGTTTCAAACTTGCCCCATGGTTTAATCAAAAAATTCACAGATTTCACAATTCTTGCAACCATCGAGGACATTGGAAATGATAACAGCATATATGAAACATAATTAACTGTTTATTATACACACAATATTTATCAATGCACTGTTTAGTTTTGTCAAGAATAACCCTATTATTCTTCTGTTATATACACGTTCACTTTTGCTTGATTACTTAACTTTTAAATGGATTTTTCTACAGTATTTATTTACATTTGCTCAAAAATAACACCGCAAATCGTCGCAAATACCTCTCAATTAACTAGACATGATATAAAACACATTTCGAAAAAATTGCACTTGTTCAATTTTGCATGATTGCTCCTCACTTGATCGCGACACCGTTGTCTTTTGGCCTTGAACAAAAACTCGTAACTCTGTCCCCATATACGAACATAAACATTTCCAATGTTAAAACAAAACATAGTTCCCATCCAATTATTCTTTTAATACTAAAAATATATTATCAGAAAAACCGAATGGTGTGCTAATTTTGACCTGGAATGTATAAGTTAAAGATGTGGGTAGGTGGATTTCGATACTCACCATACTACCGATGAGACAAACCTTGTTCGAAAAGAAACTGGCGAATAGGTTCATCGAACCGAACCGAATCTCGCTGACGAGAAAGGAACGTTAAAATGTATAGGAGGGTGGTAGTTATTCAAGCGATTTATTTATATATATGTATGTATAAAAATGCAAGACCAGTGTGATTGAGATGATATATTCTAAATACTTTTTTCCGTCTTTTATTGTTCGATATGCAAATGGATGTGAAAACGCTAAGAAATTGTATAATGCATATTTATTTTATTATGTATATCTTACATTTTTAACTAGACTTTGTCCGTAGTTTTGCTCAAGTTAATTTTCGTTTAGACTCAAACGTAGTCGAATAAAAAGTAATCTATATAATACTAGCGGCCCCGTTCGGCTTCGCCCGGACTGCAATACACTACTCACTCGCTTCGCACGTTCGCTCCCGGATGGTACATTACTCACTCGCTTTGCTCGTTCGCTTGAATATTATAATTATATTACTCACTCGCTTCGCTCGTTCGCTTAAATATTATAATTACATTACTCACTCGCTTCGCTCGTTCGCTCTCGGGTGGTATGATTTATATACAAAATCTTTGTTTTATATATACAGAATAATAATCTTTGTTTTATAAAATATACAGAAAATACATTACACACTCGCTTCGCTCGTTCGCTCCCGGGTGCTTTAATAGTTATTCTGCTAACCAGGGCGGAGACAAATCCAAAAAATCAAAGATAAGATAAGATTTCTGTCAAAATAGACCTAACACGGGTTAAAGTCTAGTGGAAATTTAAATTGCTGTATTAAATGTCAGCCCTGTATATTTCTTTAGAAATTTAAACATATATGTATAAAAAATGCAAACTATGTGATCTATATATCATTTTATTGCATATACTACACATACCTTGAGACACAACTTAGCATATTTATGAATATGGTATGATCGATTCGTGTTTATATCAAAAATCTACGCACTTATATGCATGTAAGGCAGGCATCAGGAAGTCTGAAGCAAACATCGACATTAGTGATGTTCATGATGATCGTACAGTGGCGCCGGTACATCTTTTAATCTGGGTAAAACATATTCTTCAATTAAAATACATTAAAAAATTAATTTATCTATTGATTTGTTTAAAATATATTTTTGAAACAGGAAATAACAAAAAACATAATATCTAAAGTTCTAATATTTAAGTGTTAATAATGGATTATCAGTTTGATAACAAAAGTAATCTTCCAAGTCTTCATGGTTTCCGGGCTTGTAGGCCGTGGTCCGGTAGTATTTCTACCTGACGTTTCGTCTACAACTGCGGTAGACATTCTCAAAGGCGATGTGGTAGCGGTCGAAGTGTCCTCCTTGGCGAAACGTCAGGTAGAAATACCACCGGACCACGGCCTACAAGCCCGGAAACCATGAAGACTTGGAACAATGCCGGCCGTGAAAGCTTGCACACCTGGATAAAAGTAATCTTGTTTGTTGATTTCTATACGAAATTAGTGGCTCCTGAATAGAAGATTGAGCGGTCCAAGCAAACTTTGCTAAATATGGGAAGGATCCGAGGCAAAGTTTCTTAATTAAGTAGCGTATAACTGACATTAGCCAAGTTGTGATTAAAAAATTCCTTCATGTTTTTCTTTTGTATATTTTTATTTTGGAATAAAATCGTATTGTATTGTAAATAGAAAGCGAACAAACACAAATATTCCTAAATAAGGAGTTGTATATAATCGAAGACTCGCGTTCTAGAATAAGTTGGTAAACAAGACAACGTAAACGTTCCAGAATAAGGAATAACTGGTCCCTATTAATAATTTAAGAAGTTAGTACGTCACTGGTTAAGTATAGCCAAGAATAAAAAAGAGTGTTGTTGAATGTTAGCAGAGAAAGAAGAAACAGAAGAAGAGTAAGAAGGTGCTGGAGGTTGAGGAGGAGGAGTGTTGTTGTTAAGGGTCTGTATAAGAGAATCGATGGTGACTTCGTTGGTTGTTCTCTAGCGTTATAAAGAGTTGTGGGGACACCGCAATGAATGATAACACGTTAAAATGCATTACCACGATGTCATATGAAATAAAAGCCATATACACTGGCGCATTATGTGAAAAATATGGAAATAATATTGCTCATAGCAAGCAAAACAGCCCTCTCCGCATGTGAAATATGTGATAAGGGGACTTTTCTCTTCTTCGTCTTCTTGTAGTACCGTTTGCGCTTTGTGTTTGTCTTTCTCTTGGACTTCGTATACCAACCGGTCGGAAGGCCGGCTCTAAAACCCCCATTTCACTAACCTGTGCATGCATATCATTATACTGTATGTTTGTACTAAACAATACTTTACTTCTGAAACCATGCACACTACCTTCTACTCCAGAGGTAACATGTCGAAGGTATCCCAGAAAAAACACTTCGAGGATGCAAACCTATGTACACTTTTGTCGGAAACAGATACACATTTTGTTTATATTAATGATTTGTATCTTTATTTGTAATTTTGTTGGCTTCCGCTGTTTTTCGCGTTTTTTTGTACGACATCAAGATAATAAAACGGTTTCCAGAATTAAAGTATATAAAAAAGAAGGTTTCATTTCCAAAATTTATTGGTTCTTAATACTTAACCATAAAATATTATATTATATCTTTCGAAACACACAATCTGTGAGGTGATATTCTCAATTGCGTTTTTGCTCTAGTGTTACAATTATTATGAACATCACTGTTCATTATGAAGAGTTCCTTATGCTGTGCTACAAATACAATGCATTCATAGATGAACAAATTTGGCAAGGTAGTTAGTCCTCTATGAATTCAGCCATAATAAAAAGTTCAATCAACTCTGAGAAAAACGTTATGGAATCTAAAATCATTCTTTTTAACAGAGTTCCAGGGACCTCCCATATCGTCATTCATTGAAAATCGAATGTATTTTTATAATTGCTCCTTTATAATAATAATAAATTACTCCTTTTATTAATGTTAAAGCTTTGTGAGAGGAAGACTGTTTTGGAAGCGCTCGAAAGATGTTAAATTTGCAAGAGCTGTGGGCTCATCAGCACATTGAAACTACAAGCAGTTAGGTGGTATCGCACCCACCAGACATAGTACGCACTCCTCTTTTTTCACAACTTTTTGCTCCACGAGGCTATCCACCGTGAATACCAATGTCCTCCTATGTTATACATGTTATACAGAGTGATTCAGAATTTAACTGTACATATTAATAATTCGAAAGATCATTTTAGCCCTTCGTCTTCCTCATCTTATTGCTTTCAACAGTTACCACTTCTGCACGTCATAATCCCTTCACGCTACGCATGACCTATATAATATGAAAATATTGATTTTAGGATGGCTTCTAGGAATTAGACGGCGCAATATAATATACCATTAACGAGGTTCTCTATTTAACGTACTTGCCGACGTTGAACTAACAAATACAACATAATGTGTTCGTTTGATCAGTTCCGAAAAAGACATAATATATATCTGTAAGGTACGAGTCCTTCTCGTTTGTAATTTATAAAAAGCAGATTTTATATCTTGCTATGGTGTATATTCTTATCCCACCAAAAACATACATGTAAAAAACAGGCCAAGTTCTCGTCAGGAGAGGACAGTATAGCCTAGTGGTTAGCGTGCTTAGTGCCGCAACCTATGGACTGGACTGCCGTGGGTTCGAATCCCACCTGCGCTCATGGATGTTTTGTAATGTTATTTAGTTTTAAGATAGTTGTTATTTAGTGTAGTTGAAAGACGCTAATGACCTGAGATGTCGACGCGTCTATAATCTACAATAAATAAATAAATTCTCGTCAGGACTGTGTTATTATGCAAAAAAAATAACTGAAATGTAGAAACTATGCCAAGTTCCTTGCCTACACGTTATTAGCAGTAAATTGATAAATTTCCAGATCAAACTTGGCAAGTTTTCATTGAAGAACTGAGCAATACTGAGACCCTTGAAAACTTTTCATTTATTTTCGATTTTTCTCGTAATTGTCACCTTAAACACTATCTGTGTTCCAAATTTCAAAGTTCTAGCTCGATTGGAAGTAGCCTAGATATTTCGTGTCAGAATCCGCCATGTTCGATTTTTAATCCGCCATGTTGGATTTTCATTAATTTTCGATTTTTCTCGTAATTATTACTTTAAACACTATCTATGTTCCAAATTTCAAAGCTCTAGCTCGATTGGAAGTACCCTAGATTTTTGATGATCTATCAGTCAGTCAGTCAGTCAGTCAGCGAATGCCAAAAATAGCGATTTTTGGACATTCGTATGAAATTTGGAATACTGCTTCTTTTTGGTGACCTTAACCCCTCTTAAAAAAATCAGTTCTGTAACGCAACTAACCTCAAAGATAGAGGGGGGTCGAAAAGGGCTCGAAATGGTTCGTGTAAATATTGCACAGTGCGCGCTCGGCTATGCTTGTTGCGAGAATTTGGTCGGCGCACTCCGTGCGCTTAGATTAATTTAATTTATATATCTTAAATATAATGAAAAATAAAACACGTTTTAAATTATTTACAATATTAAGAAATTTATTTAATAACAATTGTTTCCCACAAAACAGTGGTTTTGTTTATCTGACGACGCCACTGTGTTGTGTGAAACAATAATTGTTGTAAAATAAAGTTCTTAAAAATAATTTAAAGTGTTGTGTTTTAATTAATTTTACATCAAATAACGGTACGTAATTTAATTTATGCACAGTACATTTTTTAATAACTACAATCGGAATTTTGTGATCACCTGTATACGTTTGTAATAAAAGCTAAAAGGCACCTTGTGTTTTGTTATAGTATTATATTTTAGTATCGCAATTTCTTTGGAATTAACTGAAGGACAAAATATAATTATTAGAAAATATATTACGTTTAAAGTCTCTGACATAACAAATTGCGTGTCGTTAATTATTATCATTCAGTGTCAATACTTAATACATAAATCAGTAACGTTTTGTTTTCTTATAATTTTTAGGTATTTGACATGATTCTAAAGCTCGATTTATGTTATCCGTTCAGACACGGCGCGGGAACGTAGTGTTTCCGGCAAGACAAACATTTTTACATGCATTTCAAATACGAATCACGATACGAACACGTATGAATACTCGTATTTGAAATGCATTTAAAAATGTTTGTCTCGCCGGAAACGCTACGTTCCCGCGCCGTGTCTGACCGGATAATATAAATCGACCTTTAGACGGGAAAACGTGTTCCAGTTTTGTGTCTGTCTGTCTGTCTGTTTGTACCAGTATTACTCGAGAACAGTACCGATTTTGATAAAATTTGTAGGTACACTGTCAATTGGTACCTACCCAAATTTAAAATGTAAGGTAATTTTTATTTTCTCGAGCTAAAATAGGGTTTCCGTCAAAATTAACATTAACTATAAAGCGAAAGCTCGGGTAAAGACTGAGAGCTTGACATAAAACTAAAATGAGTTACTCCTTTGACAAAAGTGCATTTTTCTATTTAGATTAGCTTCATTACGATGCTTTTATTAATTTTCCGTAGTATATATTAATATAAAAGTGCACTAAAGCTTCGGTGAGAAGATGACGTGTTATAAGATTTTATAATTGAATTAACTATAAAGGGATTTTCAACTCTTTAAAGCCAGTAATCTTTTTATATACCTGCTTTGCAAGTTCCGCTTGTATCTTTTCCTCCCAGCTAACTGTGAAAATAATAATTTTATATATTTTGTGTCCGTAAAATTGAGCCATGCACAGGTGGTAATTTTTTTGCCTCTACTCTGAAAAAAAAGCATTCAGACAATGAATTTTGAATTTAATTTTACAAAATATTTTTTAAAAAAAGGGTGTGGGTCTCGGGACCCCCGACAGATGTGAAACATCAAAGAAAACGTTATTGAACTCGGTGGTATTCTCTATGTAGTAGTATATATTTTTTCAAAAGCAGCAACTAACTGTTATGCTGACGTAATCCTATATACTGCACTGTAACACACGCGGTTGCACGAGTGCGCGGAAGCCGAGAGAGAGAGAGAGAGAGAGAGAGTGCCGCAGTGGTGGGGAGAACAGCAGCGAAGGAGCGGACCAAACATTTCGTGGCATATTTCCCCTCACGCGGCTGTTCACAGCCCGACATAAGATGTTTCACACCAAAAATATTTCTGATAATTTTTCTTCAAATAAAAAACTTTTAATAAAAATATTAAAGCCTTGATTAAAGAACCAGTTGGATTCAAAAACATTGGCCATTAAAACATATTAAAAGATAAATTAAAATATCGAATATCCTGATAAAATCTCAATAATATTATTTATGAATATAAAAAAATTATTGCAAATATATAGCGGTCACATAAATTGACAACAGTGACTGGTTACAAGTGAGACGATTCTGTTGTCATGTTTAGATTATAGACGCTCGACAACTGAGGTCATTAGCGACGTTGTCATAACTAAAATTGTTATCGTTTGTTTTAGAAATGAAGGCTCACCTTGTCAGATGTGTTGAATGTACATAAATATGCTATCATTTACCTTTAACCCAAAGTCCAAACTGTTTAACTTATAGTTACTAATAAGTTCAGACAGTACGTGAGCTAGCATAGTTCTAGTGACGCTTTTTTAACGTTGCATGGCGACTTCATGCCGTCTCACTTTTTCAATTAATTAAGGAAAATTATTTGTGATGACTCGAAAATATACGTTTTTGTAACATCTACGAAAAAAACATTCTTACCGAAATGTATGGAAATGAGGAAATATGCATAGTTAGCAATAACAAAGATTTTAATTAAGAAGATTTTGAATGTTGACATCCTGAAGTAAGATTTGTAACGTCTGGAGAATATGCACTCTGCAGATGAGGGACGAAGGAACGAAATGAGGAAAAGGGGAGGAAAGGGGAAGTCCCGCTTGTCGGTCGGTCCGTAGGTAGAGATTGGATTCTACATAATTCATTGCAGTACTAATTGATATTGAATCATTAATGCATAGAAAACAGAACACAGTGTATACGGCCCTTTCTTTCAGGGATGTGAGAACATTTTAAAGATAGGTACGTCTATGTCCGCAGGTATACGTCACTCACTTCGACATAGATATATACTCATACAAAACTTTTTATGAAACAGGTAGAACTTTGTCTATACTAATATTATAAAGACGTAAAATTTGTGTTTGTTTAAACTCAAAAACTACTTAACTGATTTTAAAAATTCTTTCACTTATAGAAAGCTACATTATCAGCGAGTAACAAGGGCTATATTTTATTTTCAAAAAAATTAGAGGGGTGTAATAAATCATAAATTCTTATCTCTGGAACTACTAAACCGATTCTAAAAATTCTTTCATTATTAGAAACCTACGCTGGGGGAGAGGTTCTCCCGAGGGGGTACTCGCGGGGGGAAGGTAATAAATCATAAATTCTTATCTCTAGAACTACTAAACCGATTCTAAAAATTTTTTCACTAATAGAAATCTACGCAGGGGGGGAGATTCTCGCGGGGGGATAACAAATTAACAATATACTAAATATACGTGAGCGGAGCAATGGGTGACCGCTATTAAATCATAATTTCATACCACCCGGGCGAAGTCGGGACGGGCCGCTAGTAAAAAATAAAGATATAATGATGTTTTTACCGTTGTTAGTTTATTTAGTATGAATTTTTAAAAGAACATCAAAAAAATGTATACATTGAAATATTTTTTCAATAGAAGTAAGTAATCCTGCAGGAAACACTACGGTTCAACCAAAGCTGGTTCCACCCGACCTTTTTTGTTTTATTTTTAATTCGCGAACAATTTTATAACACAACTTAAATTGGGGCTAATTTTGTAAAGATTTATTTTATGAATTTTTGGTGAATTTCTTATGACTAAAATTTAAATAAATAATTGTTTAGATATTAAAATTTAACATCACCCTATAAATAATTAATAATTATATAATATTATGTCATTAACTGTATTTATTGCAATGGAAATTATATCATACTTTTTAGTAATATTTGTCAATTCTAAAAATAACATTTTGAAATTAAATGTTGGTGATAAATCATAAAATATGAAGTTCGTCAAAAAGGTAGTTAAAATGGATTTTTAGATTTTATAAATGTTTGCGGTTGTTGTTTAGTATTTTGTGTGGAATCAAAATAATCTATTTCAATTTTTTGATAAGTTAGGTATACCTATCTGACAAAATAAATATTTAAATAGACTCAAAAACACAAAAAAAAATTTTTTTGAATTTTCTTATGTACCTATTTTTGAGCCGATTTTTAAAATTTTTTTTTGTGGGAATGAATTAATTTAAAATTATGTGTAATAATATTGTTGACTAGCGGCCCCGTCCGGCTTCCGCCGAGTGCAAGTATTTAACGTGTACGTTAAATGGCCTGAACTTGCATAACAAGTTATAATTTCAAAAAATTCAATAATTAATTTATATTTAGTCGATTAGTTAGTACAGCCCTGTAAGATCACAGAATTTCCCCCGTCATATCTCAACCGACTGTACGCTTGTGCTGTTTTGTTGCGTCTTCATTACTGCTTATTTATGAATATATGATATCAGAAGTCAAACTTTGTTTTGATTGCTAAATTTCCCTCTATTCGAAATCATATACACATTATACTTACCAAATTAATATACCTTCATGCATTAATTGTATTGACTAGTACATAGTATTTCGTTGTATGTATTGAATTTGTTCTTTGTAAACGTGGCAAATTTTTGGGAGTTACTAAAAAATTAAACCTTTAAATTTTTAATTTTGAAAACGAATACTTTTTTGTTTGCTCTTACAAATTCAGTATTTTCGTAGTAGTGTTATTTTTTTTTATTATATCAAATATCAATACTAATATTGAAATTTGTGACAATATCTGTCTGTATTTTCGTTTTTTGCGTGTTTTTTGAGTGTTTTGAATGACACCTACATGAAAAAATGCATTTCCAGAATCTGTGTCTGTATATCTGTCGGTTTGTACCAGCATTCAAAAAAAATTTGACCGATTTTGATGCTATATTATTTGCTGGTACCTAAACTGACATTACAGGGATATTTTTATCCTGCTATGATCAGATTAAAATAAAATTTCTCAATGTACCAGATAAGCGAGGACTTTATTTTTTATATATAATAATAGTTTTTTTATACGGCTGTATGCAATTGAAAGAAATTTTCGTTGGAGAGCAGCCAATTATATAATTGTTTCGAAACATATAGGAAAAAATCACTTTACCAAGGAAAGGTTCAGGTTAGAATCCTGACTGTGACCACTGGTTGGTAAAGTGATTTTTTCCTATATGTTTCGAAACAATTATATAATTGGCTGCTCTCCAACGAAAAAATCTTTTTATTTTTTATTATTATTTTTATAAACTCGGATTTACAAGTTTTTAAGTAATGTTTTCTATTGTTACAGGCATCTTCATTAGAGAAAGCACTGAGTGAACAACAACACTTACAACAAACGAGCATAGAACTGGATCATTCGTGGGAACAGCTGAGCCGTGAAACGCGCGATCGTGATCGGGAGCGTGGTGACCGTGAACGTGACAGAGCCGACAGGTCTAGCATTGATCGTACTGAAGTATTACAAGTATGAAACTTTTCTTACATTTTTTTTAAAGTTGCTTTTGAATTCGAAATATCTCTAGTTGAAGTTCGCGAATCCCGTGAAAGATCGAAGTATTATTTTAAATGCCTAGGTTCAAAGAAATGGAAATTCCAGTCCATCATCAAGTGGTAGAGACGAATCAGGTCACAGAGATTCACAGGTTGTATCACCTCAAACATCTATACAACAATTGTCAGTTACGGCAGCTACCAGCGGAGGAACAAGTTCCAGTGGTGGTCCTATGGGGAGTGGAAGCGGAGGTGGAGGAAGTAGTGGCGGTGGTGGACAGAGTCCAGGATCGCCACATTCCGGTAGACAACAGCATTCTCCAGGAAGTTGCGGTGCCGGAGGTGGCAGAGTCAGTCAATCGCCGCCGAACGGTAAACAGCAATCAACGAGTTCTGTGGTACCTCCTTCACCTTCATCAGCGGCAGCTGCTGTCGCAGCTTCACAGATGATGATGTCGCCGACGTCAGCTGCGGGAGGTTTGCATCATATGCAGCAGTTATTACAACAACATGTTCTCAATCCCACCCAATTGCAGTCATTAATGAGACAACACACCTTATACCTACAACAGCATCAACAAAATCAGCATCATCAGGTAACATGTCTAGTGGCCTTCTCCGTTTTACTACTTTAATGTCTTCACACTAGTCTGACTCTTTCCAGAGCATTGGAATATGATAGTTCGTCAAACTTCTGATATCAAATACTGTAATCAGAATTAATTGAAAGAAATATTTTTTGAAATATTTAGATGTTTAGTTTCAAGTTTAAACATCAATCTTTGGTTATTACAGCAGCATCAGCTTGCTGAAATCGGTAAAAAGCAAATCGAACAGACGATTCAACAGTTACAAGAACAACTCCAATTGAATCTAATCCAACAGACGCATATCTTACAATCAGGTGACAAGAAAAAAGCATCGGCGCCTTTACAACAATTAGTGATTCAGCAGCAACAGTTAATACAACAATTGCAGATGGCACAACGACAGTATGTTGTACATCAGGGTGGACTTCAACCTATCATATTAGCACAAGCTCAAGCTCAAGCACAAGGTGCAGGTAGGAAGATCTAACACATTCTTCTTTGACGGCGTCAGAAAATATAAGCAACTGGGCATCTCCTTTGCTCACTGGATTACTTTGAATTAACACAGAATCGCCAGTTTCAGAATGTTGTATTTTTTTAAATAAATGTTTTTTGTAGTTTTTGAGTAAAAAATACGTACCTATTGATCGAATTTAATTTGTAATGCATGTTTTTGAGTGACGTTTTTTGAAGATTACAAGATCGATAAATTTAATAATTTGATTCAGTAATACGTGAAAGTAATTGCACACTAAATATTTCTTTGTTTTAATTTAAATTAAATTTTGATGTAATGAGAAACTAATATTTTCAAAATAATATTGAATCAACATTGCGAAGACATCTGAAACATCTGCATCTATGTACATCTAAAACTAGAGTGTCGAGGTATGTATTTCCTACCATTTCCCTCCTTTATTTTATTGTGTAATAGACCTTCACTGGGCAATTGTCATTAATTAGTTAAAATAAATCATTGATAACTTACTTTTGTCTGCTGTTTTGATTCAGTCAAATCGGATTGGTTTCGGAAGACACCATACGGCGAACTACCCAAGTCGAAATAACGAAATTCCACCAGCGGCATAAGGAAGTATATTTCAGAAAATGAACTTTTGGCAGTTGCCCGTCCATGTTTCCCATCACAACCATACGATCGATAATCCTAAACCTTATTCCTTATATTTTACCTCAACACTCCAGTTACGGATGTCGTCATCTGAGCCGGCGATTCTACAACTGCCTCAAGTTTGTTTTTATCTTTCGAAAACAAACTGATTACATGTTTACTATTTTTTCTATTGCCCAGTAAACGAAGGTTTATTATTTGCTGATTAAAATTTCACATTTTTTTAAATGTTGCAAAAAAACTTATTTTTTTCAAAACAGTACAGTATGGTTTCTTTTTTCAAAGGTTTAGTTCCTCGGGATGTCCTTAGCCCATGGAAAGAATCTCACGGCGGAGAATCACTACATCCCATAAATCAACGATCTCTTGCAGACATTAATGGTTAGTAAAATTAATTTCAGTGTAAACAAAAAAAGACCTTGAATCAACTCTTTGTTTTTTTATTATAAATGATCTGTGCTTATCTCAATTTAAAAATTAAGAGACTCAAAATGTACTTAGAGTAATTCACGATTTTAGTACGATCATTATTGCTTAGGTTTGCTAAATTCGATAGCACTGGATAGATCTGTCGGAAATCGATGTAAGGATGATCTTGGTGGAAATATATCTGACGACAAATCTGTCGACGGTGGTACTTCACCTGAAAAAATGCACCCTTTATATGGTCATGGCGTTTGCAAATGGCCCGGCTGTGAACTTATCTGCGACGATTTACCCTCATTTATAAAGTAAGTATTAATTTATTGATTGAGAATGGTCATTTGTACAAACAGAAGCAAAACAGGTCCGTCAGTAATTCTCTATCATTTTCGCGCATTTTCCATACGTGTTCCTTAAAGGTACGTCCAGTACGCAGCTGGGATTCTAGATGGTAGCATGTATGGTAGATGGTGGCTGAAATTATAAGCGCTTATAGGTTTGCACAACGAAGCTTTGATACTAGCATTGATACAAACTTAAATCGCGTTTGAAATGTCAGATAGCGAAGACGAATATTTGTGTTCTTCTGCTACAAAGTGGTATATTTTAAATACAAATTTGGGTAGGAGCTATCATGTCCACCCTATTAATAGAAAACGATCTATACATAGTGAATTTCATCATTTATACCAAGAATTAAAATTTTACCCAAACCGTTTTTTGAATATTTACGTATGGAACTTTTAAATACGTCTTAGAAAAAACTCAAAACAAATTAAATAAAAACTGGCAAAATTTCACTTATTAAATTAGTCACATCCATTGCGAAACTTGTAACGGCCATTTGGCAGTTGTCACACGTTGATTGTAGTAGTCAGCGCGCTGAAAGAATGGTGAGATACATTCTTGAATCTATCAGCTCTTGTAACAGCGCTTATACCTGCTACACTCACTGCTTCATTGTGTACGCTCGCATATATAACAATGCATTAATTTTAGCAAGCTACCATGTAGAATCCCAGCTCCATTCTGCACGTACATTTAAGCCATTTCAGTTTAAAGTTACTACAAAAATTGAAATCCTTAGAATCGTTTTTCTTTAAAAAAATGAGAATAATAAAAATAGCTACGCTACTGTCCATGAGGTTATTTTTAAACTTTATTAGATTCAGTTATACAGCGTTTTAAGAAAAATATGAACTTTTTATATCGTCAAACCAAAAGATGCCCCGCTTAAATATTTAAAAGCCGCTTATAAGGTAAAAGTTGCATGTTTGATTTCTTTGTAGTTGGAAGGGTAGTACTTATTGCTAGCGAAGACAGAGCATCTAAGGATTAACACAAGTTGATCAGAGTACGGACTCTTGAAATATCGATTTCCTTAAAAGAACAATATTAACAACCGTTATTAAAACCATTTAAAATCAAATCAATTGGCGAAATCAATACTATTCTTTGTGTTATTATTGATAATAGGTTAACTTAATTGTTTGCTAGTTGTACGGAACCCTCCGCGTGCGAGTTACACTCATACTTGACCGGTTTTTTCAATTGGACTGTAGTGTTTCGTTTTAAATAATTATTGGAAGTGTATAGTTCACAAGGCGTACAATTATTGATAATCTTTTTAGACATTTAAACAACGAGCATTCGTTGGATGATCGGTCTACAGCTCAAGCGCGTGTTCAAATGCAAGTGGTATCCCAACTTGAATTGCAACTACAAAAAGAAAAAGATCGCCTCCAAGCAATGATGCATCATCTTCATATGAAACAGATTAGTTCAGCAGAATCACTTAAAAGTGTCGAAACGTCGGCAGTAACGGGTCCTCCTCCAATGTCCAGCCAGAAAATGCCATCGGCTCTTGGACCTCTAGTTCAAAGTCAGCCCACTGGTTTTGTTACGAGTCCGGTTTCGAACGCAATGCAGCAAACGCCGGTTTCGATGTCAACATTGGTATCGGCTGTTCGATCCCCTGTTTTGCAGTCTCCCACACAAAATATTGGCGGACCTATTCGCAGAAGAATAAGTGATAAGTCGGCCTTATCATTAGCTGGTGGTAAGTATTTTTACCAAACAATTAAATTAGTATTTTGAAAGTTTAATATATATACGGAAGAAATAAATATATGTTGAGATAAAAAAATGTATATTGACAAATCACCTGTCTACTTTTACCGCCTGACGAAATATGTGTTTATTTTGAAATTTGTATATTAAATAATAGCTATTACCATGACATAGCTAACAGATGGAGCAATGAAAACGCATGATCACTGTGTGATCACCGCGTGCGAAGTACCTGATTGGTAGACTGCCCGCGGTGAGAGATGAAGCCAGGCACGTCATCAATAATATGCTAGTGAACTTGCTCGCAGACAGTGTCGTGTACACAAAACTGCACATTGGGTTTTATGACGCTAGGTACAATTTTGGCAAACCGCTCATGGATCTCCAAAACAGCCAATAGCAAGCTAGAAGGCGGGCGCAATGCATTCACGTTACTATGACGCGGTGGCTTCATCTTTCGCCGCACGAGGTCTAGCTTGAACGTTCGGGAACGAAACTATATGCGAAGGCCACGCCTGCGGCGCAAGCTATTCATGTGATTTTCACGTGATCACTCCGACTGTTAAGCGACCCGACTATATAGATTTTTTTTGAAATATACTCTCTTTTAAGTTTCGTTTCGTTAGTAATATAAAAAATTTCCAATTATTGCTGCACAATGGATAGGCTTGCCTTATATGTTGGAACGAGCAGGTTTAGATGTTCAACAAGGTAAGATTTAATATTATTTTGGTACGAAAATTTAATATTTTCTGTTATTGTATTTAACCCTATACTTAGATATCAAAATTTAAGGAGTGACGTATGCATACTTCACTATTTATTTAAGCGAAACAGTTTTTATGCAATTCAGCCGAATTTTATGCGGTTTTCACGAATATGTAGAGAAAAAAATTATTTAAGAAAGCTATAGGCTATAATATACATCGGAACTTTGAAAAAATGAAACACCCTAATATGCGAATACATCCCGGGCAATGCCCGGTAAATACGGCTAGGATTTAGTATGTTGAATTTTTTTTTCAAATCTGAAATTCAACCATTCATTCGATTCATATTTAGATAACACTTTCGTCTATAATTTTAACTGTTGAATAATTAGCTCGTGTAAGCTTACTTTAGAACAGTTGTATTTTAAGAAATAATAATATGAAATTAATTGTCTGTCCCTCGATCATGTTTCGCAAATTTTGTAATCAAAGTCTTCATTTTATTTTCTTTAAGTAATAAATTAGTGATTTTTTAAGAAATTTAGTAGAAATATCCTTTTGTGAAATATAAAATTCATAGATCGGGGGATGAGTTAGCTTTGTTATTCTGATTATCTCTATATTAAAAAAAAATATTAGTAAAAAAAACTTTTTAGAGACAAGCTTTTATTTAAATGCACTAAAAAGGAAAAAATAATTTTTAATAATTTAGGTTCATAATTATAAAAGCGTTGGTCGTGACTAATAAACTATCATAGTTCACGACCCAAGCTTTTATAATTATGAACTTAAATTATTAAAAATTATTTTTTCCTTTTTAGTGCATTTAAATAAAAGCTTGTCTCTAAAAAGTTTTTTTTTACTAATATTTATTTTGTTCATTTTGGTCTTTCAAAATTTCACTCCCCTTTGACACCCAGCATGTCCTTAAATTGCCCCCAAAATGTTCGCTCATCAAGCCCTTTCATTTGATACCCATATCATAGGGGTTGCTGTGGAAATAATAAATCGCCATTTTATAACGTCCGCCATATTGGATTTAAAATGGCGGCATTTAAGTAATCGTGCATTGTCACGAGAACCAAATGTGTGTGCCAAATTTCAGCCTGATAGCTTCAGTGGAAGTGGGTGAAATATTCTTTACGAAATTCCAGGATATACAAGTGAAATTAAATAAAAGCTTTTAATGATAACTTTCATGTTCGCTAACGAGCGAACGAGCTAAGCGTGTGAAGTCCCGTATTAACACTGTTGAATGAGAGAAGTGGTTGATATTCCGCAATATGAACTTTGAGAATGTTTTAGCCTATATCGTACCAGAGCCGGCCTTAGTAATCCGGGAACCCCGGGTGAAATATTCTTCAGCGCCATTTGTTTCTTAATTATTAACTAGCATTTAGCCCCGCAACTTGTGCTAGCGTTATTCTTTCTTAACTGATTGATTCACGGGTCAAGATCTCCTTGACCCTGGCGCCCAGTTTAACCCCCCCCCCCCGAAAGCCGACACTGTAATGCATTATGCTATCGTAACATGGGGGTGTCATTACCGGGCAACGCCGGATAAATGCCGATTATTACTAATAATTGTCATTTTTTGTTTACTTAGAAATTCAACGCAATCGAGAATTTTACAAAAATGCCGATGTACGACCTCCCTTTACTTACGCTTCTTTAATTCGCCAGGTACGTACCAAACGAAAGTGTTTGAATTTTCGAAGCGTGTGCGAATACTCGATATTTAAACTCAGTTAATTGTTAAATTGATAGAATTAAAATACTCGGTAATTATATACATAAATATATTATTGGTATTATTATAATATATACAAAAAATATATACGTAAATTCGATATCGATTTGAGCTCAATTTTTGAATAAGATAAATTTGAATTTAAATACTATCTATTTTACGCCGAATCCTAATTTTTATGTAGCAGTTATCAATATTCGAACTTTTTGAGTATTTTTACACCTTTGATTTTTAAAGTACATATTTTTTTTATCGGATTAATTTCATTTATAATTTTTTAGTCGATAATCGAATCACCTGACAAGCAGTTAACGCTGAACGAAATTTACAACTGGTTCCAAAACACATTTTGCTATTTTCGTAGAAACGCTGCCACATGGAAGGTAAAGTATCGGTTTTTTGATTATTTAATTTTTAATATTTTTCAACAGTCTATTAATTAATATCACATGTTTCTTGTTTTTATTATTCTTTTCTTTTTTTTGTGATGAATGAATATTTAATAAAACTGTTAATTTTTATTAATTAAAATATGCAAGAAAACTAATATCGTTTTTGAGTTAATAAGGCTAGCTGAAAAAGAATTATTTATTTATTTTATTTAAGGATGACATGAATCCTTTTTTTCGATTATACAAAGGCTTGTATTTTCAGTTTAATTGGAATGCAATTGAAATGACGGATGACCACAAATAAGCATCTGTTTTATTTATTAATTGAATGCCAAACTTTTCTTTCACAAAAAGAAATGTCAAAATATATTTTTGTTAAGCTTGTATTTATTGAACTTTTTCAATTTTGGTTTTATTTGAATGCAGAAATATTTACTTTTTTCGTTAAGGATATCTTGATTCTACTAAAACTAACAAAGCTTGTCTCGTATAGGTTCTGAAATGTTTGCTCCTTCCAGGTGAAAGTAGAAAAGAACTTTTTTTTTCAAAATATGAATGCATTTTTTATTACTGTTTTCAGCAAACCAATTTCATGTCGCTTGTTTCAATTATTATGTGGTATGCTCTACTAGAGAAACGCTTAGAGCTTGCATGAACTTATTTACTTACTTTCATCGAATATTAATCCATTTTTTTTATATTTTTAGTAATATTGTTTGTCTTTATACGTCTAAAATTACTGATATTTAAAAAAAATAGTTTTAGTTATAAAATGAAAAAATATATCTTTTTAGGGTTCCGTACCAAAATGATAAAAAATAAAACCCTTGCAGTGAGACTCCATTGTCCGACCTTCCGTCTGTATGTCTGGCATGAGCGTTAAACTCCTATACATTTGAACTTTAAAACTTGAAATTTGGTATATAGCTAAAGTATTGTGGTCTGCAGGTGGTGTTCCCAGGGTTCTATTACAAAAAAAATTTTACGTCCTCTGCGGACAATAAAATAAAAATTAAACAAACATTTTTTCAGCATTTAAAATACCATTGAACGGGGCTCACTTTTTTTTAAAATTATTGCAAAGAATTTTTTTATAGGTTATTATACAAATGTACTAAAAAATTATACTCCTTCCTCTCCGAAAGTGTTCAGTATAACATTTTGAAAAAATCAGACATTTAAAGACGTTACTAAAGATTACAGGAAAACTATAGTAAAAGCCAGATTTTGATAACGAACGGGAGTGTGGTCCAGTGGTTAGCGTCGCGACCTCTGGATCAGGCTGTCGTGGGTTCGAATCCCACCTCCGCTCATGGATGTTTTGTGATGTCATTTAGTTTTAAGTGTGTTGTTATCTAATGTAATCAAGACGCTAATGACCTAAGTTGTCGACGCGTCTATAATTTACAATAAATAAATAAGATAACGAACGACTCCTTTTTATTAACGAACCAAGAAAGAGATTATATATTATGTTCGTCAAAAAAGTGGGTGATAATGTGTTTTATAATTTCAAAACTAAAACCAATATCCAAACGATAAATTTAGCGTCGAGTAAAGATGTCCGTACCTGAGATAACCTTCGGACCGAGTGCGCAATTCTACGACGCACGGCGGTTTAACTTCGGCTTAACTTCGGTTTAACTTCGGATTTCGTCGAGTGAGAACTACAAAAGTGGTGTCATTCAAAAACTAACGAACTACGCTACAATTAATATTGAGCGACAATCATCGTGAACTTACTACTTCATTCATTCCATGATCCAACATCAAAGCAGTGGCGGACTAAGCCCGTCGGAGGCCCGGGGCGGAAAAACTAAATGAGCCCCCACCCCCCCCGTCTGCTTTGAAATTGATGTATTTATAGTGTAAATTTCGTAAAAAATGAGTAATATAGGTGTAATGACTGACAAAAAAATTCAAATATTTATAATAAACGTAGGTAGGTAGGTAATCTACCTATACGTTTATATTTTGTATACGTACGGGGCCTCCAACTCCAACCTGCCTCTTACTTATTAAACATATTTTGGCCTTGTTTGGGATTTGATTAACAAGAACTTCACGAGATTTGGAGGCCTCCCAGGATCAGAGGCCCGGGGCGAGCCGCCCCCTTAGTCCACCACTGCATCCGAGCCGAGTATTCACGTCAAAACTGCGGTTTGTGCCCCCGACACAAAATGTGTCTTCCCGGGAATTAAATTATTTTATTTATTTATTTTATGAGTCATCTTTTTTTTTGAAATTATGTACGGAACCCTCGTCGCTTAAAGTATATTATTCTTGACCGTTTTTTTTTTCATTTCTATCAATAGTTGACAGACGTATAAATTCTTAAGAAACAATTTTGAAAATGATTACTGTTCTGTACAAAACTATATGTCTGTAGTTTAAATAGTTCAGTAGCGTGCGGATACCATTTCAGCAAATGAACAGTCAATAAAAGTTATTTTTCTTTCTCTCTTGAAACAACATATTAGCTGAAGTAGAATTATCAAAAATTTCGAATTTCGCGTTCCTGATTTTTATTTTTAGTGAAATTTTTTTTAAAGAAATGGACTACCGTAAAATGTGACAAAAATCTCTAGAATTCTTTAGACACGAGAAAAGAGAAAAGTAGGCACATTATTAAAACTCCAGTTGCATGAAAATACCATTCTTCAAATGAGCGTTAGAAGAACTAAATCTTCTTGCGTAAGTCATACACCATCTAAAATTAAATACTTACATATTTTCAAGCCGTTGAATAATAATTTAAAAAATTCCTTTTTTTTATTCCAACAACGTTGAAAAAACTGGTTGGTTCTTCATTTGCTTAATCGTATTGGCCGTTGCTAGGGTAGCTCTTTTCTGTTTGATTTTACTGTAGGAAATAGAACTGATTCTAATGTTGTACTTAATGTATTTATTTAATTCGTTTAATTAATTATTATTATTTATAATTACATTTTTATTTGCCGTCGATCGCTTATTTTTATTTGTGTTTATGATTTGTTTGGTAGAACGCAGTACGCCACAACCTATCTCTTCACAAATGTTTCATGCGGGTGGAGAACGTTAAAGGAGCCGTATGGACTGTCGACGAGGTGGAATTTTACAAACGGAGACCTCAGCGCTGTTCCACAGGTGGGCCCGGCCCTGGTGTCATGCCAACGCCAGTCACGGCCGGCCCTGCGCTCGCCGGGTACGTCTGTCACTCTAAAATATAAAATACTCCCCTGCAGACAAGTACACATTTTTTATTGACAGCGAACTCTACTCTTTATCACTTCTCTCTATAAATACTCTCTTTCTGTATATATATATATAATATATATACATAATATTATGCTATGTGAGTGTTTGTGTGTGTGCGCGTGCGTGTATGTATTATATTGTTCGAGACAATGAAGGAACCCCTTTGCGTCTCATCAATCAGGTAATGAAAGCATGTTTTTTTAATAATATTTTTATTACTATTACCACTAATTATCTAATCATGATTTATATATATATATATGCTGTGTTGTGTATGCTATTATTTTACACAGGGATTCAAGAGCAGTTTTATCATCTCGAAGGTATAAAAGCGTAATAATATTATGTTTTTAATTTTGATTTGTTGGTCTCTCTGTGTCTTAATGACTGCAGTTTTTTTTTGAAAAACTAGCTCTGCTCTTTTTACCATCGTTTCTCTTTTTGGGGTCCGCCGTGATACACAGAACGCGATTCGAACCAACCTGTCTCTGCACAAATGTTTTGTGCGATATGAAGACGACTTTGGCTCATTCTGGATGGTGGACGATGCTGAGTTTGTCAAGCGACGACATCTGTCTCGTGGTCGCCCACGGAAATATGACCCAACCCCACCATCACCTACTCCACCCCATTTGTCCGCACAGTAAGCACTGACTCTCTAGATACTGCTGATATATATATTTATATATTGCTGATGCCCCGCGAACGCTCGCCCAAAAAAGCAACACAACTAGAATATTATATATTATTATACTTATTAATCGTGTATTTTATTATATACTTTTATCAAATGTGATTTTAATTTGTTATATGTGTTGACTGTGTACTCGAAATTACATTTCCCTTGCGCAGTTACATCGAATGGTTACAAGTCATCATGTTCCGTATATCACTTATATTCTGAGCCACCCAACATTTTTAGTGCCAATCATTACTGTTATCTCCTTATAATTTATTTTCTTGTTTTCGGTACTTTTTTCATAAAAAAATTTAAGTGGTGTCCTGAGCAACTTTACCCATGCCTACGTACAGTCGATAAATCTAATTATAATGCGCCATTACATTGGTGTAAATATGTTTTTTTAAATAAAACATCCCACTTTTTGATAAATAATAGTTTTATACGGCTGAAATGCAATTGGAAATTTTTTTTTTTCGTTGGAGAGCAGCCAAATGTATAATTGTTTCGAAACATATTGGAAAAAATCATTTTACCAACCTTTCCACTTTCGCGGCGAAAATGGAAAGGTTCAGTATTAAAGAAACTGGGTAATTCCCACTTCCACTTCGTGATAGATTTAAAGTATGCGTTGGTGAATAAAGTTCGTTCAATGCGTAATTGTTGTGACCCCGAACAAGCTCATGTAACATATTTGAAACATACTAGATTTATATTTAGTACCGCTGTTTTAATGTAAAGGTATATTTTTAATTGGAAAAGGCAGCCAAATTTTATTATTAAGGTACAAATAATAAAATTTGACTGTCTTTTCCAATTAAAAATATATGTATATACTAGATTTATTTTCACAATTTTGTATCTTACATTTGAAAGATTCGAGACAGAGCACCCTCTAGTACTTGATGTTTTGGGAAGTTAGACCTCGCGCGGTGAAAGATGAAGCCACGTGAATGCATTGCGCCCGCCTTCTAGCTTGCTATTGGCTGTTTATTGTCATGAATAACAGTTTGCCAAAATTGTACCTAACGTCATAAAACCCAATGTGCAGTTTTGTGTACACTGCACTGTCTGCGGGCAAGCAGGCGTTCACTAGCATATTATTGATGACGTGCCTGGCTTCATCTCTCACCGCGGGCACTCTACTGATACTAGAGCCGGCTCTATGTAGTTGTCCACAGTATGAGAAAGGAACCCGAAGTTAACGCTGTGCAATGAAGTCGTAATTTGGAGCATGCAGTCAACACATATAATAAATTGTAATCGTATTTGGTATTATTATTCCGAAGCCTCTAGTCATTTATAGTCGTGTTAAACCTTATAGATCCGATCCGTCGTTGCCCTCTACCAACCGTTAAACATTGTGGTATGCATTATACAGATGATTCGGAACTTATAGATCTTTCATTTTCTTCGAAATTAATAAGACTTATGTCTGCGATAATTATTCTAAACTTATAGATCTTTGGCATTCTGAAAAATTTGTAAGACTTGGGTCTCAGTACGTGATATTGCACAGGCTTGTTTCATGTTATGTATATATTATTTATAAGCCTTTACTAGCGACGTCACTCGCATTAATGTTATTTTTGATAGAAATTTTTAACCCAATCGTAGCCAGACAAATAGGACGCTATATTCTAAGTTTAAATGTTTCATCAAAATCGGTTCAGCTGTTTTCAATTGATGTTGATACAACATATAAACAAAAAACCAGGAAATACGTTTGCCGTCTAGCTGTCTAGTCGATGCACTTTTATGTAACCACTTTGTTTCTTTTTGTAATTATTTTTTTCTTGTAAAAAATTATAAACTATAGTATTTGGTTCAATAGTATTGGGTACAAGGCGCTATAATATTTTTGTATATAACCAGGGGGGTCTTGCCTTACGGGAGAAAACGACCGTCTTATGAGCGCCTTTAATGAACGATTTGTGTCATTTTATGGAACTAAAAACATAAACAAAATAAAGTACTAAACCTTTGGTATTTATAGATAATATCCAATCCTGGCACCTAGTGGCAAAAATGGTAACTACTAAAATGATGCGTCGATAAAATTCTTTAATATAAGTAATTTTTTCTCGTTCTATAATTCAATTAAATTTCAATTAGCGGGAATTAATGTTTCATAAATGCCAGCAAAAGATTACATTATTATCTAAATATTATCCCGCGACTAAAGCGACATATACATTTTAATAGAATTGAGATTGTTTTAAGTGTGTAGGATCAGAATCACTCTTATGTTTTGAATCCTATAACTCACACATACTTATTTCAAGCTTTTTAATTCTGCTAACAGATGCGACGATCAAATCTGACCTTCAAAAGTTGGGTCACTCGTTAGCACAGCCACAACTTATCTGTATTATATGTCATCTGTGATATAACGAAAAAAAATATTTATTCGACATAGTTCTGATTCATCTGTATAAATGTGTATTTAAAGCCTGTATACCACTGTTGTGTATACCAACCTTTTACCTGCAGTGCTATTGAAACATAGTGAATTGGTAAAGCGAATCAAACTTAAGTTGGGCTTTAGTTATAGGCGTCACCAACTAGTGGTGAATTCACTATTCGGGCTTTGCATCAGTAGTTTATTTCGCGCGATGGTTCCTATTTTAATATACATCCTTCCCGTACACTAATTCAATCGTTCATTTCCGAGTAGCTTTAGAATAATGTAGAAGCAATCCGTAGTCGATGTTTATAAAAATGCCATCATTATTATCGTACCACAAAAGTATATTATATAGAAATTTCATGAAATTACTTTTCTATTACGCCTGTCGTATTTCATTTTTGTGGAAATATCTTCGTTGCACATTTCTGCTATCCTGATCCTGCACAGATTTTAAAATCTAATGAATTTGTCGTCAAAATACGCTTTTTTGATGAGAGAAATTAGTGCCAACTATGTTTATTCAAAACTGATAATATTCAGAATATTATCCAGGTGTGCAAGCTTTCACGGCCGGCATTGTTCCAAGTCTTCATGGTTTCCGGGCTTGTAGGCCATGGTCCGGTGGTATTTCTACCTGACGTTTCGTCTACAACTACGGTAGACATTCTCAAAGGTGATGTGGCAGCGGTCGAAGTGTCCTCCTTGGCGGCTCACAGGTCAGTGTGTCAGTGACTGGTGTCCTCCCTTCACTGACACACTGACCTGTGAGCCGCCAAGGAGGACACTTCGACCGCTGCCACATCGCCTTCGAGAATGTCTACCGCAGTTGTAGACGAAACGTCAGGTAGAAATACCACCGGACCACGGCCTACAAGCCCGGAAACCATGAAGACTTGATTCAGAACATTTTCAAGCGTAACAATTGTAGGTAAGGAATTACAGAAATCTTTTTAAGGCGATTTACTATTAAAAGTTTATTTTTAACATAAACAAAATTTTGATTCGAAAAACGTTGTACCTATATCATAAACCACAGATTCAAATCTAGTAACCCTCAAAATGTTAATTTTTAGCAAGCAGGAATGTGTGATTTTTTGAAGAATTAATTATCATACATTATTATCTAATGCTCACTGCTTTTGGCTGAAAGCTTTATTTGTATGAGCATGATGTCACAGCATGTATTATGACGTCATAGCATGTATAGTGACGTCAGAGTGGCAGGGAATATTGACATGTGATGCAACCCTTGGCATGGCATGATTTCCTTCCCTATGGTCATGCGAACGATACAGCATGGATTTTTTTTTTCAATAATCATACACGTTTTATATATTTCTGTGTCAAAAACAATTGCGCACATCTTTTATTTTTAAAGCCGCTTCACATTTTCAAGTAAAAAAAGCATTTGTTCACACTTTAAAGATATGCCTTTTATTTCTAAAGGAATGTATTCAATTCAAATAGTTTTTTTTTATATTTTCAATTTTCATTAGGCATGAAAATTTACAAAATCTTTTCCCATATGCGAAGCTAAATTTTTCTTAGGAATGAATATGAATGCAATTTTCTTTTATTTTTGATTTCTTTTTTTCGTTTTAAAACATGACTGCAATTATGGAATGAGAGGTCCCAGATATTTTTTTAAACAACAAATCGTTGTTTTAGCTAAGCCTGCGCATAGGTGTCCAGTTACAAATGATTTTGAAAAAATATTATTTATTTTTAAAAAATATGCTGATATGCGATATAATTATTTCGGAATGAAACACATTTTTATTTTTTCTTCGGGAATGTATCATTATTTTTTTTTTCATGAATGCTAAACATGCAGCGGACTGCCTTTATTTTGGCCTGAAAAATGAGCAATGTTTTAAAATGATTTTTATCGAAAAACATTAGTTTATAGCAAGAATTTTTAAATCCGATAGGAATTTCGGCCAGAATTACATTAAGTTACATCTAGGTATTTTCAGCTTTCTTGATTCCTTGGAAAAATCCTATTACAAAATAAATCCTTTTCAAAAAACATATTTGCAAGCACATCGACCTAACAAAAACTGCGCGTAGATCGTGAGTGACATTTTTAGTTTTTTTAATTATTACGCGACGATGTGTGACGTGATTTATTTAAAACGTGATTAATCCCAATAAATCGCGAAAAAATACTAAATATACTTGAATATAAAATAAAATCACAAATGTGAATAAAAAGTCACTCACGGGCGCATCTTTAAACGTGAGTTCGAATCTCACTATTGCATTTTATTCCGTCAAATAGTTGGTGTAAACATGGTCATTTTTATCCTAACGTTTACTTTTGTTTACGCTATTTTTATTAAGCTACGTCATCGTCAAATGTATTTTCAGAATATTATATTTTATTTGTAGGTACACGGAGAGAATCGTAAAATATTCGCATTAATATTTCTGCTACGTCATGCAATCTTATAGTTTAGGTTCCATGATCTACGAAAATTCTTACTTCTCTTGAGTACAACAGATTTTGGTCGCAAGAAACAGCTTATTATTTTTTTATTATTTTTATTTGTAATGCTGAACAATTTGGGAGTCCAAGTGTGCAAGCTTTCACGGCCGGCATTGTTCCAAGTCTTCATGGTTTCCGGGCTTGTAGGCCGTGGTCCGGTGGTATTTCTACCTGACGTTTCGTCTACAACTGCGGTAGACATTCTCAAAGGCGACACTTCGACCGCTGCCACATCGCCTTTGAGAATGTCTACCGCAGTTGTAGACGAAACGTCAGGTAGAAATACCACCGGACCACGGCCTACAATCCCGGAAACCATGAAGACTTGGAATTTGGGAGTGTTTGAAATAATCCCACTATGTTGATAAAGTGTATACAGAGTGTACCAGAATATTTTTAACTCATTTGAGGAACAAGAAAAAAACGACGATTCAAAATTTTCTGCAAAATAAAAGATTTATTTAGTATTAAAAATTCAATTGAAAAAAAACATGTAGAAGTTTTTATTGAGTAAATTTTCGTTTAGATTAGATTTTTTTGTTATTTTGGACCCTGAATACATATCGTACAATTCAGTGGTAAATTTTTTGAACATCCCGATGAAATTGTGGTGTGCTATTTTATTGAAAATGAATATTTTTACAACCTTTAAACATAATATCTAAACAAAGAAAAATCATTTTTATATCGAATTAATCCTTAATAACCAACCATATTTTGATGTTCGAAAAATATTTTTTATATTTAAAGATTACTCTTTTGATATTTAATTTATCAAAATTTCGTTATAATATTTATAAACCTCTCTTCAGGTAACTGGATAAAAATTGTGTGACAAAAAATGCCTATTTATTTTTACATTTTTTTAATTTTAATTTTTAAAAATTCCTGGAATTTATTTGTTCGTAAAGAATTGATTTCAATTTGCTTTGTAACTGATTTATTGAAATCTTTTCTAGCGAAGAAAAATTTTAAATATTGGATCCTAATTCACAAATTCATTCAATATTCACTAAAGTATTACTGTCGTCTATGGCCGCTACTAGAAATTTTTCAGAGAGGGGGTAAAAATATACATATCTTTATTAGTTTCTTATTGAAAAACATAAAAAAATTAATTCAAGAAACATTCGGAGCAAATATCTCCCCCTCTCCAGCGGCGCCCTAATTTCAGAAACTATAGTAGTTATATCATTAAAAATTAATGTTTTTATTGTAATTATGAAATGAAATGAAAAGTCGAATGAACTTGAGAATGAGGACTTTATTGTATAATATTAATTTTAGATTCGTGTTAAATCGTGCATTTCTATCTTTTATTATTCTTATTTATTAAAAGAGAATAGAACCGAGTAAACACGAGTCGAAAATGCTCTAACACTATTTACAAACCATCCAGTATTTATAAATGTGGTTTAAATACATTGCCTGACAATTGATTTTGTTAAAATTATAGTTGCAACAATAATACTTATTTAGAACGGATTATTTTCAGATACCAGGTATCGTCGAACAAAAAGGTAATATAACAACTGAAAATCATTTGTCAGGCAATAATTCTGGTTGCAGCGATTTGTTCATAAGAATTTCAAAAAAATTGTTAAGTACACTTTTTTCATCGTATATACATATTTGGAAAACTTCAAAATTCTTATGAACTTCTTTGTTAGGTAATTTAATGGTATGCCGTTTTTGAAACTTGGAATATTTCAAAGAAAATCGATATATTGTTTTATTTGCCAGTCGCCTGTTTCCACTGATGTGAAACGCGGTAACGCAGAATATTCTGTCATCGACGACGGAAGTGACGTCACGCATATGCTTACAATACTATTGATGTGAAAAACGATCTCGTGACGTCACTATATATTTTTTATGTTACTGTAATTATTGACTTGTCCTATATCGAACAATTTGATCCACTGGATAAAATATATTATTATTATTATTATTATTATTACTAACTGACCAGATATGCCTTAAAGTAAAGCGATTCAGTTATTCAATCACAAGGCACAATTTTTTAATCTTTGAAATATTCCGTCATAAATACTGTTATATTTATATATATATATTCAACTCTCAGCATTGCTTATCATGATTCAAAGGCTCTAAATTTCATTTTTTGTTAAAATATAAACAACAGAGTTATTTATATTTTCCTCAAAATAATATAACTTTTCACATCAAGTTGAATTTAATGCTTAATATTTCATTATTTTCGAGTGGCCATAATTAATCAGTACGCCACTGAAACAATATATATAGTAGTCCCATGTTTACATTGCATATAAAGACGCTAATGACCTAAGTTGTCGACGCGTCTATAATTTACAATAAATACATTGCATATAGGGCAGTAACAAACTGTTCTTATACCGATTCGGCACTTCATCCTGTGCTAGGGATATAGTTAATTTCGTAGCGTCGGGTAGTCTCGAGCAAAATTTCACGAGACGGTGCAACGGAACGAAATTCGCCGCGAGGTTTAATTATATCCTTAGCATAGGATGAAGTGCCGAGTTGACAGAAAATGCTCTATTTGTTAGAGTGAGAATGCAATGGATAGAACTAGAAAACACAATAAACCTGTATTTTATGCTTTTCTATTACCTTATCGATTACATATTATAATTAACAATTTTTTTACGCGCCGTTCTAGCGTAATGTCAAAATTTATCGAATGTCGAAATTGAAATTTTTCTGAGAATAGTAACATTGATTTTGAATTGAGACTGTTAAGTAACGCTTAGATGTTTTTAATTTTTTTATTTATTTTTACTTTTTCTTATAGAAGGTAAGGTGCTTGCTTAGATAAAAAAGCATGTTAAATCTTGACTTATGGAATGGAATGCTAAAATTTATGTGTTTAAAAAATGTTTTCTTGTGTATTAATAACGGTTTTATTTCAACAGAGGAACATCAAATAAGCGACCTACATTGACCCACAGCCCAGGCCTGTACGCTGACGCCCTAAATGCGAATCTACAGGTATGTGGATATTTTCCAATCATTGGGGGACTGATAGGTTTATACTGTTATAAAATGTTTTTACGTATCGAAAAACATTAAAATCATATGCTTCCCTCCTCACTATTAATTGTTCTTTTTCTAAAAAAATAAAACTAGACTACGTAGTTTACACTACACACTGCAGAAATGAAACTTCTAGGCACATGATTCACGAATGTTTACGCATATAAAGGCGGGCGTCTTGACGAGTACGCATGCGTGTATCTATGTGTACCGTGCATTCGAAGTGGCTCAACGCATGCGCATAACGTCTCGCGAGTCACTGTGAACTACATACAGAATACTACTTAGTAGTTTTAGAGACAAGCGGTGGCATGCGTCTACTCGCGTCGATTGTAGTAGACACACACCATCCATACACCAACGGAGTATTGCAGCGTTTCGTCAGGTCTTTTCGTTAGCTATTCAGATGAAATTCACTTCATCGTACGAAAATTGCACTTAAAAATATTTTTTTCGAGTTACCACTTATAAACTTTTAATGTTGAGGTTCGAAGTCATCATATAGCTCATATCTCTGCAACGGTCAACTATAAACACTGTGGTCAGTCCCCCTTTAAAATAAAATATCTACCTTTATTTAGTAAGAAGGAAAAATAATACACACAAAGAATATATTTCAGGCCGCTTTGGTGGAGGACAACAGCATGGCTTACCTTGGGGGAATTCCGGGCGGAAATATTCCTGGAATGAAGCTGGACAAATCACGAGGAAGATCCGAATCACCAGTTCACGATAACAGGTTAGATTATCTGTCTCCATTATAATATCTTAATCTTTTGATTGTCATGCATCTTAAACTACTGAACCGATTTGGATCGAACTTTCACTATAGTGTTTGTTATTCGTCATAAAACAAAAAAGCTCCCTTGGAAAAATGTGGAAATATTTAAAATAAACGAGATACTAATGCAATAGCTTCAGTTCTCTTCTTGATCGATAATTGAAATCTCCGTTTTGCCTATAATAATTTTTTTCATTGTTTTGCTTCCTGGCTCCACTGTTAGAAATATGATAATTTGATAAGTTATCAAAGTTACCATAATTGATACGACGAATTCTGTAGAATTTATTTATAAAGCAGCGTTTACACGATATTGCATAAAGCACAATTTTCTAAATGAAATGCCCTAAATATCTTATTACAGTGAGATATAGGACATAGTTTTTTTGAAGAAAAAATCCTTTTTTGGAAAATGTCAAAATGCTAAAAATGTACGAGCAACAAGCTTGCCTGAATTGTAAGCTTCTTTCAAGTTAAAAAATCGTGGCTCGACTTTCAATAGCTGGATTGAAAGCTAAGGACTTTAATCTCTAACGCTGTTATGATGAAAGTTGTGAAAAAAATTTGAACGCCCGTGGGTGCGCTCAATTTTTTGCACTTTTTTCCAGGTCCATTTGGAAGTGGTGTAGCGACGTACATGAACGTCATCAGGGAAATTGAAATTTAGAGACTGAAAACTGAGGCTTTCCTCGTCAAAATGTTGTATTAAAAAAAAATTGAGGATTTTTTCCCGAAAAGTACAGTCGCGGACTTAAAAAAGTTTACACCTGTATCATCTAGTTACCGGTTTTTTTAATTTTTGCATATTGTAATTTGGCTTTCGATAGTAATGTATCAATTACTAAGGTACATCCTAAAAATTCAATAAACAATTATTATCAAAACACCTCAGCTGTTTATTATACAATCCAAATTACTCAATATTATTCAATTAAAACATAAAAAGATTTGATAATATTTGATACTAACAAATTCCTTCCTGCAATCTTGCAATAATTCTTCTTTATGTTCATCGTTTTCGAAGCATTTAAACGACAATTATTTCTTTTAATTTTTGGCATCTACATTTACCTATTAAAAACTAAATTTGTTACTAAGCTACTGACTTTTTGTGAACTTAACACTGAAAAACTCAAGTGTAAACTTTATTAAGTCCGCGGCTGTACATGTGTTTAAAATTGATAATTTTTGACTTCGTAAAAGTGGATCACCTTACTATTTTGAGAAATTTATAAATAAAACTGTAATTAACTCTTAAACCCCTAATCCGTTTTTAATGAACACAATTTGGTAACACTCCTAAACTCAAAGGATAGGTTACGTTATATTTACGCTTGCATACATTATTATTGATTTAACGCGAATAACTTTAGATATGAAAGCTCCACATGCCGAGAAATAGTAAATATGAATTCTTTCGAAAAGGACTTACAAAATAGCGATTTAACGAATACAGATTGCGCTTATGCTTGGCAAATCCTGATGAATAAAGTGAATGCATTAGTAGCATCTATCGATTAGAAATGAAAACTTGGGAAAATGCGAAGGATGTTTGTTTATCTTTCAGACACCAGATGGAACTAAACGCATACAGATCGCCAGTGAATGGTACGTCTATCCAAATAAAGCAGGAGAGCTTAATGGCGACGGAGAACGGTATTCCGGCATCGATCGGCGCGAGTGGGAGTTCGGTTGGTCACGTGATCAAACGAGAACAGCTCGAACATAGCGGCGTCGACTGCGACGATGGCGATCTCGATCAGGATGACATGTACAGCATGTCGCTCGAACATGACGATAACATGGCCGAAGATTTATCAATGGCAAATGAACAGACTGATGCAGATATACTCGATGCATAGTTCGGGTACATCGAATAACCGAAACAACTTACTGTGTTCTTAGAAGAAATGAACTATAAATAAAGTACCTACTATAAAAATCACGATACTGGAATACTTACAACGATTCGTAATAATATGTAAATCTACTTAATATACACTATTTGCTCATAGAATCAAATCCAAATAACAAAAGAAAATCTCTCTACCTATATATTTTGAAAGTGGCAGATTATCTATTTCTGTCTTTAAATAAAAAAAATGTATATTATGTAAATATATGTGAATTGGTTCATTTAATACATATGTATAAATACGCATAGCGTTTCTATAATTTAACGAATTACGTAGTGAAAATTATGTGAAAAATGAATTGGATTAAATTGAACGTTATTTATTTTTAAATACGCTTTATAAAAGCGGAAATAGACGTTTGATTTTATATTATTTACAACGATTTAAAGAACATAATATAACGACCACTATCACTGGTATTTAAATTGAGCAAATGACGGAAATGTATCGTTTTAGATGCATCACGACTGAAAATTTGTTCAGTATTAATGAGAAGTAATAAGACTTTAATTGCTTAATTATTGTGACTGTGAGTGAATTTTAATTTGATTCCATTTCAACCGACATGCGAATAAAAAGAGAACACTTTCACAAATTGTTGAATTCGTTGATAAAACGATTTTTCAATTTTATTGTTAACAAGATTGGTAAAGTTTTAAAGTAGATATGCCTTCTCAAAATAACGGTTACTCAGTAGTCTGTTTGTATAATATCATGCAGCTATTATAATACAACATTGCTTCTTGGTCAATTCGTTTTAGTTACATAAGTTTATATTTTTCACCAAAATTGACGCATTTCTGTTGGCTAAGAAAATGGAGAATCGTTCGTTGTTGTTTTTTTATTGAGTGTTGATACATGGACCTATTACTAATAGACTTACAAGAAAATTATTGTAATTTTTAGCATATGTATTTGTCGTTATTTGGTTTCTGTATCATTATTGCTAACTTAAATTAAAATTTTGTTGAAAAGAGAGCAATATATTAAAAGGCCAGCTTTGATCTTTGCCAATCTTGATTGTTACTGTGTCTGGTACACACGAAAGATAATTACTGTTAGTTTTCAGTATTATTAAATATCGTCCATTGTGGAGTGAATGATTCATTCTGGAATTGAGAAATTTGCATTTATTAATTAAAAATGAAAATAGTCATTTAGAAAAAGAGATAATGAACTTTATATTGTATTAATGAATGTGAAAAAATTAAAAATTGTCCCGTGTTAGACTAATTTAATGACATGTGCATATTTGTATATTATCGATGTAGGTATATTATGTGTTCTTATCATGTATTATTCTTTTAAAAAACATTGATTTTACAATACTTTAATGAAAGTACGATTTTTCTTTATTATAAATGCAATAGACTATACAGTCACCAAATTATTTTAATTTATTTTTTGTGTTTACTGAACGACCCGAACTAGTTATGTTTAGTTTAAGTGACATTTGCGTCGTGAGTGAATTTTATTTATCAAAGTACCTATATTTTTTATCAATATCAACTCGCTATTAAATAAATTTCAATTGACGCATCGTTCGTCACCGCGTTCAGTTCTCACGTGTTGCATATCGAAATTGACAACGTCCAGTAAACACATACAATAAATTAAAAACATATTTGATGTTATTGAAGACGGCCAAATCGTTTAACAAAATAAATGAGCTTAATGTCATAATTAAATTATGATTTAAAAATTTACTATCAGTGAAGACTCAACATTCGTGATGTAAATTCAATTTGTTAGCTTAATGTAAATAAATATTAGATGAATTTGATAACTGTTCGAAATATATACGTGTTATTTTGAAAATGTAATTTTTGATTTGCTACGAGATTTTTATAGCATTTTTATTTATTTTTTCGGTAGTGATTTACATCATGACTGTTTTATAGATGGTGTTTTTCTTTTATTAACGGTGCTGCACGAAATATGAAATTTCAGATAAATTTAGAGTAGAAAAAAGTAACATTAATAATAGTGTTCCTTAAATTGAAATCGAGTAGAATTTTTCCTATTTCTTAGTACCGTAAGTTTTTTTTTAATTCGAAAATGTACTTACAAGATAAAAAATTTATTTATAACGGTTTCTATCATTCATGGTTTTGACAATTAAAAATTGAATGTTCTTTTTGATTGCATTTACTTACTTGTTTTAGTTTTATTTATCTCAAATTTCACAAAAGTTAGTACTTAATTTCTTATTTTGGAATCTTTCGGATGCCTTCAATTAAAGAAAACTAATTCGTAATTCATCAAGCTTTTCAGTGATATTTTTTGTATAAGTTTATAAAATGTTCACTTACAGACGTGTAAATATTATATTTTAATGTACCTATCAATGGACATATTCTAGTATCAGTTTTTTTTGTTTTGTTATAGTGATGGTTAAAATATTTTGTTGAATTCTCAGTTCTTCAAAAAAAAAAAAAACAATTAATTTCGTTATTTCAAAATTCACAGCGGAAGACAATTTTTATTTAAGTAGTTTTTTGTTTCATTCTTAGATTTGCATTTATTGGGAATTTTTTTTATATAATATTAAACTTGATGATTACGATTAATTTCAGTTTTTTATTTTGAGATTTAATGACATTTTTTTGTAACTGCGATTAAAGATGTGAATTTCATTTAGTTATTATAATTTACATTCAAAGAAAATATGTTTATATTGCTTTTGTTGTAGACTTGTAAATAACAATTTTTCAAAACTTGGCTGTTAAGTTTATTTATTCAACTGTATGAATATTATTTGTTAATAGATATAGTTTGTAATTTTAGTAAACTTTAATTATTAAATGTAAAATTACATATTAGACAATTTTTATTAATTGTAAAAACTGATATACACTATCACAATGTGTCAATTATATCCATTTTAATTTATTGTTCTTTTTTTTGTATTATTCTTTTACAAGAATAGGTCAACTTCTTGCCTTTATGAAATATTTTGCAAATGGATATAATTGCGATTCTGTAATTATATCAATTTTAATAGAATTTATTAATTATTATAGTTATAAAATTTTATCAGCCAGCGAGCAATATTACAATGTAAATATTATTTTTAGAATATCTACCTTTATTAATCAGTAAAACATGATTTTATCTAAGGGTAAAATTTCCATATCACTGAAATTCTTATAACGATATTGATGTAAAAAAAATTATAAATTTACTTCGTACGTATATAGCCATATATACATGAAAAATATAATTATTCATATTCATATGTGTTCCCTGTTTTTATATCTTTCCAGACGTTTTTTTTTTATTTTGGTTATTATTACTTTGATGTGATTACAATATTTATTAAAAACTTTTCAAGACGAAATTTGCATCCGTGTATTTAATTTTTCTTATTTTTTTTGGTTTCGAACTGGTTTTTCTTTGCTTTAAAGGTAGATTTACAAGATTTAGGCCCGTATTCACCAAACACTGTTAAAGTTACTAACCTTAGAATAAATTTATTCCTTGGAATAAAATAAACTTTCTATTCACCAAGCAATTCATTCGATAGAATAATAACTGCAGGTAAAAATTTACTATATACTATACGCCTTGCAGATTTTGTCAAATAAAGCACGTTTACCAAAGATCCGACCGATGGCGCATCTATCGAAAATGTAAAATGGTGAATATTGACATATTTTACTGACAAAAAACTTTACCTGTAAGATATGAAATTAATATTTACCTGAAAAGGTCGCCAGGCCATAAAGTAATTTATGCATTTCGTGCACACTCTATTTAACTAGGCGGATAAATATTTATAACCTTGAAATTGGACAGGATAACTATTCTTACGATTTATACCTGCAGTAAACTTAACTATGTTTGGTAATTTGAATTATCACTATTTATTCCGTGTGATAGTTACCAGGGGAATAAATCAACGGAATAAATAACTAACTAGGCTCGGTGAATACGGGCCTTACAGTCCATTTAGATGACGCCAGCGAGACAAGGGCGTATGGAAAATATTATTTAAGGGAGAGCAAGTGTTATGAGAGTACCTAAATATAAACATGCAATTATCATATTATTGCGAATAGGTCATAAACGATATTCCAAACATTTTAAGTGCAATTCGGGGAATTGTCCGGCGCCAAAGTTCCATAACGGAAATAAAAAGGATTAATATGAAATAAGCTTCATGAATTTTTACACTGCCTTCCCTTGCTCCCCCTTGCGTACGCCCATACATAGAAAACTGAACTTCTGGTCTAGGCTACGGGTGTCAAATGATCCAGAAAGAGAGGGGCGATAAAGTTGTCCCCTACGTCTCAACACAGATCGAGACACAGATCCTCTGATGGTGAAGAGCCAATAAGAAAACGTCAGAAAGAAATACACAAGTCACACATTTTATAATATAGTCTTTCCGACCAACAGATATAGTTATCACAAACATGACATGCTCTGTAGGGATGTACAAAGTCATATTTGCTTGTTCGACTGTGCTGAGTTTCCAGCGACCAATCAGATGCTGACGCATTTATTACGCAGTTTTATTGCAGTATCGGTTCATGGGAGGTCAGCGTGATGGTCTTTGAATCGAACTGGCATGGGTTCAAATCCCACCGCGCTCATTGATGCTTTGTAATGTCGTTTGATGTAATTTGATTTATTTTGGACGCTAATGACGTAAGTTTATGAGCGTTTATAATTACCAGGGTGCCACTTTCTGGAAAACCTGGAAAAGTCAGAGAATTTTGATAGAAGTCACGGATTTTTGTGAAAAAAGTTAAAAGACCGGTCAAGTGCGAGTCGGAGTCGCGCAATAAAGGTTCCGTACCTACAGTGAACAAATTTTGCCGACTATTTTAACTTTGGTACCTGACGCCATACAAAACCTTTGCATATTATAGCTGCATTGTTAAGCTGGTTGGACATTTTTTTTAAGTAGGTACACAAATTGTGTAGGTATATTAGTTACGTACGTAAAGTCAGGAAAAAAAACTAAAAAGTTACCTAGAAAACCGGGAAATTTGTTCTGGAGAAAAATTGGCCACTACAATAAATAAAAATATTGTTACGGAAATTATTTATACCGTTTTATTATGTCCGTAAAAATACACTTTTATTAGCTACGTAGTTATACACATGTGGAACGCGCGTCGCCGTTCGCCGGAATGCCCCAATCCAATCTCCACCATTTCCACCTGGAGACCATTCACCGTGTGTCGTGTTGGCACAATTAGTTCTCGCCAGTGCCGCTAGGCTAATACATACGCCTTGTTGTTATTGTCTATGGTTATACACCAGTGAACCTAAATCGGTACTAAATAGTCATCAGCCGAACTGAAGCGCCACTGCTCTTGATGCGTGTAACAATATAGTTCTTGGAGTTAATGGTGCTAGTGAGCGTATTCACTATTATTTTAGGTACCTACTGAAGTGTATAATTCAGCAAAAACAAGATAACAACGACAGGCTTTATTTCTAAACACAAGCCATAAAAATTTTACTTTTTTTTCAAATCTAGCAGAATCGTCTCATATGTTACCTTCTGTCAACTTCTGCTCCATTGACGTTGTGAGTCTGTAACACCAAATACCCCGTAAAACAAATAAATAAGTACAACTCTTGACAGTCTGCATACATTCTTACGGCAGTCAAAAAAACAGTGCCATCTATAGACACGGGAATGTTGTTTCTTAATGATCTAGATCATTGTTTCCTAATCTGTGGTCCGCGGACCCCTGGGGGTCCGCGAGCATATGTTTGGTGGTCCGCGGTCCCATACGCATCTATCTTACTTAGGGCATTAACAAAAATAAATAAATTACCTACGCCAAACATCTCGTAATTATTAGTTGCAAAAAAGCAGCACCAACCTTATCATTAATGTTTTTCTACGAAAAAGTTTGTTTTTTGTTTTTTAATTTAATGAAGAAATACTAAAATATAATATTGTCCGAAAATTGCACCATTTTTTCACTCAGGGGTCCTTGACATTATGTTTGATTTCCTTGGGGGTCCGCGGCTGAAAAAGGTTAGGAACCGCTGAATTCTAGATAACTAAGAATCGACTAGATCACTAAAAATAGACCAGCTCTCTAAGAATCAACCTTGCTCACTAAGAATCGACCTTATCTATTGATTCTTAGTGATCTGGTCGATTCTTAATAATCTGGTTGATTCTTAATGATCTAGATCACTAAGAATCGACTAGATCACTAAGAGTCGACCTTGTTTATTGATTCTTAGTGATATGATCGATTCTTAATGATCCAGATCACTGAGAATCGACTTAGATCACTAAGAATTGACCTAGATACCAAAGTGTTTCTTAATTTTTGGTACCTATTTGTCAAAAATCGATTTAAAATTTATTTTTATCTTTCGATGGAAATGTGTTTTTATGCATTGATATATTTTGACAAGATTTTTGAATTTTGTTAACCGGGTAGCAGAAAGACGAATGGGGATTGCTGTTTTATTAGTCACGAATGAAGTACTTCTGAATCAAGGCCCTGCCGATATTTATAACATCGCCTGAAAGCTCTTATTAGACTGCAAAAATATAGACTGTTATGTAATCCCTAACAGCTATTTATATACGCAATGTTTCAAAGATAGATTGTTTGTGTTAATATTATACATAGAAATTTGAAAAAGATACTGACTCAAGATTTTGCAACTGCTTTAGTAATTATCTGAATTTTAATCAAATTAACTGGATTAAGTGTTCTAATTCACTAATATCCTCTGCTGGAAATCAGTTATGAAGTTTTTCATTTTTTTCGATGTTCAAAATCCCACATGTTTTGAAACAGCCTTTAAATAGTTCAATGTTGTTATCAGGAGAGCAGTCTTTTAGAATTTATATTATGCAATTTTTATTATTTTGTGAAGGCGGGGTTTATTATCAAATGAAACAACTGAACAATCCTTCTGGTGTTGTCTTGAATGTCGGCTGTGCCTTGATTCAGAAATATTTGATTGGTGACCAGCGAATCATCAATACCGATTCATCTGTATGTTTTCCTGATATAAAGTTTTAGAAAAACATGAATTTGTTCTATTTCAATCCAATGTCAGTAAAAAATATAAATAAACTGTTTCTGGGGTATAGTAACACTATTTATTTACTTATTAACACGCTTTTATTAGCTTCACCTGTATGTTTGCTTGCTTGTCAGTTTGTAACCGACTTCATTGAACTTGATAATGACCAACTTTGAACGGTCAGATTTAGTTTAAACGTTGTCGACTTATCAAGGACCGACGACAATACAATAATTCAATAAGTTTGTCCCATTATCCTGACCAGGATCTCCAGGACTAAAAAAAAAGCAAAAAACTTCAGATTGAACTGAAACTTTGTACACTTATCAAGGACCGATGACAATACAATAATTCCATAAGTTTGTCCCATTATCCTGACCAGGATCTCCAGGACTAAAAAAAAGCAAGAAACTTCAGATTGAACTGAAACTTTACACACTTATCAAGAACCGATTACAATACAATAATTCCATAAGTTTGTCCCATTATCCTGACCAGGATCTCCAGGACTAAAAAGCAAAAATAAATTATAATTTAAAAAAACTAAAAAACACGCTTTAATGAACTAAAAAGTAAAAAATAATTAATTTTATTGTAAAAAAGCGTAAGGTGCTTTGTATCATATTTTCATACTACCCCACGCTTTTTTACAATAAAATTAATTAATTTTTACTTTTTAGTTCATTAAAGCGTGTTTTTTGGTTTTTTTAAATTATAATTTATTTTTGCTTTTTATTTTTAATTCAAACTTAAGACGCTCCATTTCACTATAATGATCTGGTCGATTCTTTGTGATTCGGTCGATTCTTAGTGATCTAGGTCGATTCTTAGTGATCGGGTGTATTCTTTGTTAGTAGTATTTTGATGTGAAAATAAAAAGGGCGATTTAAAAAATTGTGAAAAAAATAGTTAAATAAATGGAAAAAGTACACGCCCGCTAACGGTGGCCCGGGTAATATTTATATAAACAGAGTGTTGAGACTTGAGAAGGTTTTCCGAATTGTTAATTCTTCATTTTAGTTAAAAGTCGGGTTTGTATTTTTCTTTTAATTATTATTATTACTTTGCTAAAATATATAATATCTGAAAAGTATTTCTCAACAGTGGCGTAGATAGGGAGGGGATCAACCCCCCCCCCCCAAGATTTTCGAAAATTATGATTTCCGAATTTCCGCGTCTCGAGCGGGTTGACTAATCAGGAGCCACAGAAAGGACGCTTGCTGTGATTGTCGACACATCGAGCACAGATAAAGCTACATACAATGTGCCGATGGTATACTAAGTCATCCCCCTATCGCAAAAAGCTATCTACGTCACTGTTTCTCAATTTCTGTGCTCTTATTGAAGTTTTAACATTTTCTCTCTGAGTATCAGCGACATCTTATATACGCTTTCGTAAACACATAGTTGCTAAAAAAAATTGAACAAGTTACTGGTGCCAGCTATTAGCGAATATATGAACTACAACCAAGTTTTTAGTGACTTATTAGCACATTCATGAACTATAAAAATAGCAAAAATAACTTTTTGTCTTTCTGATGGCCTACTTCTAAAATTAGAAATTTTCAAAGTTGTACTGTCATAAATGAACAAAATATTTTTGTAAAATTTGTGATCGCTAATAATTGCACTTTTTTGTTTACCTACAAACAGCCTTTAAATAATCCAATGTTGTTATCAGGAGAGCAGTCTTTTAGAATTTATATTATACAATTTTATTATTTTCTAAAGGCGGGGTTTATTATTAAATAAAACAACTGATACAATGTAAGTCTTCTGGCGTTGTCTTGAATGTCGGCTGTGCCTCGATTCAGAAATATTTGACTGGTGACAAGCAAATCATCAATACCAATTCATCTGTATGTTTTCCTGATACAAAGATTTGAAAAGCATGAATTTGTTACCCTCGTACGAATAGCCGACATAAATTTTGAAAATTAAGATTTTTAACTTTTCGTGAATGCCAATCGTTTGTGATTCGTTTGTGAATTTTTGTGACACTTTTCATTTCGTTTGTGACTCATTAGTTAATGAGTAATTCAATGGTTAATTAAGAATAGCCGACATTTTTTAAAAATTGATTTTAATATAGGCTTCTGGATACTTATTCGATCGATCGTTTGTCAATTCCGAATATGTCCACAAAAACGTTTGTAACAGCTTAGTTTTTGAGAAAAAATCAAAAAAATCAAAAATTCATTTATATAAATTAATAGATTTATACGGCTGAATTGCAATTGAAAATTTTCGTTGAAAAGCAGCCAATTATATAATTGATTCCAAACATATTGGAAAAAATCATTTTACCAACCATAGTCACAGTCAGGATTCTAACCAGAACCTTTCCACTTTCGCGGCGGAATGAGCTTACATTTCCTCAACCGTGACATGATAAGTAATCTAATATTCTCCTTGAATCTGAATGATCGAGGTCGATTCTTAATGATCGAGGTCGATTCTAAATGATCGAGGTCGAGATCATTATGAATCGACCTCGATCATTAAGAATCGACCTCGATCACTAAGAATCGACCTCGATCATTAATAATCGACCTCGATCATTAAGAATCGACTTCGATCATTAAGAATCGACTTCGATCATTAAGAATCGACCTCGATCATTAAGAATGGACCTCGATCACTAAGAATCGACTTCGATCTTTAGAAATCGACCACGATCATACAGAATCGACCTCGATCACTAAAAATCGACCTCGATCATTAAGAATCGACCTCGATCATTTAGAATCGACCTCGATCATTAAGAATCGACCTCGATCATCAAGAATCGACCTTGATCATTAAGAATCGACCTCGATCATTAAGAATCGGCCTCGATCATTCAGAATCGATCTCGATCACTAAGAATCGACCTCACTCATTAAGAATCGACCTCGATCATTAAGAATCGACTTCGATCATTAAGAATCGTCTTCGATCATTAAGAATCGATCTCGATCATTAAGAATCGACCTCGATCAAGATCGGGTCGATCGAGGTCGAGTCTTAATGATCGAGGTTGATTCTTTATGATCGAGGTCGAATCTTTATGATCGAGGTCGATTTTTAACGATCGAGGTTGATTCTTTCCTAATGATCGAGGTCGATTCTTAATTATTGACGTGCGGGTGCGTTTTTCACGTATGTGGAATATTTTTACGGACGTGCGTTTATTTTTCACGTCCGGGTGCGTTTTTCACCCGGACGTACGTGAAAATATTTTACGTACGTGATGCGTTTTTCACGTACGTGAAAAACCCACCCGCACGTCAATAATAAACGCACCCGGACGTGAAAAATAAACGCACGTACGTAAAAATATTCCACGTACGTGATAACGCACCCGGACGTGAACAATAAACGCATTTACGTAAAAATATTTCACGTACGTGAAAAACGCACCCGGACGTGAAAAATAAACGCACGTAGGTGAAAATATTTCACGTCCGTGTGCGTTTTTCACGTCCGTGTATTTATTTAAAAAACGAATACGAATGTGCTAAATCCCTGCTAAAAACTCGTACGCGAAAAACGCAGCCGGGCGTGAAAAATAAACGCACGTACGTGAAAATATTTCACGTCCGTGTGCGTTTTTCACGTCCGTGTATTTATTTAAAAAACGAATACGAATGTGCTAAATCCCTGCTAAAAACTCGTACGTGAAAAACGCACCCGGACGTGAAAAATAAACGCACGTACGTAAAAATATTTCACGTCCGTGTGCGTTTTTCACGTCCGTGTATTTATTTAAAAAAGGAATACGAATGTGCTAAATCCCTGCTAAAAACTCGTACGTGAAAAACGCACCCGGACGTGAAAAATAAACGCACGTACGTAAAAATATTCCACGTACGTGATAACGCACCCGGACGTGAACAATAAACGCATTTACGTAAAAATATTTCACGTACGTGAAAAACGCACCCGGACGTGAAAAATAAACGCACGTACGTGAGAAACGCACCCGGAATGAATGATCTCTTTATTGTAGAAAAGAACTTGTTTATATATTTAAGTGAAAAGGATCGTCTTAAGTTTGAATTATAGATAATTAATAAATAGCGTAACGATACCCCAAGATTACTTTTAGAAGAACAATTTAGATATATTTTTAACTGACATAGGAATGAAATTATAACGAATCAGTTAATATCAAACAAATTCATGCTTTTCAAAAACTTTGTATCAGAAAAACATACAGATGAATCGGTATTGATGATTTGCTTGTCACCAATCAAATATTTCTGAATCAAGGCACAGCCGACATTCAAGACAACGCCAGAAGGCTTTCATTGTTCAGTTGTTTTATTTAATAATAAACCCCGCCTTCAGAAAACAATAAAAATTGCATAATATAAATTCTAAGAGACTGCTCTCCTGATAACAACATTAGACTATTTAAAGGCTGTTTCCAAACATGTGAGATTTTGAACATTGAAAAAATGAAAAACTTCATAATTGATTTCCAGCAGAGGATATTAGTGAATTAGAACACTTAATCCAGTTAATTTGATTAAAATCCAGATAATTACTAAAGCTGTTGCAAAATCTTGCTTCAGTATCTTTTTCAAATTTCTATGTATAATATTAACACAAACAATCTATCTTTGAAACATTGCGTATATAAATAGTTGTTAGGGATTACATAAGAGTCTATATTTTTGCAGTCTAATAAGAGCCTTCAGGCGATGTTATAAACATCGGCAGAGTCTTGATTCAGAAGTACTGCATTCGTGACTATTAAATCAGCAATCCCCATCTGTCTTTCTGCTACCCGGTTAACAAATTTTAAAAATCTTGTCCTAAAATATTACAATGCATAAAACACAATTTTTTATGTATAATAACTCACAATAACAATCTCTCTTTGAAACACTGCGTGTAAATAGCTATGAGAGAATTATGTAATGTTTTTGCAGTGTATTTAGAGCATTCAGGCAATGTTATACACATCGGCAGAGCCTTGGTTCAGAAGTACTTCATTCGTGACTAACAAAACAGCAATACCGACCAGTCTTTCTGATCCCCGGATAACAAATTTTAAAAAACTTGTCTTAAAAATATTTCAATAAAAACAGTATGTCGTAATAGTCTATATTTCTGCAGTCTAATAAGAGCCTTTAGGCGATGTTATAAACATCGGTAGAGCCTTGGTTCAGAAGTACTTCATTCGTGACTAACAAAACAGCAATACCGACCAGTCTTTCTGATCCCCGGATAACAAATTTTAAAAAACTTGTCTTAAAAATATTTCAATAAAAACAGTATGTCGTAATAGCATTGATTAACATATTATATGGGAAGATAGTGATTCCATGTACTGAAAAATATACTATAGCTGCCCGCTTACGTTTCATTCCCCTGGCCCACAAACTCAATGTTGACTTGTGCTTCCACCTATATTATTGTTGAACTAACAGCTCAGATATTGTCAATGCTACCTCTAACTGATCCTAAATAATGATATAAGATATTTACATCACTGCCGCAGCTGACATTATTTTAATGTTTTGAAATTTGTTGAGACTGTATAAAACTTATATAAAGTGAACTTAGTTTAGTTACATAATTTATCTGTAAACGCTATCTGATTTTATATTTCTTTGTCTCTGAATAAAAATTGTTCAAACACTCGTAAAATATATTTTGATGTATTCATAGGCTAAGAGCTGATAACACTTTTTTCATGTGTTTTTATAAGACTTGGAACTTTTTTAAAAGATGAATTTTATATATCTCTACAAGGGGTATATAGTCTGTCATTCCAAACGCGGGGCAAAACCACCCCATATTTTTTTGTTCACTCTTGCGAAAAAAGACTTATGTGTGTTTATCATTAGTAAAGTCTAGAAAAAGTTTTGCCCCGCGTTTGGAATGACAGACTATTTACCCCTTGTAGAGATATTTAAAAGTTATCTTTTAAAAAAAGTTCCAAGTCTTCTAAAAACACATAAAAAAGTGTTATCCGCTCTTAGTCTATCATAGCAACTTATACTAATTAGTTAACAAAAGCAAGCAGTTTAAGAGAATTAGATAATCAAATTCATTAAGATTGTAAAATTTGTTGTTAAATAAAAGAATTTAAAATAAATCTTTCACAATTTTTCCAATCGTTAGGGGCCTACACACGATCAGTTTAACTTCGCAGTATATCTGTGCAGTCAAACTGCACAGTTGTGTGAACTGTACGGTGTGTGGGCTATTTCAGTTTGCTCCTCAATTGTTCTCAGTTTGAAGAGCTGACGTGCGTGGCAAGACACGACTAGAAAGGGAAGTTCGGTTTTGCGCTCAGATTGATCTGAGCGCAAAACCGAACTTACCCAAAGACTACACATGACTGTGCCAACTGTTCAATTAACTGAGCTGACTTCGCAGTTTATCGGTGCAAAGTAGAGTCAAATGCGCAGGCCAAAAGCCTGCGTTAAAATTTGTCGGAACTATGCAGTTATCTCAGTTTATCGCTCAGACATGACGCCACAAGGGTTAAACTGCGCAGTTAAACTGATCGTGTGTAGGCCCCTTTAATGAATTTGATTATCTAATTTTCTTATGTATGAATATTTTTAGTTTGACATAATAATGATTAACATTATTAAGTTTAAAATTAAATAAAATATCAGAATGGTCCAAAAGTCTTGCCCTAATGTTAAATCCAATTAAATTCAATATAATGTCTATAGAAAGCCGGAATCAGTTGGCTAAAGTGCCGTAACGCTGTCTGGTCATCAAACTAATTCTGTAGACTACTGCAAAAATTTAGGATTATACATAGACAAATACTTAGTGGGATCGCTCATTTTATCATCTTTTAATTATTGTGATATTGTGTACGGACCATGTATAAACCAGTCAACATCGCAGCTTATCCAAAAATTTTAAAATATATGCTTCAGATATATCTTATACAACATAAATTTACATATCGCATACTTCGTAGACAACTTGATCACAACCGGGCAGCCAGATTATCTAAATTGCAATTTAAAATATTTATCAGATTATCATAATAATAATAAAAATACGATGTCACAGGATACAACATTGTCAATAAACTTGCATGAAACAAATTTTTATAAAAAATCTTTTACTTATGGTTCTGCCTCTATATACTTATAATAATATTCCTCGTGAATATAAACATTTCAAAAAAGAGGCGTTTCGAAAGAACGTTAGGGGTTGTCTATTAATAGTCACCGCGAAATATTATGCAATATGAACCAATGACGCAAGATTGTCTTAAATAAAATTAAGATGCTAGTCACCAGATGGCCTAACGATTGTCAACACAACTCACTTCTGTAAACTCTACAATTATTCTGTACTCAAAGATTAAATAATAAAACTTAGGATGCTAGTCAACAGATGGCCAATAGTGCGACGTCTAGCTGCCTCTATTAAAAGTGGCCTCATTTACGCTCATAAGGATCAAAATCTTCTAGTAATATGTTAAACAATGGTAATAGTCTATATTTCTGCAGTCTAATAAGAGCCTTCAGGGGATGTTGTAAACATCGGCAGAGCCTTGGTTCAGAAGTACTTCATTCGTGACTAACAAAACAGCAATACCGACCAGTCTTTCTGATCCCCGGATAACAAATTTTAAAAAACTTGTCTTAAAAATATTTCAATAAAAACAGTATGTCGTAATAGTCTATATTTCTGCAGTCTAATAAGAGCCTTCAGGCGATGTTATAAACATCGGTAGAGCTTTGATTTAGAAGTACTGCATTCGTGACTATTAAATCAGCAATCCCCATCTGTCTTTCTGCTACCCGGTTAACAAATTTGAAAAATCTTTAAATATTTAATGCATAAAAATATTTCTATCGAAAAAATACGGAAGCCCGGTCGGGACATCATTCGTACTACATATGACAATACCTTAGTTCTCATAATTACGACATACACAATATGTTTAGCACACGCTTATTACATGTTTCTGACATATGTCAGAAAATACAGCTATTTTTATTCATTTGTTTTACGTTTTACACTCCACAGTATTAATGCTAATATTCAAATAAGAACTTAAAAAATTATACCTACAATTATGAAATTAAAATGATTGTTGTTCAATGTTCCCTTTTGTCCCATATCCACAACAATTAAGTAGTGAATAATTAATATCAGGCAGCGCTGCGGCTGCCCTGATTGGGGTTTGCTACATCTAAGATAAAATCAAATGTCATTGTCGGGGTTCGAACCCGAAACCTCCAGTCTTCGGCTGGATGAGTTACTCTACAATGCCCGAAAGAAGAATTTGATTTTTTCTTAATTAATATAGCAATTTCAATGATGAAAACGCACTGTGCAATAAAAGCTTGTCTTTAAAAAGTTTTTTTAAATAATATTTTATTCGGTAGTACTAAAACTGTACAGAGAGTTAAGTTTTTTTATTGATGTTTGTAATTAATATCACATTTATAGAGATTTGTACTTACCATATTGATTGAGGTTTGTGGTTACCGCACTGATTGGAATTGGTAATATTTTTGTGGACTTCACTTCTCAATCCCATTTACCAAATAAAGAGTAAATGACACTATGGAATACAAGCATTAAGCTACGAATGATCCTAATATACCTGACCGGTCGTGTTTTTAATGTATTTGTGGCTTCACAAGCGACGTGAAATGCTCCTTCTATACCTAATTATCTGTTCTGAGAAGTACAGTCAAACCTGGATATGCGAGAGTTCAAGGGAGCACAATCTCATTCTCGCTTATAGAGGTTTCTCACTAACCCGAGTTTCTCGCTAATGCAGGTACATGGGTAGCGTTTCTCTCTTATAGAGGTACGCAGCAATAACAAGTCACATTCGACATATAAGTACTTTATAAGGGTAGGTATTTAGGTACAATATTGACGAGAAAACAATACAAAAACAATGGTAGGAAGTTCCACGATGTTAAATTTGTAATTTGTTTTGTCATTTGTTACTGTATGTGTGTATCTTTTATGTATGTATGTATGTATTTTTATTGTAGCTATATTGTCGCTTATAGAGGTATAGATAAGTAGCAGTCTCACTTCCGGAGGTCCATGAGGGAAAAACGACTCTCTCTTACAGAGGTTTCTGTTTCTCGCTAATAGAGGTTTTGGGAGCTTAAAATGACGGGTCCTGCCTATTACTCTCACTTATAGAGTTTTCTCACTTATCCAGTTCTCACTTACCCAGGTTTGACTGTATACACTTTCTTTCCTTGAACTTTCCATTTATATTTTTACATGTGAAAATTTGCTTATCATATCGTGAAAGAAGAAGAAGGAAAACAAAAGAGAAATAAATGATCTTTAGTGGTAGATATTGTTCAATGTAGCGTAGTTAATGACACCAATGTGAAAATCGACACTGTTGAAAATTTATGATTTTTATTTTCCGAATAATGTAGATATTTTGAATAATTTAAAATTCAGATTTAGGTTTTGCAAATATTTTACATAATAGGTATAATACCGACCATGTCAATAGAAAGTTAAACTTCAATTTTTTATTACTTTTCTTTTTAATGTATTTTTTTTGCCTTGTATTTAGTTTCATGTTATTAAAAATTGGTTTAACAGTTTTCTTATTGCATTAAAATAGGCAATTGAATTAATTAGTTGGGATGTTTACAAAGTAATTAGCTTTACAATGTATATCAACACCTTCATTGACAAGAATAAATTAAAAATGGTTCAATTTTCAAATAAACAGATTGTTAAATTTTGTTGTAATTTTTTACTGCTACGATTATTTAAGATTTAAAAAAAAATAATGTTAACTGATAAGTAAACAAACATACACACTATACACAGTAAAATTTAAACTTGGCTTTGATTAGTTCTGAAAAATCTAGCTAATTCAATAAGTTTTCTGTTTTATAATTTCGTTATTTTATAATGCTTGTTTAAGGAAGAATATAAGAAGTTTTATATCGGAAGTTAAAAAAACTTTTCAACCAACCGATAACCGATGTAGATATCAAACATAAAAAAAATGGAAATTTCAAACATGTAAAACAGATGAGTGTATGTGACTTTAAATCAATATATAAGGAATAACTGAACAGTTCACGATGTCAACGTAACATATGGCCTATATATAGGCAGATGCTGTTTTGTTTTTTTCTTGCTTAGAGTTACCCAAAAAAAATCCAAATATTTTGGTTGAGAAGCAAAATAAGATTTTTCTTCAGAGCAAACAGAAATTGAAATGATGATCCATTAAAAAATTAAAATAGGTAGGTAGTTAATTTTTCAGTTATTTAAATCCAATTCAATTTTGCTTTTATATTGTTCAACTTTAAGTAAACAATAGGTAGGTATGTACATTTTATTTATTTGTCATGGAAATATGATCAAAGGTAGGTACTATTAAAAATAATAGGTTGGAAAGTACATTTTGAACATTTTATCATAATTTATTTTATATTTTGTTTATCGCCAACACAATATATTATGAGCATTATAGTTGTTATATACAAATTTTGTTTAAAATTTTTTTAACAAATAATACCTATATTTTATTTTATTTATATCAATTATCATAAATTAAAATTAATTTTCCATAGTTCTAACATCATATAGTTTTTTTAGTCTTCAACTATTTTCAACCAATTTTTTTCTTTTCTTAATACCCATAAATAGATTTTTCTTTAGTTATTTTCTCATCGATATTTTTATGTGTTTCACAAATGTTCACAAATGCAGAGATATTACTTCGAACTTATAATACTTACAGTTTCAGAAACTGAAATAATTATACAAATATGTTTACAGCACATCTGATTATATGGGGCTGAAAAATTTGAAAAAGATCTGACACATTTTCACATTCAAAGTTTCGAAGTATGAGTAACATATGCGAAGCTAACATGCAAAAATCGACATGCTCATTTTGTGTAAAAAAGTTAGCGATGGTTTATGTTTCACTGTATTGGTTTCTACCCGAATATCGACTTATTTTTAGCAAAAAATCAACGAAAACATATTTAAATGCAAGCCAAAGAGTAGTTTTTTAATCGAAACCCAACAAGTCTATCCCATGTTTTAAATACTTTATTTTTCTCAAATCCAAGCAAATACCCATTTGTCCCAGTCATACTTAAAACTCTTCTCTCAAGGTTCATGCAAAATCAGAAATATCCATGTAATTATATGTTTTGTGTTCTTACTTCAATCTTAGACGCTTATGACCTCTGTTGTCGAGCATCTATAATTTACAATATCTGTCTATAGTGTCTTACTTCGTCTTCAACTTTTGGAGCATTTTTTATAGGAAATATATGCTATTTTAGCTTATCCAATTTTTTTATCGCTCTTAGGCAAATTGAATAAATGTACCCAAAATATTATTATAATTTATTATTATTATTATTTTGAAGACAAAATAAATTAGCATATTTTAAAAAAATATAGTTATATATTTTTGTCCAAATAACGATTTCGGTGCTCATTAAATTTCGACCCTCGGGGCAATTGCCTACATCGTCTTATGATTAAAGCGCTCTTGTAAGCCTGAGACTCTTCACTCTACAAAGTATGGAAATATTACACAAATTCAGAGTTTTTCAGGCAAAAGCCGATATGTGTATTCTACTTTTGATCTTTGCATAGGTACCTTTACTCGAAATATTTTTAACTTTTGTACATAAATTAAGCAATTTTTTTAAATAATTTTCACCCAAATATTGATAAAAATTAATTACTTAACTGTTATCGAGTTAGAGGTTTTTTGTGTTTGGTGAGAAATTATGGTTTTGGGACATGTCGATTTCTGCATATTAGCTCCTCATATTATGTTAGAAATTTCTTTGAGTTATAAATAAAAAAAACTTCTCCTCAAATGTAATCATATGTGGCATACATATTAATTTTTAATCACAAACATAATAAGTATTATATTTATTGCATTAAGTCTAACAAACATAAAACTGAAATTTAGAAACAAATATAAACTTTTCTTAATTTTACAATGTAAGTTTCCTATTTAATTGAAACTTATTCACAAATCTTTTTACATAAATTTTAAACATGAATTACCTGTATTTATATAATGTATTTTATATTATACATTTACAATAATTGTCATCGTCAAGTTACTAACAATATGGCCATTAACTTTTCTTGGGTTTGTTTATTTTTAATATTTTCATTCGAAAAATTTATAAGCATTTATTTTTAAATCAAGTTTTTATTTATAGCGGAAATGCATTAGTTCCTTACCAATTATCCTGTGGTCCACTTTAGTACATTTTATAATTAAATTTTTCAGTGTAAGCTCACAAAAAGTTACTCGTTTAGCAACAGTTTGATGGGTAAATGTTATTATGTCAAAAATCAAAAAAGAAACAATTTTCGTTTAAATGCCACCAAATTTTTAAAACGATGAACAAAAATGAAGAATTTTTACAAGATTGGAGGAAAGAATTTGCTATTATCAAATATGCTTATGTTTTAATTGAATAATATTGAGTAATTTGGATTGTATATTAAAAAATAGAGCGGTTTTGATAACATTTTTTTTATTGAATCTTTAGGATGTACCTAACCTTAGTAATTGATACATTACTATCAAAATCAAAATTACAATATGCAAAAATTAAAAAAAAACCGGTAAGTAGATGATAGAGGTGTAAACATAACATAAGTATAAAAAACAAAATTTTAGCGTTATTTTAAATCTTCGTATTTTACCGACAATAAGTATACTATATTAGTGGAGAAATTAGAAAATATTAATTTGAAAGTGAGTCATATATCAGGCAAAAGATCAGGGACAGACTGGCGCAAAAAAGCGGCGCGGGCAGAAGACTCAGTAACGGCGCACATAGCTTTTCTTTGCGGGAGGGGAGTTGATATAGTGGCTATGCAAGGGACTAGGTAAATATATTGGGAATTGACGGAAAACGTGTGACTTCTGGTGGCAGAAAACTGGTACCATTTAAGAATACAATTTAATTGACGGCTGATATTGCTTATGTGCTATTATTTGCTGTTTGTCGCGAATAATAATAATAAACAAAAATGGAATTTGCAACCGGCGGTGATAAGAGGAGGCGAGGCGAGACGAAATGGTGAAAACAATTCCTGGAACTGAAACCTAATCAAAAAATAACAACTAAGGCAGGCGCTCGGCCGGGCGCAGCGCATAAATTAGGTACAAGCTGAACAAATTTTCAGAATCGTCAAAAAAATTAAAGATTTGCGCCAAAAAACTAATTGATTTTTCACCCTGACTAGTGGCGAGCGGCGTCAAACTCGCCCGGCGCACATGGCGACGTCCTTTCGCCCTTGGGCCTATTCCGTACCTGCAAAAGATCGATAAGTACCTATTTCATTTGTAGACACTTATTTTCTAATTTTTATAGTGGTGCTAAACTATGGATAGAAGCTATAGAAATTCAATAATGTCAATTATGAAATATATAAAAGTGGTAGAGAACAGATAAGTTAATGACCTCAGTTGTCGATCGTCTATAATCTGCAATCTAACAGATGAGCGGTAGGGAACAAGTGCATTTACTTTATCTCGAAATATAAAAAAATATTACGATCTTACGCAAGTCAAAAAATAGTGCTGAACTTGATTCGTCAATCGTCATAAAGATATGCCTGGCGTTAGTGTCAGCACCTTTCTTTTTTAATAACTATTGTATTATATTTTATAATTATTTGTTAAACAAATCACAGAAAAGTCTATGCAATTGTTAGTTTTGATTTTTCAATACATTAAATATTTCGCTCAGTTAATTTGTTAAACAGGAAAAAATCATAATTATAAATTATATATAGTTAAACATAATATTTTAACGTCTATTAGGTATTATTTGGGTTTTCAAAAATTTAAATTAAAACATTTTTTTTTTTGAAAAAAACACACATTGCCGATTTTTTCTATGTATTTTTAGGCCGCATAGAAAAGGGATACAGGAAAAAAATTTTATCGTTGTTTTTTATTAATTATTTACAGAAATTAAAATGCCAGCAATAATGTGCATAGTTTGGTCACATTCAAAAATAACACGTGAGAAGTATTACAGATTAAACAATAATTATTCCCATTTTACATTACTTATTATTACACATATTTAGCAAAACAGTTTTAGAAATTTACTGATGTTCTTATATAGTAGGTATACGAACAACACTATAGTACATGGTAATAGTGATTAGGTAACAATATTTATTGCCAAAAGATCGGCGAAAATATTTAGTTTTTAAAAATAAATTTGTAATTTGTAAAATTTACGGTTCCCGAACATTCACATGCGGTCGGTTAATTATACATTGATTATAGTTATTATAAGTATAATAATATTTATAGTTATTATATAATTATACAGAGTGTTAATAAACACGAAAAAAATTCTAATAAACCCAGGTCCAATAATGCGTTATTGATTATGTAGTAATTTTTTTTCATTTAAGCCATATTTAGAAAACCATTGAGTATTGGATCTGAGTTTATTAGAATTTTTTTTGTTGTTTTGATCTCTACTCACCTGTCAAAACGTAGACAGTTTTTTATTAACATATTGTATATTAATTATTATAGTTATCAGCGTCGCGCGTAGCTAGGGCCTGGCAAGCGGGATCCGCGCCAGGGGCGCTTACCCCGAGAGGGCACAATCAGCAAAATCAACGATGCTAATATAATTATTTTCAAGCATAGAGCGATCTGGTTTCGGGGACTTGCGATCTAGTGTCGGGGATTTGGGATCTAATGTTGGGGATTTGCGATCTAGTGTCGGGGATTTGCGATCTAGTGCCGGGGTTTTGCGATCTAGTGTCGGGGATTTGGGATCTAGTGTCGGGGATTTGGGATCTAATGTTGGGGATTTGCGATCTAGTGTCGGGGATTTGCGATCTAGTGCCGGGGTTTTGCGATCTAGTGTCGGGGATTTGGGATCTAGTGTCGGGGATTTGGGATCTAATGTTGGGGATTTGCGATCTAGTGTCGGGGATTTGCGATCTAGTGCCGGGGTTTTGCGATCTAGTGTCGGGGATTTGGGATCTAATGTTGGGGATTTGCGATCTAGTGTCGGGGATTTGCGATCTAGTGCCGGGGTTTTGCGATCTAGTATCGGGGATTTGGGATCTAGTGTCGGGGATTTGGGAACTAGTGTCGGGGTTTTGCGATCTAGTGTCGGGGATTTGCGATCTAGTGTCGGGGATTTGCGATCTAGTGTCGGGGTTTTGCGATCTAGTGTCGGGGATTTGCGATCTAGTGTCGGGGATTTGGGATCTAGTGTCGGGGATTTGCGATCTAATGTCGGGAATTTGTGATCCAGTGTCGGGGTTTTGGGATATAGTGTCAGGGATTTGCGATCTAGTGTTGGGGATTTGGGATCTAGTGTCGGGGATTTGGTATCTAGTGTCGGGGATTTGCGATCTAATGTCGGGAATTTGTGATCCAGTGTCGGGGATTTGGGATCTAGTGTCGGGGATTTGCGATCTAGTGTCGGGGATTTGGGATATAGTGTCGGTGATTTGCGATCTAGTGTCGGTGATTTGCGATCTAGTGTCGGGGAAATGAGAATCTTGCCAGGGGCGTCGATAATCCTAACTACGACGCTGATAATTATACAAAGACATTAAAAAACGGCCCGGAAAGAACGACCGAAAAAATGTCAGTTTTCGGACCCTCAAATTTAGAACCGAATTCAATGTCAAACTATTATTTATAATGAGACTGTAATCATAGAATAATTTTAAGTCGGGTACCTATATAATTGATTTTAGAAATACTCGCGGTTAAAGTCTCCTTCTATTCAGCAAGTATGACTTTTAGATTTTTACTGCACTAATGTTCATGCTGAACAAACGTCTCTGATAGTATGTAACGATTTTTTAGGTAGCTGATTAAGTTTATTGCGAGCGAACATACAGCACTATATAATTTTAGATATTATTTATACAAGGTGGGGCACAGCAAATAGCGATTTTGAAAAGCACGGAAATTGTGCTTAACTGATGGAAGGTGGTGGGGATGCAGTCGGCCATATTCCAGACACGTTAGCATTCAGTAGAAATGGAGCAGTGGACATCTCAGCATCGCGCGTACGCTGTCAAAGCGTTTTATCAAAATGGCAGCTCTTACATGCAAGCACGTCGTGCTTTTCGCACCCATTTTCAAATTTTTGTGGGGTTACCTGAAGAGCAAAGTTTATCAGGATAACCAAGAACAGTTGAAGCACTGAATGGACGTGTCCGACAGGAGGTGGTTCAAATCCCAGTGGCAATGCTGTGGAATGTGATCAATAACTTCAAAGTTTGTTTGGAAGAATGTCTACGCCTGAACGGGCGTCATCTTACTGGAGTTATTTTTAAAACTTAGTTATATTCACTTAATTTTCTTGCTTTTTTATGTACTTTAAGGTGGTAAAAATACAATTTTGAAAAATTGATGGCATTTGTTTTTTACAGCCTTTTCTAAATCGCTCTTTACTCTGCCCCATCCTGTATATTGGTATCATTTCTTTTGTATGGATCAAAATAATGCAAGATTTACATCAGTGCTGAAAAAATAGTCATAATTGCTGAATGAGGGGTGATCATTTTGACCCTCTGTATTTCTGAAACCAATCATATGCTCAACGTAATATTTTTCTGTGATTATTGACTTTTCATAACTAAGCATTTGACACATAATTCGGTTTTAAATTTGGAGGTCCACAAACGTTCTTTTCAGAGCGTATTCGCTACGTGCAAAGCGTTGAGCCGCAGTTGTGAAAGACAATGAGCGCGCATGGTGGCGAACATGGGACATTTTGTTAGGCTACATCATTTTCATCATCTGGTTATTATGTTGTCCGTTTAGTATGACTCAATTGCCATTTCCCTTGAATGTCATTATAAACGGACGCTACTGTATAGGAACACATATTATGTAATAACACCTGTATTCTATGAAGTATAAAATAATTATAAAAGCTGTCAACCACAAGATGTGTGGTCGGAAACCGGATTATTCGGCTCTCGAATATCACGAGAACTAAGAATTGAGATTATGTAAATTACATTGTATATTATATAAACATATAAATAAAATTTGAAAAAATATGTAAAAATAAACATTATCTACAATTTACCCTGCATTAAATTTAATATAAAAAGTAAAATTACAAAAAAATACATACAAAAATCGGCCCTATAATACAACATCTGGAATTCACATTTTAATGTATAATACTGACCAATTTGTAGGTCACCACTTATTTTAAATTGATCTATTTTATAGATTTGTCACCTTTTCTTAGATAATGGAATGTTATTTCATTTCAAACATGCTTGCGAAAAAGTGATTACAGTTTGTTTCTGCATTTCTCTCAAATCTGTTTTTTACACAACGTACATTATATAATGTCATTGTTGACAAATTTGCGATTTTATAAGACAATATAACAAAGTGTGTACTTACGGAAAAGGCGTAGCAAAAAATAAAAGCCAGATTTAGGTTTCAGAATGATAAAAAAAGTTCATGTCAACACAAAAAAGTCATCTTCTTTTCGTGTTCCAAGACATTTCAAGTTACAATTTAATTTAAAAGGACAAATAAAAATGCAATATTATGAATAAAATATAGCTAACCTATTGTGTACTGTACTCAGTATTCACATATAATAATAAACATTAAAATAAATGATACATTTTTTCTTTGTACCAGTTTTCATAGAAATTATTTATGTTACAATTGAATTTCTTAATTGATATAGTTTTGTACGAGTAAATGAATAAATTATTATTAGTGCAAGCAATTAATTTTTTTTTTTTTCAAAAAAATAGTATTAAAACTTAAAAGTCTGGCTACAAAATTATGCAGATATGAACTTTTTTTCGTCAAATTCGGAATCTGATTCTATCTTAGATTCTTGTTACTATTTTCTATTTTAGAATATTTCTAAGCATTGACGGCCCGTGGGGAGGGGAGGAGAGGGATTAGCCTACCCCAAAATAGCGTCCTGTCTACCCCAACTGAAGATGTGAGAGCAACACTAGCATATTTAATACTGTCAGCTTTCATAAGTCACTAGCGGTTACTCGTGACATCGCTCACGTATATTTCGATTTTTATATGCCCAGTAATAAAAAATCCCGTGTAGGTATAATAATCAATACTTTACTAACTTGCTTCGCTCATTCGCTCGAATTTATGATTACTCAACATCCGTTGCATCTCTCCTTAGGGGTTGTCTTAAAACATTTTATTATTTGTTTTGAAGAGTATTTATACACGCCGGGAATACGATTTTCTATACAAACATTTTCACCCCTCTTAGTGGTAGAAAAATCATTACTTAATGCACCTATATACCCTGCAAGGAACATAAATCTTTTAAATTTCATGTTTCTATTTTCAGTGGTTTAGGCTGTGAATTGTCAGTCCAGTCAGTCAGTCAGTCAGTCAGTCATGGAACTGTTTTATATATTGTATAGATGGTGGGCCTATAGTCTTCCGAAAAATGCGGTTCCGCCGTCAATGTTTCTAAGACTACATTAATTGAGAAAAATAAAAAGATGACAGTTCTATTGGATCAAATATGGCTTTTTAAATATTGTGTATGTTGTCCATAATAACTTTACACATAATATTTATCTTATTAAGGAATAGAATGTCTCATTAAATGATTTTTCATATTAATTATGAACATAAAATATTAAATACTTCTAATATACGAATAGAATTAGTTATCATACATAAAATTGTTATCTATGGCATTTATAAGATGGCGATCACAGAAAGTAAATATATATCTACAGTGTTTACTGAATTGGAAAATTTTCGTTTTATTTATTCACGATTGGAAAATATTAACCACACTGTTAACATTTCATATACATTGCATAATTTCGATTATGCATTATCATTTTCACTTTCAACGTTATAATATGTTTGGCATTTTCATTTTTAATTATTTTTCTTTTCAATAAATGGTTCGTCAATACATAGTACACACAAAAATATTTTATGACATTTTCTGGCACTTCAGTTTATTTTAGCACAGTCTTTAAAATTTCACATTAATTTAATTAAGATTTTTTTGTCGAAACTGTTTATAATACTGCAGTTTGTCATTGCAGTAACAAATATTTATTATTTTTAGTTAGGTAGTATGTATATTACCTATTTCTATTTTAAAACAATTTTTTCCCGTAAAAGCAATATTATAATTTTTACAATAATATAATATGATGAACACAAATAAAAATGATAATTTTCATTTATTTGCTTTAAATGATTTCTTTCATATATAATTTATTAATGACTCGACAGATATTGAGGTCTAGAAACATTTAAAATATTCGTGATTTCTCAATAACATTTTTGACAATCAAAATATTATAACACGCAGATTTTTTTAACTTCTATGAATTTTTATTCCAAATTTCAGAGAAACATTTTTTATTTTATATGTACATAAATTACGTTATATTTACAACTGACCGATTTTATCGATCATATTTATCCATTGAGCCTTAAATATATATACAATATTCACGCAATATTAAAGGAAAATATAAAAAAAAATATTGTAGTGTTAAAAAAATGCAAGTTAAAAATATTTACATTTTCTATCATATATTTCGTTAAAAATTTTAATTTTCGTTGAGTTATTTCAAAATCATAATTTTTTCGGAGAGAAAATTAAAGACATTCTATACTCGATATAGATAGAACCTACCAAATAATAATGATAAACAGACAATGCTTTAAACGTTTGTATATATAATATTTAGTACTGTTCATTTTTGAAGAAATTCGATTATAATTTTAAAGACATCTATAGAAAAGAGTGTTGCCGTATCAGTATTGATTTAATATTTATTATTTATCGACATTAGACGATTATCTTAGGAGATGGTACAATGATGTTATTTGAAGAGCTTCATATAGTCCCGAATAGAGATATAATAAAGTAATAAGTGCCAATATATTAAGGGAGCTATTGGATAGCCCAGCTGATCCCGTTTGCATCGCAGCAGGACGCTCACCTGGAAAAAGGAAATAACAAATTTCAATGTCCAGCTGTTACATGATTACTTTTTTTAGTCCATGTCCACACTAGACTGATATTTAACGACTGTTGGTTCTCCTGAAATATATCACAAAATAAGTGTACATTGCTAGTGGATTTGTTTATCAATGCATAATATTATACAGGATGAGACACATAAAGTGTTACAAGTCAATATTGGTTGTAGCAAAAAAAGTTTTGATTAAAAACTGTTTGATATCAAGGGAGACGTATGTTGGTAAAATAGATTTTCTTTTTGATTGATATGTTAAGGTTAGGTTAAGGCCACCTCCATTTTTTATCCAGACCATATGGATTTTTTTTACGGAATCTCGTAGCCGTTACTGAGACGAATCCAACGACCCATAACATGATGTTATTCAAGGCTATAAATAAAGAAGTTGTGTAATATGAAAATTCAAATTCAAATTGTTTATTACTCCTGCAGCGTTACTATCAAGTAGCCTTGTTTCGCAATAATGATTCGACTGTTTAAATTTGACATTTTTACATTAATTATAGTAACTTGATAGTAACATTTTAATCAATAAATTATTAGTTATTTTCATATTATCTTGAATAAGATCAGGATTTATTTTATTTATTTATTGTAGATTATAGACGCGTCGACATCTCAGGTCATTAGCGTCTTTCAACTACACTAAATAACAACTATCTTAAAACTAAATAACATCACAAAACATCCATGAGCGCAGGCGGGATTCGAACCCACGGCAGTTCAGTCCAGAGGTTGCGGCACTAAGCACGCTAACCACTAGGCAGATCAGGTAATAGGTTGTTGGATTCATCTCAATAACGGCTACGAGATTCCGCAAAAAATCTATATGGTCTGATTATGTGCCTCACACTGTATAGGCAGAAGCAGATAATATACACTAATTTGGCGATCATCAAAATAGGGATAGGATTATATTCTAAAATGTCGGCGTTTCACACCATTTAGACTATATTAAAAGGGGGCGGGGGGGTAGAGAGACGACTGTATTTCTAATGTAAAAAGGTGCGCTACAATAGTTTTAACATAGTTCTCAATGGAACTATCTCTCTAAGTGTACGATTTTGTAAAGTTGAAGATAATATATTGAAGAACTCACCGTTTAAAACGTGAACTCGAACACTTGCCACATCTGCGTTTGAAGGACTGCACGAATATTTGCCAGAATCAGACAGATCAGCATGTTGGATTAAAAGGAAACTTGTAGTCACGTCTCCTTTTTCGGTTATAACACTTACGCCCCCTCGCGTTGAATCATAGCTGATAACCTGTAATTATAATATTAAAATTGATTTTTAAACTAGAAATTAGCAATCATTAATCAATATGGTTAACAAGGTCATTCTGACAGCCAGGGCCGGATTTAGGGGAGGGGAACCGGGGCTACAGCCTCGGGGCCTCCACAAAAGAGGGGGCCCCACAATAGAGACTTCGGAAATCTATACTTGGTTTCAAAATAAATTATTTACTGGAAAATTCGACTGAAAAAAATTGTCCACTTTATTTGGAAAATAATTTGGGGCCAGGGGGCCTCTACTCCTTTGTTGCCCCGGGGCCTCCAGACCTCTAAATCCGGCATTGCTGACAGCCTTCTCAGAGACCACGATAATCTATCGATGGGATAGTCTAAGGCTAGTAATAGACGACCGTATAACACGCCGCGTTTTCCCCGCCGGAATGAGAAGAGTGTTTTCTAAATTGAAGGAAATATATAAGCGACAAACACGTTTTAGTCGCTGGCCGAACGTAATGATCGCATTTTGTACGCGGTAAGTAAGAAACGCCGGCAACACAAGACATTGTTTATTAGTTGATGGATTTTGATGCGGTTTTCACGATCATTTAAGAGAATTTTCTGAGAAATGTACAAAACAGATTGAAAATCGACTACGAACATCATTTTAATTTTTTTTTATTTTTCGCTCAACTTTTCAGGTGGGTAATAACCCACCTAGTGGTTTTTCAGGTGGATAATTGTACCTATCGTACCCACCTCTTCAGCCGGCCCTGGCTTCGATCTTCTGTAAGGGTATGTTCGGCGGGATTTTTCTACTTCCTGTCATCATGAAGGTCATTCAAGGATAGTCTGTAATTTGTCTACTGTGAATGAATGAATGAATTGTAAATTATAGACGCCCGACAACTGAGGTCATTAGCGTCTAGTCAACTGTGAAGGCACTTTTAAAACAGCAGCTGCGGTGTTAATGTGTCATGTTCGGTAGTAAAGTGAAAGGCACATAAACATTAGAAACATTCGTTACTAAGCCTTGAAATAGGGCTAACATTGCAGTCTTTTTCCCGCAAATACAAACCGACAGCTTTATAAATTTGCATAGATAACAGTACTAAAAAACTTTGTGGCCAAACACTTTTATAAAATCCCTAAAAAATACATAGCTATTTCAATTTGTGTTGTTGTTTGTTTGAATATATTTAATCTGGAAATTGAACAATATGAACGACTGTATAATTTAATTGTTTTGTTTTTTTAATAAAGGACGCTCGGATTGAGCGCGTATTAAAAGGAACGTATTAAGGGGATTTGTTTATTAAATTGCTGAATGTGCTGACATCAAAACAAATACGTTACAAAATATTTTTTGTCTTAAAATAGATACCGCGTTGCTCCGAAAACTATTTTAGCCGCGAAATTTAGAGTAAAATCAACTTTTTTGTAGTTTCGGACCCATTACAACAATAACTTCCTATGGGACGTTAATAGAGCAACAGACAGTGAAATCTGAATAATTTTTAATAAGAAGGATTTGGGATCGTACTGCCTTCCCCCAGAGAATATTCTCTATTCCTCTTTTGGGGAACGCCTCCCAATTTGTCCACCTCTAAAATATCGAAAGAAAGAAAATAATAATTTTACTTTGAAAATAATATAGGTAGATGTATTTAAAAAAAAATCTTGAGTGAAATAAATTGTGGTAACATGTAATAGGTATGTATATATTGACACAGAATACCTTAAAATATTAAAAAAATTCTTTTCTAAGAAGGCAGAGTCATATTACATATTTTAACAAGAAACTTCTGAAAGCATGTAGGTATAAAATATACAGAGTGAGGCATTTGTTAATTGCATTTCTTTCACAGAAGTCAGTTTCTTATTTCGTGTTTTATTTTAGAGCGAATAAAATATTTCTTGACAATGAAGTTCTGCGCCGATTCATAAAAACATTTCTTTCAGAAAATAATGAACAATGAAGTTAATAATCGTGTCCATATTTTTATAAATAATAGTTAGTAGATTGACAGTGGACATAAATAAATAAACACTACTAATTCATATATGAGCAACGTTTCGTATTTAATCAATACTTCTTCAAGTTCTTAATGTTATAGTGTCTTTGTCATTATTATTACACACATAGAATAACATATAAAACTTATAAAAAATGTTAACTCTCGCATGTATAATGATTCGACTGTTTAATAACTGTACTATGCTTTGCAGTTTATTTAAATAGTCGACTCTCGCATGTAGTGTGTTTTCAACGTGAAATTGCTATATATAAGAAGAGATCGGTTTCCACTCTCGGGCACTGTGAAGAAATCGGTAACTCACCTAGCCGGAAACTGGGGGTTTCGGGTTCAAATCCCGACAGTGGTCATTTGATTTTTTCTTAGATATAGCTCAAAAATCATGGCAGCTTAGCTGTCTGAGATATTTATTATTTTCACCTCTAATTGTTATGTGAATAATATGGTGTGGATATAAGGGGTTTTAAATCGATTGATTTAATCATATACCAATAGATCAACCAGTTTTTAAAAATTTATTAATTATTCTACCTGCGGATGCCTTTGAAAAATTAGCCATTATTGAGATATAGGCTGATTGCCGGTTAAGTATCTAAATTTATGTAATGATTAAAATATAAAAAAATTCTTTATAATGGTAGTTTTGTATCGTTTAGTATAGAAAAAAAAGGCGTAGTCATTTTAAAACGTGTTTAATTTCTTTTTGAGGTATTCTTAGAAATATGTATATGCACTGTCGACGGTTCAAAAGTAGGCAATGTGGCCCTTGGCTTAAACAGTTTGAAGACCGCTGGTTTAGAACAACTTTGTTTACGTAAGTATGTATTTGTTTATACCAAGTTCTCTGTATAAAAAGACGTTCTTTAAAGATACAGTAGGTAGTTTCGAAATTAAATGAAACTCCACATTTGGTAGGTAACATTTTGGATTGCATTTTGTGTTATTCGAAAAGGAACAATACTATAATTTTACATATAGCTACTTGCAGATGGAGAAGTTTGCTATATCTATATAGTATATACTATATAGGACGTCGCTTTATAATATAATATTAAAATACCTACCCCGTTTCATATAAGATTTACTGAAAAGTAATGCTTTGAAAAGAGAAGTTTTGTTACATATGAGACCGAAAAAGAATAAAAAAGAAATCTGAATGTTGCCAATATGAAACTTTATAATAATTAAAATTTGACACACGTCATAAAATATAGTGACAATTAAAAAAAAAGGGTGTGGGTCTCGGGACTCCCGACAGATGCGATACATCAAAGAAAACGTTATTGAACTCGGTGGTATTCTCTATGTAGTAGTATATATTTTTTCAAAAGCAGCAACTAACTGTTATGCTGACGTAATCCTATATACTGCACTGTAGCACACGCGGTTGCGGCGTTTGAGCACGCCTGAGTCAGAAACGCAACCAAAATACACAGCGAAGTATCTATATTACATACCTACACGTGTATACATATACTTTTGCTTTACAGTACGTTCTTATGTATACTCTCTCTCTCTCTTCCCGTGCCCGAGCGCGCGGAAGCCGAGAGAGAGAGAGTGCCGCAGTGGTGGGGAGAACAGCAGCGAAGGAGCGGACCAAACATTTCGTTGCATATTTCCCCTCACGCGGCTGTTCACAGCCCGACATAAGATGTTTCACATCAAAAAATACTTAGCAGTATTTAAATAATTAAAGTCTGTCAGGGCGTCGTATTTCTTTGCTCCTTTTACACTTTCGAATTTTAATCTGTACACGTAATTATGTTGATTTGAATGAATTTTTCGGTCAGGGCTGTCGCTATATAGGACTAAATTTTAGGTTATAAAATACCTTAAAACTAAATTACAAACAAATGTTTCGTCACTATTTTATACACTAATATTGATATGAATTAACGAAAAATTATAAAAAATGAATCCGGTAATGTTTTGTGACGTGAAGACAAATCTGTTTGAATTGTCAGTTAAATCACAGTTGAAATGCTTTTAGAGAGCCTTCATTCTAGTTACCTACGAGAAAAATGTGAGCAACCTTTTGTGCCTTCAAGTCATCTTACTGTCTGGGTAGGTTCAACAATTTACTTCATGTGAAATCTGTAGTTTAAGGTTGAATATAAACCAGCTAAACAGATTAGTGTTTTCTGCTTATTCGAATGTTTTAGATCACAAAGAAAAGATTTTTAAGGTTAAATGTTGGTTCTATTTCGACAATTTTGTTTTATATTTTTGCATAATTAATTTTTACTACCAGATAACAGATCTACTAAAGTAGATTCACCCTCATGACTTGACCAGTAGATACAAATATTCGGAATCAAAAGTGGTAAAAAGACACGCTCAATCAATACAGTAGCGATTATCTGAACGTGACAAGTATGTAATATATGTAATAAAATATAACCACGCATTCATTTAACGTATCAACGTGAAATCGCTAACACGAGACGCGTACATGTGCGACGGAGTTGCCCGTAAGAACTTTCATAAACACACTAATATTGATGAATGTCCGGTTTTGTATAACGCACTTGTCTTAAGACATGTACAGTTGGGAACCAATAAAGTTACGTTTTTATCCTAGCTACCGTTTTTTTTTAAATTTTTGCATAGGTATTGCAATTTAAACTTTGATTGTAATGTATCAGTTACTAGCGTTGCATTCTAAAAATTCAACATTTTATTATACAATTCAAATTACAAAATATTATTCAAATAAAACATAATAATAATTTAAACGACAATAAATAGTATATTGTGCGACTAGTGGGAGAAAGAGGAGATTCCTCGAGTGTGAATTTTGCCGCACTCGCTACGCTCGTGCGGTAAAACACACGAGTGGAATCTCCTCTTTCGACCAATAGTCGCACACAATATTTTGTTCGACTACCGCAAGAAATATGTCATTTCGTGGCTCTGCTAAGCGTGGGCGAAATAATGGGTACGACATGATTGATTGACGAAACTATCAACACTTGTGTAAACGTTCCCCGTAATGAGCGTGGGCGAAATGGCATTTCGCCCACTCTCTACGTCTACAGGAGCGTGGGCGAAATGCTATTTCGCCCACTGTCTACGTCTACAGTCAGAGAATTCATTATTTCGCCCACTCTCAGTAGAGCCACGAAATTACATATTTCTTGCGGGTGTTGAACAAAATATTATTTATTTTTATTTTTGACATATATCACACTAAATTCGTTGCTAAGCTACTAAAAAAAATCAACATTTAAAAAAACAACTGTAAACATTATTGATTACCCAACTGTACATGTGCCTGTAGTGGGAAGGTACACATTGCGTGTGTAGAAATAACAGATAAAAGATGAAGAGTCGCCTTAAAAGAATTTTTTCGTCGCCATCCACCTGGTTCGCACGTGTATGGCACGTGCGGCATGCGGTCCGTGTGAAAACACAGCATCCTTGAATAAGGAGACAGGAGAGGACCTGCGAAGATGAAGAAAAGAAGGAGAGAAGCGTCTTCATAGTACCATAAATTCGTTATGGGAAGGTCGTGCTCTGGATTATATTAACATATACATGCAAAGTGTTGCATAAAAAGACGATTTCATGAACCGTTTTCAAGATATAAATATGAATATAACAGGCTCAGAATACGCAAATCGACTCATCAATTTATAGGGACGATTAGCCAATCCTGTACGGATTAAAATATTTCATAACGCAATATTTTTGAGTTAGTAGTTGTGGACACAATATAATAATTATTAAATCAAACAATGATCCCTTTCCTCGATACATTCACGTAACCCATAGGTAGTGAATAATTTTATTTTTTAACAATATCTATCAACAGATTATGCCATCATGATATGTTTGTTAGGTTATACCGGAAAAAATCAGAAGCCACTGTCGAGACTTGAACCAATCTCCGGCTAGGTTGAGTTTCCAATTACTCAACAGAATCTACTCTCGGGCACTGTGTGAGTAATTGGAAACTCAACCTAGCCGGAGATTGGTTCAAGTCCCGACAGTGGCTTCTGATTTTTTCCTGTATAGCCTAACAAACATATTATCATGGTGGCATAATTTGTTGATTGATATTGTTAAAAAATAAAATTTAGTATATTATTATTATTATTAGTATATTATTAAAATTAGTATATTATTAAAATAAATTCTTCTTTTTTTATTTATTGTAGATTATAGACGCGTCGACAATTTAATATCATTAGCGCCTTAATTACATTAAATAACAAATCACTTAAAATTAAATGACATCACAAAACATCCATGAGCGGAGTTGGGATTCGAACCTACTACAGTGTGATCCAAAGGCTGCTACGCAAACCGTTACACCACACTGTCTTCATATAATATTCTTCTTATTATTATTATTATCTAAGTAATAAAGAGATCAAGTCTTTATTGGTTATTCGAGGTATCGGCGGCATTGAGATCATTTTGTGCGGCATACTGCGCCTGTGCAATCCAGTTTCTAAATACATATAAGTTATTTTTGAAACATTCTGTATAATATCGTCCTCTACTGTTTCACCGCATAAAGGAAAGCTGTAAATTATTGTTTGGAAAAGTTTATCGGAAAAAACCATCCTATAGTAAAAAATAACATCAATTCACGAGATAATATAGTTATAAAATGATGTTACTGGTACGACTTTCGATTTGTCTAAAACATTTTCATTTCAGAGCCCATTTTGTTTTTTATTCAACTGAACATTGCCTCAACTTATAATATTAACACAAAAAGTATTATTGATGAAAACTTTATATGGAAATTTAGTTAGATATATATTGTCCAGGCACGAATTAAAAAAAAATATAAGGAAGTAATCGTTTTTAATACATTGAAAAACAATGCAAACTTTGAAGTAAGCGCCATCTAGAACAATTTATTTGAACAAAGCAAACACATTTTTACTTATTTTTTCCTGCCATCTGTTAGCAAAATAACTAATTCCTTTATACTAGTGCCGCGGTTGTATTCCTTTCTCGTTACCTCCACCACTACTTTCGCCACGTTTTATCCATATTGGATCGAAATCACTCCTACCTACCGCGCCGAAAGAAGTTTCACTTCAAAAATAATATTTTAATGAAAATTTACTGTAGATAATAGACGTTCGACAACTAAGTGTCTCGAATGAAAATTAAAATAAATTATTTAAAGTATATTTCAAATGAAAAAGTTTTCAAATTAAACTGAAAAAAGCTGCACATAGTGATTTATTTTTCAGTCGCCAATCTAAGTTAAAAAATGGGAAGCTCCTCGTGACGCGTTAACGAGGTTACAGTTGTAACATTTACAGCTGCAGCGACATCAATAAAGAGTGGACTTGTGGATGTTCCAACAAACAGTATCAGTGTGTGCCAGTGGGCGCTTTAATAACGCTCTATCGTGCTTTCTCTATCCTCCTGGGTGGGTGCACGACGCAGGTTACCTAAATGTACACTACTGGAACTAATCTTTTAAGCTTATTGGGATCTGGCATGTAAGGAATTTACTTGTAACGTAATCAATCTGACATGAAAAGGTTAATTGTAAAATCAGTGCAATAGGAAAAATAGATCTCGATCAATGGCACGGGTGTTGAATATTTGTCAATGGGCAAAACTACGAAATTCCGTACAAGGAGAAATAATTGTGAATGCGAGATATATTACTAAAGTGAAACTTTATTAGTCTCGTTCGGTTACGGATGTCGAGAGTCACGTCACGTCACATCCATTCGATGACCGAACAGACCAGTACATATCAAATAACAGCGACGGTTATGTTAATAACTATAATATATTGTTCGTCTACATAACTAATATCGTACGAATATTCAGTCGAGCAAATACCCATTGACCACCAACGATAGAATCTGGATTCTTACGTTCGTCTCCAAATTGATCAGGGTTCAAATTGCATTACCAAAACCACGTAAACAAAATTATAATATAGTTGCGGTGATTTCGGGTTAAAAGCGTTTAGGGTTATGGCAATAAATTTTCACTTGAACCGTGGTTTCATAAATCGCACCGTAGTTTTTTTATGCAGAAAAGATACAGAAAACACGAATATAGTGATACATGCAAATTAAAAAGATATTACACTTGCTTGGAATTATAGGGTTCTATGTAACAAAAACAACTTTCCAAGAAGAACGTGTTAAAGTTTCACTATGATATTATATCTTTTATGTTTATAGTATACATGTTATAATTGGATAGCCATATAGAATTTTGTATTCTTGAAAATTACAAGATCATGAAAAACAATTCCATGTTAATTTTCGTGTATATTGTGCTAAGTGATCTATCTAGAATTATGGATATCTTCAGAAATGTAAGAGCCAAGCAACATAGAACCTTGGGTACCTAACAATATCTTATAAGTAGTTTCCGAAAAACTATAACATTATAGAACCCTATATTTCCAAGCAAGCGATTACCTACCTCAAGTTTTAGTGAGCTAGTAGTGCAGAGATGATACTAAAACAAACATTTTTTTACCTGACTTGCTTGTTTTGGACATTTGTATTAGACGCAGTCGGGTTTTTTGTTCTTTTAAATACATTGTTTATTTTACATTTTTTTAGTTCTTTTTAAAGATATTGTTATTCATTATTAAAGGAGAGAGAGAGAGAGAGATACAGAGGGAGAAAGAGAGAGGGAGAGAAAGAGAAAGAGAGAGATAAAGAGAGAGAGAGGGAGAGAGAGAGAGGGAGAGAGAGAGAGAGAGAGAGGGAGAGAGAGAGGGAGAGGGAGAGAGAGGGAGAGGGAGGGAGAGGGAGAGAGAGGGAGAGGGAGAGGGAGAGGGAGGAGAGGGAGAGGGAGAGGGAGAGGGAGAGGGAGAGGGAGAGAGAGAGAGAACTAAGGTTATTATCGTCTATTGATAATATAGGAAATTTGAATTAATTGGGATTTTGGTGGGGGAGAGTTCAATGATCAATTAAGTAGGCTAATCATATGGGCGATTGAAAATTGAAAAAATAAATGATTTTTGGCTTTTGCACAGTGCTGTAAATGGCTAACTGAATGTTGTTCGTAATGAACCTTTGTACAGTAATTGTTATGGATGCTTTGTTTATGAATATACCATCTCACGTATAAAGGTTGCCAGTTTAAAATGTCTAAACAATATAATTATTATATTTGTAGAAATTCAGCACAAGCTGTTTTAACCCCTCTAATAGTATTAATGAAATATTGAAGACCAGTTTATTTACCGTCAAAATACAATTTGATATACAGTGTGTCTGAATCTTAACGGTATACGATTGCAATAAATTGTAAAATATAACTGAAAGCGTTAATTTCATATTACAAAGTGACGAATTATGTTTTCTCTATAAGTAAGTTTTCTTGTAACTATAGAAAACAAATATTAATAATGATAAATCCCTTTTCCATCATTAATGGGACATACTGTATACATGAAAATTAAATTATTGATCAAACAAGAAAAATGACAATGGAAATATTTTCATGTTTGTTTCATGTTTTCATGTTTTGAATTTTATTTGATCGTTAATAGAGTTGAAATATACTTTGCAACATTTTTGAATAGCAGTGAAAAACTTATGATTTTGTAGCGAGCCGTTTTTGAAATAGATAATGAAAAGTGCTATTTTATTTATCGATAAATCAAATATGTCCGAAAAAATAAATCCATTTACTATATTTTTATAAAATTTGACAAAATAAATATGAATCGTATGGTGTTTAATATCAAGAAAAATGAAAATTTATTGATTGTAATAACCGCAACTGTACAGTGTACATACTAAGAAAAGAAAAAATAAATTTCTCCAGTTCTAGGTTTTTTATAAAACTGATTTAGCAAAAAGTAAGTTTTTACATAGGTATTTTGCATGCCTTGAATCGTTTGTATAATAACAATAAGATAAAATAAGAAAAAAATATTTTCAGCCAAAGGTATATTTTATGATATTTATTGACGGGTGACATTTTATTTATTTACAAAGTATGTTATCTAAAAGTTAAAAGGCGGAATACAAAAGAGCTGTGAGTTAGGTTATATCTTTTATTTTGAACATAAAAGCTGAACATTTGGTATAAAATACAAAAAGAAGGTTTTTTGATTGTCTTTATATTAATTGTACAGGCATAAAATTAAAATAGGACCAGTTTGTTTTTGGAATGACTAAGCTCCTAGGCATAATTTATACGAGAAAATAAAATTAAAAAAAATATTTATACATATAAGAAAAGCTTTTATTTAAAACAATGTTATTGCTAAAAAGTAAAAAATAATTTTCATACATCTGGAAACTAAAAGCTATGGGGCAGTCTTATACTTAACATTGTTGCATAGTTACTTTGCTCAATTGACCGCCCCAAAGCTTTTAGTTTCCAGATGTATAAAAATTATTATTATTTTTCAGTACATTCTTTTAAATAAAAGCTTTTCCTATAAAATTAATTTTTTTTAAATTTAATTTTTTACTTTTTAGTCAATGACGTCACACAGCTCATCGCATTTTACTCGTCAAACCATATCAACGGGGCTGTAAAGAAAAAGGTAATCCACTATCTAGGGGCGTCCACAAAATTGGGTTAAGAATGACTTCAAAAAGCTCATCGTATTCTACTCGTAAAGCCCTTTCATTTGATACCCATATCAAGGGGGTTGTGAAGATAAAGGTAATCCGCCATCTTGGAGGCTTCCACCATATTGGATTTAGAACGATATTTGCATTGCCACTGAACTTATACACGTGTGCAAAATTTCAAAATTCTAGCTCAGTTAGAACAAGTAGAAATTTTGATTGTAAATAAATACATTCTACACTGTAAAAAATGGATGTAAAAATACTTTGAAAGTTAAGGTAGAATTCGCTCGATTTTACATTATTATTTATTTTTACACAGAAAACTTCATAAAAACTTGGACTTTTACTGTAAAGTTAAACAAATTTGTGATTTTTACTTAAAGGAAAATAAAATTACATAACTTGTGTAATATTCCAATAAAGTGTGTAAAAATTACAAAATAAAATGTATAGTTACATGTATAAAATGGATGAATACAAAACAAATTAATGTAAAATTAGTAGCCACGCATGCGCAATGTGTTTTTATGGAATCTACGCGATGTGGCGATACCGGTTTGCGACGCCATTGTCTCTTTGTGTGTCTATTACCAGATTAATCGCTGGCTACAAATGGATCATCGATAATCTATGTAATAATTTATAACCTAACTTCGCTGCTTTTCGATGAGTACTGGTCTGGTCGATTGCTTCGATTGGGCATGAACATGACGTGACGCTCGACATGCGTAATCAAACGGGAAAAAAACAAGGCTAATAAAGTTTTATTTTAAAAAGATATCCTACACCCTGTATGTGTGAGTTTGTATAGGTCCAGCCATATTCGCTGACGTTATATTCCTGAATTCTACGCTTGCTTACCGACAAAGGACGCTTTTTAAAAAAATGTCCCTTTTGTTATTCACTGAATAGACCGGGAGATTACAAATAAATTATATTAATAATTTCTGTCGCATATAATAGCTAATTTATATTTAAAGCACAAAAATACAAAATTATATTTGAGAGACAAAAACGCTCTAAGCTTTATTATCTTTTTAAGGAACTAGCCTTTACCCGCGGCGTCAGCCGCATTAATGTCGGTTCTAAAATAAGAAATTGGAGTAACTTGTGGATAATAACAAAATACCTATATTAGTTTATAATATTGTAACAAAACTGTTTTCTGCGTAGGCGGAATAAATATTTATTTAATATAATTAACAATTCAATAACAATAAACGCAACAACTATATGTCAATTCTAACAATCAACACAATAATAATAACGAAACAGTAATTCTTAAGCAAAGTGAAACTCTTAAATAACACTGAACAAATAACTATATTTATATACCAGGATTATTTATTTGTAAGTACTGTATTTATATTCGCAGTTCAACACGACACTGACTCACGACTGACTGACCTTTCCTTCTCGACGCTTCTATTGGAGGTAGTGCCGCAACATCTTGGGGTTTGCTACAATATTATACTAAACGCCCTGTCCGGCTTCGCCCGGGTGCACTCAATTCGCTCGAATTTACAATTAACTTATACGTTGCTCATTCGCTTCGCTCGTTCGCTCGAATTTATGATTAATTAATACCTTACTCACTCACTCACTCGAAATTAAACTGCCCGCGACTTATTATTATTATTATTGGGTATAATATTATATTTCACATCGTGTTTGACCTAAACTTTGCTTCAATCCAACTTGGAATCAATTTGATTTGCAACCGGGAAACTAGTATAGACCTAAACCTTCCGCAAGAAACAAGCTACCTATTGAATGGTAAAAACCGCATTCAAATCTGTTCAGTATAATAGCGGACTCAAACCGATCCTCACCTAGGCGAAGCCGGTCCGGACAATAATTATAAAATGTAGTCTATACAGTGAATTTCACTGAAGACGCAATAATATATGCGAGTTTTGTTTACCTGGTAGTTATGGAAAACATTAATGCATTAGAGAAAATCGTTTCACTTAAAATGCAACATCCACTAAATAAAACATGTATCACTATCAATTATATTTTAATTAAAAAAATGAATAATAGTATTTTTTTTATTAAAATATTGTTAGTCATTATTGTTAGTGATGTATGTTTTGTTTAGTGAAATTTGCATTTTAAGTGAAATGATTTTCTCTAATGCATTAATAATATTCATAACTAGGTAAAACGTAAACAAAACTTGTCAATGTTGCGTCTTAAGTGAAATTCATCTAAATCCGTTCAGTATAGTGTCTGAGATTAGACCATACAAACAAACAAATGTTCCTTCTCTACAATACGAAAAGACAATACAAAAATATCTATATTATTGAAATAATAATTGATTTCAACTGTCTGTACAAATTAATAGTTCGATTGATGATGTCAATAAAAACATTGAATAAAATTAAAGAATGAAACATGTTTTTATTTATTAAAAAATAAAAAAAAAATTTGTATGAATGTACAATTTCTGTTATTTGCCGTTTCAATATTTCTATCAACGATTTATGATTTTATTTTTTATATAACAACTCGCCACTTTTTCCAATTTCCGAAATAAAATATAAAATTATTTCATATCCACATCGCAATAAATTTAAAATTTATAATTAAAACAAGCCAATGAAATATCACTTTTATGATCAATGCAACCATTATTTTGTTTACATAGATGACATTAATTATTTTTTACGATATAATATATTACAATATTGTAATGCAAACAATCTGGGGAATTTTTAAGTATATTATAACCCTAATCATGCAAAGTTTATGGTTTTTGAATCAGGTGTGTCGTGGTCACAATCTATAGAAGTGAAACTTTTTATTCAGTACAATTTTATTATTTATAAATACATACTGTGTTCATTTATAATTTTTTTTTAATAATGTAGATATTTTGAAATTTTTCAATCAAGAAATTTTATTTAAAAATAATTTCAAAAAAATATTTTTTTTATAATAATATATTATAGACTCTTAATTAACCTACATATACCAGCAACCCTTTGTTTTTAGGGCAGTCTTCACTAATTGACCAAAAACATTGTTCCTTTGTTTACGACTCGATCTTACTCAACTCGAAAATCGAGTATTTCTTGTACTCGATTTTTCCAGTACTTGCATATTCTTAGAAAACATTAATTATTTTAAATAAATGAATGCATAATGACTGCAAACAGTATATGAAACACCTGAGTAAGAACAATGACATAACACAATGCTGTAATCAGGAAAAATTCATTAATTCAAAACCTATGTCACCGTAGGGATTTTAACCCTAAACTTTCCACTATCGCGGCGCACTGAGTTGACATTACTCACACAGTGACACACATTATTTTATTCAGCCGTATAAATCTATTAATTTATCTTAAATAAAAAAATTAATTATTTTACTGGACTTCTAGTGGAATTTGTAAGAAAACTGATAAACAAACTTATACCGTAGAAAGTTAAATTGATATTTCAGCAGCATAAATTGAAGACAGGCATTGATACAGGACAGTAATCAATGTATATAACGAAGACATTCACTTTTTCAGAAACAAGGTTGTAAGAAACCTCATTCCTAATAAATGATCCGGAACAAATCGTCACAGACTTATTCCGAATGAAGAAGATCGCAGTAGAGTTTTTTTTTCAGCGGTGAACAATCGCTACTAAAGGTTTCTAATTAACGTAGGATGGAACATCTCTTTATCTGAAGACAGCTGCTTGATTACTCCTCATGCTTTATCGATCACTGAGACACGCTTTACAACACCGGAATGCTCTCAAATATCGTATTGTTAAAATTTATAATTGCACTTTAAATATTTATCAAAAAATATTCTTACATAATATCTATGTATAAGAAGCAATGTATCGGAAACTATTCAACCGATTTTCATTATCAGACTTTCATATCATTTAAAACTATTCTTTAAAAAAAATTACCACACCTAAACTTTACAAATCACAATAATTATTAATACTCACTAAACCGACTAACTAAGTTTATCGCCATTTTTTCTTTTAGTGTGCCGCGAAGTTCGTGCAAGTAAGTAATGACAGGCGCACGCAGGCGTATAGAATTAACAGAAGTTGCCATGGCAACCATTATTTTCTGCGCTAGTGCAGAAAGTAAACCATTTTCCGCACACCTGCCTGTTAAATAGGTCATTAACGGCCGCTATACATACATCGAAAGTAACTATTTTGTAGTGGGTATGGCAAAAAATTCTTAGAAGTGCCAAGCGATATCTGTACGTTACGTTACAGTTTGTTGCAACCATTGTGCACCAAAATTTAGTTACCACTGAGGGAATCAAACGATACACATAACCAAAGGCCCGTTTATGTTAACAAACACTTTATTTCTTGGAAATAATAAAGAACTCATTTTATTTATATTCCCGTATCCACCTAACGAGCCACTTACGTAGTAAACTGATTTAAGGTTTTTTTTGTTATTAGTGTATATTTGCCTATATACCTACATAGTATAACTATGGAACATACATTATTGGGGTCGGTCGGATGGCAGGATCTAGAGGCCCGATCATAAAATTTCGACATTTCACATCATCCTGAACAGTGAACAATTTACCATCATTTTTGGAAATGTATATTTATACAGCGTGCCTGTAAAAGATCTTTACAAAATCCTACCACATATTCCGTACACCAAAATAAGCCGATTTAAGTATTTAATTATTTATTTTAGATTATAGACACGTCGACATCTCAGGTCATTAGCGTCTTTCAACTACACTAAATAACAACTATCTTAAAACTAAATAACATCACAAAACATCCATGAGCGCAGGTGGGATTCGAACCCACGGCAGTCCAGTTCAGAGGTTGCGGCACTAAGCACGCTAACCACTAGGCTATACTGCCCTCCCGATTTAAGTAAATTAACCTTAGTTGCTTAGTTTGAGCACTATATGGCCCTGAAGTTACAATTTTGAAATTATTCTTTTATTATAAATTTAAAGTAAATTATGCGATTTTGATTAAATTTGGTACGTTGACATAATTTCGCCAAAACCTTCTTCTCAAGTGTACCTTTTTTGTAGTAAATAAATTATTGAATCTAAATTTAATACTTAAACCCCTTTTCTTCCGTTGCTGTAGAAATTTGAATTGTGCAATTATTAAAAGACACTCGTTTTACTCCTATGGATAGATATTAATCATAATTTTAATTAAATTCAGGGTCGTATAGCGCCCAAACAAAGCAACTTTTTACTAAGTTTAAGTTGCTATATATATAAGAGGAGATAGGTTTCCACTCTCGGGCACTGTGGAGAAATCGGTAACTCACCTAGCCGGAAACTGGGGGTTTCGGGTTCAAGTCCCGACAGTGGTCATTTGATTTTTTCTTAGATATAGCTCAAAAATCATGGCAGCTTAACTGTCTGAGATATTTATTATTTTCACCTCTAATTGTTATGTGAATAATATGGTGTGGATATAAGGGGTTTTAAATCGATTGATTTTATCATATACCAGTTAAGATTAAGTTTACTTAAAACAGGTTATTTTGGTATAAGGAATATGTGGTAGGATTTTGTAAAAACCTTTTACAGACACTCTGTATAATATTAATATCTGTTAACACGATAACTTTCGAAAGACTTAATCAATTTAAACGAAATTTGGTACACATGTTGGAATCCATTACCGAACGAAATCTAATGCTAAAAAATGCTAATTTTAAAATTTAAAATGGAATGAAATTATACAGTGCAACATAAACAGACATAGATATATTATAATAGGATGAGCATAATTAATCTATTTGAACGATCTATAAGTTGACAGCAAAATAAAATATTTATAATATATTATATTATTTAAATAGACTATAACTATTTGTTATGTTTTTTCAGTAGCACTGTTAAACAATAATTCTAGCAAGTAGCAATCTTCTGTTTTTTTTTAATATTAAAATTGCTAGTTTTTATTTTTAAATAGTGTGCATTATTAATTGTAATTTTATTATTGATATTGTAATTAGTGTATTTGCCATATGGCACATACACTATTGGCGTCGGTCGGATGGCGGGACCTAGGGGTCGGACCAAAATTTCTCGACGTTTCATAGCCTCCTGAACACTTTGGCACCATTTTTAGAAATGTTTATATATATATGTATATATATATATATATATTATATATATATATATATATATATATATATATATATATATATATATATATATTAAATTCAATTTTGAAACAATTCTGAAATTTTTTTCGGTATTTTCGGGCCCAAAAACTTTTTTCAACCCCTAAAAACTACCCTTAAAATAGTCCGATTGGGCCCATTTTAAATAGGTTCCGTGCGGTGATGGATTCCAACATGTGTACCAAATTTCGTTGAAATCAATTAAGTCTTTCGAGAGTTATGCCGCGAACACATATATATATATATATATATATATATATATATATATATATTGTGTTCGCGGCATAACTCTCGAAAGACTTAATTGATTTCAACGAAATTTGGTACACATGTTGGAATCCATCACCGCACGGAACCTATTTAAAATGGGCCCAATCGGACTATTTTAAGGGTAGTTTTTAGGGGTTGAAAAAAGTTTTTGGGCCCGAAAATACCGAAAAAAATTTCAGAATTGTTTCAAAATTGAAATTTAACCTTTTAGTAAAGATCAAAATATGCTGCTAAAATTTTAATAAAATCGGCCCGATAGGACCGGACTTACAAATTTTATGAAAACACTAGTTTTGCGGATAGTGATTTACTTACTGAAGGGTGTATTTAATTTGGTACAGAGGCTGCAATGATAATAATATTGAAATTAAGAAAAAAATATTATTTTAAGGGATGTATTAAGGGGTTGAATTTTTTATTTTTTCCAAAAACAAACTTAAGTTCACGTATTAAAGCCACAAGGCTTGTATTAGCAAATACACTATATTGTCGGCAGGGCTTTGGCACTGCGACCCGAGTTTTTTATAAATTGTTATCCAAAATATTGTCATAATGAAATGAAAAAAAAAGTATATAGGTAATTTGAGATTTCAACCTGGGTTTGACATTTCCAACAGTTAGTAAAGCAGCCGCCTAATGACCTGAGGTAACAACTGTCCTTAGGACTTCTATGCAAAGTGCAGTAATAATGTTAATTTTCAAAATAATATGATGTTACAATTTCTATTACGGAAAATTCTATGTTTCCGCGAGCTAAAAAGTTTCACTTCAAAAACTATAATGACAAGGCTGACTTGATCATGCTGGTATAAAATATGGTTTAGATAATGACGCCTTTGTAAGTTATCTACTATGCATACGTGAAATAATATTTATAATGTTGACAGTTTCAGATTGAGAACTGCACAAATTAAGTAGATAATAATGTAGTAGCTTGCTTTAAGTTTTGGGAAAACAAAGTGGTGTCTAAAAGTGAATCACAAAGTATCAACATATTATTATCTGACGTAACAAGTATGATGAGCTTGTAAAATCGTCTCTGTCATCTAATATTAGTGACATGAATAGAACATAATATTATAAGTACATGTATACCTACTCTACAACCAAGTTGGGGCCAGCCGTGTTGTCAATAGAATAAAACCTCTAGTAAATTCTTGGAAAAAAAAGTAACAAAAACTTACACATAACTACGTATGATCCTTTGAACATAACTGCAAAAGATTATCCAAGTTATTTTTAAAGACAAGTATGTTATTCAACACCGCGAATTCATTAACGTTCGTGTACATAAAAATATTATACGTGCATCTCCGTCTCACATGTACGCGCGTGCATTTATCTTAACACATATGGCCAAATTCGTTTGAGTTTCCACGGACTCGTTGTGCCATTCACAACCGCATTCATGTGTGTATGAAAAAGTTGTACGTACATCTCCGTCGCACATGTATGCGCATTTATGTATGGATAAATTCGTTTGCACGGAAATACTCGTTGTTGATAGATGCGTGGTTTTGATTGAGATATGTGTTTAAGACAAGTACGTCATTCAACACTGTGTATTCATCAATGGTCATGTATATAAAAATAAATGTACGTGCATCTCCGTCGCACATGTACGCGCACGTACATGTCTAACCATGAATGACAAATTCGTTCGTGTTTTTACTTCGAAGAAACTACTGGCGATGAATTTGTACTGTTTTGAATCTCAAATTAGATAGAGCAATAAAGCGCAGAAGAAGGAGCGCTGACTTAGTTGCTGATTTATTTCGCATAATTAAAAACCTTCAGATATTTTCCAGGATTACTTTTTTAAGTTCGTCAGTTTACTGGAAAGTATTGTGTTTAAAACCCATTTTCGTTTCATCGTAACAGAAAAAAGTCTTTTCTATGATATTTATATTCAAGGATTTATAACACTCACCTATACTACCTTCATACTTGGCAATAGCGTTAGATGGAAAACTTTTTCTTTGCAAACTTTGAAAAACTCTTATTTATAAGTAGTGAGTTAGATCATTGTAGAACAGGCATCTACGAAACCAGAGCTTTATCGTCCATTGTGCGCCAAATAAAACATTGCTTGCCTTTTCTTTTTATATGCATGCACTCATGTAAAAGGAGCAGTAATTTTTATCAAGTCATAAATAAATCACTTCTAAGTTTCAGTTGAGACAAACTGCACTATATTCATAGTTTTTTATAGCCACTGTCTAATGTTCAAAATAAACTATGTTAATGTGGAATCATGCATTATAATCTGTATGCGACATCAGGTTAATAAACTCCATAAAAATGTTTTGTTAATTTTAACCATAAAATTTTTTATATAAAAATATAGAACCGATATATTATAGAGTGGGTGCTTACTTGATGTAAATTAATATTAAACATTTTCAATAATAATGTTCTGAAGAAGTCACTGTGTTGACGAAACAATTGTCATAAAATAAAGATATAGTTCGGATATAGTGTAAATTTAAAAAACTTCGTGTTTTATTATTATTCAAAATGTTATATAGAACCGACTTTAAAAAAGCCGCTAAAAGTTAAAAATTATAAATTTTTGAAGTTGGCGCCAATTTAATTACTAAAAAGATTAAGCTTTAGTAATTAATTTTCAAAGTTGGCACCTGCAATTTAATTACTAAAACTTTTATAGTATCTAGTTAAATTAGCGCCAACTTCAAAAACCAATTACAGATTTTTATCTTTTCAACGGCTTTTTTGAAGGCGCGGCGGTTTTGTTTTTTTTAAGTTTTTTTTTCCAATTTTGAATTGAATTGTGATTACTACTTGTAAATAATTAAGCCCTCAAGCATACCTAAGTATTTGTTTGCAACACCTAGTTCTCTTGATTGAATTTGATTACTAAAAAAAAAGGATGTGGGTGTCGGGACCCCCGACAGATGTGAAACATCAAAGAAAACGTTACTGAACTCGGTGGTATTCTCTATGTAGTAGTATATACTTTTTCAAAAGCAGCAACTAACTGTTATGCTGACGTAATCCTATATACTGCACTGTAACACCGCGTGTGTTACAGTGCACGCCTGAGCCAAGAGAGAGATAGAATGTCGCAGTGGTGGGGAGAACAGCAGCGAAGGAGCGCACCGAACATTTCGTTGCATATTTCCCCTCACGCGGCTGTTCACAGCCCGACATAAGATGTTTCACATCAAAAAACTACTTAACCAATTTCACTAAAAATTATATGGTGGCACCCCGACATCTTCCTGAACACAACGGTGTCAAAATCTTTCAAATCGATGCAGCTATTCCTGAATATAATCGGTGTACATACATTTGAAAACATTCATACGCGTCGAATTAATAACCTCCTCTATTATTGAAGTCGGTTAAAAATTAATAAATTCGTAAGTGTTGTCCATATCAATAAAGGAAGAAAAAGAGTTGTGGATTATAGACGATCGACAACAGAGGTAATTACATATGAATAAATATTACGTGTTGTATTTCATATAAATTTTTGCGTGTCACAAATTTACAGGAATGTGAACATGTGTGCAACAATGCAACATATAAATGTACAAAAAAACGTCATATTTAACGCACACGATCCATTCATTGTCGTTTTTTTTCACCAAGTTCAAAGAGAAAACATAGTCGTAGTGTGGACGCACAGCGTAAATTTTCATGTGGAAAAGGCATTTAGCTTGTGTAGGTATTGAGTTTTCAAATTCAACTCCTAACACAAATATTTATTGATGTGGACAAGCTTTAATGTTTAAAAAATCCTAAGCAATTATTTTTTATATTTTGTACGCTATTATAAAATTTTAAAGCACAATAACCTCGAAAATTATTATTATATAACGTCAAGTAATCGAGAACATACTGTAGAAGCGTTCTAACTTTATAACTATACCCGACACTTCCCCCAAATTCGGTACCTCCACCACTTCATTCTAATTATTACGTATTTAATAATTTAACCTTTAAGGTACAAAGGTCATGTGTTGTCTACAAGACAAATTGTTTACGAAAACTTACACGTTTATAAATATAGTGAGTTCAATAAGTCTTCAACTTCCATGAACAGTCTACACCAGGGTTTCTCAACCTACGGTTCGCGACCTAATATTGGGTCACGTTAAATTTTTAATGGGGCGCGAAGGAACTGATAAAATGCCGACATAAAAATATAATTATCTTATCTGAAAAAAAACATTTCGGAAATTAACAAAAGAAGTCAAATTTAAAAAAAATTACTTTCAAATTATAAATTATTAGTTCATTGTACTATGTTGATCCGACTACATACAGTATCATACTGGCGGTATACTATCTTTTTTATTTTATATTATAAAATAAACAATTGTGTCGCAGTATGACTTCAAAAAAATATGTTGGCTCGAGCGTCAAAAAAGATTGACAAACGCCGGTCTAGACAACTAATTAAATAATAATAACAAGCCGTGAGGTGGGTCGTTTATAAGGACTAAAGTGCGACCCTTGAGGTCCACACGACGAACTTCCCAGTTTGATAAATATTTAATAACAATAATTAAATTAGAAATTACACAGAAAAGTAATCATTTTAATTATTAAAACATAATTATTATTTATTTTTAACAATAATTAAAAAAAAAACGGCTGAACCGATTTTTATAAAATTTATGTCGGATCAAAATGACGTTAACACGCCTCGATTGACACCCTTACAAAGTCGATATAATATTTTATTCGCGAGATATTGTGTAAAATCTACCTTTTTGGAGTCTATTTGGTTAAGAAAAAAGAACGGCTGAACCGATTTTGAAAAAAATTCTTTCAGATCATATCTACGTTAATACGCGTTGATAGGCACCCTAACGTAGTCGATATTATTTTTCATTCTCGAGATTTGAAGAAATGGACACATACGTACGCACGTACATACGTACACACACACACACACACACACACACAGACATCTTTCTAAAAATAGTGTAGTGACCTCGAAACATAAAAATTTGTTATACATTTTGATTTCGATTTTCGGACCTATTACAATAACTTCCGATGGGAAGTTAATAATTTTAGTGCACATTTTGGATTGCTTCTTTGAATATCGATTAGAAATTACTTCAAAAACTGTTTTAAAAAATTGCGTAGGCTAACTAAATTCAACGTTTAATTTGAATACAAACAAGCGACCATTTTCCCATTTTTTGTTTTCTACTTTTTCGTAGTCGGGTTTTAGTTTTTAAAACTTTTATCTTTTTATATATCACGCTAAAAGTAATTCGGATAAAGAATTTTTTTAAAAGTAAGTAATTTTATGACTGTGCAGAAATGTCCGTAAAAAGCAGATAATGTCTGATATTATTTAAATTGTTTAGCTGGATAGTAAATGGATATGACGCGAAGACTCGGCGCTTAAGTGTCAAAAAAATGGAAAGTAGGTATATTTTATATATACTCATACAAACATCTGCACGGGTGTGTTTGTGTAATGTACCCTTTTCTTCATTCTACGCCCATTACTCAATGACACCACTGACGAAATATATAGGTACACGCAAAAATAAAATAAATGGACCACTTGCTATGTAACGATTATACAAAAAATATACAAGATGTACGATTCAACGGGATTAATGTTAATCAACCAGACTTGTAAAGTATTTGAGTAAAAGTAATTCAAATACCGTATTTAAATACTACTGCTTTGACAGTATTTATTTCATATTTGAAATACTTTTCAACGAAATTATTTGCAATTATTCGAATTTGCAAATACATTTTCACATACTCCAAAGGTTTAGCTATTTTGAGTTTTTCCTATTTTGTATTTGTGCGTTAACCGTAACACAATCGTAGCACGGACGTATCGCAACCGTAGCGTTGTCTACCGTTTAAATAAAAATAAGTATTTATAGGTATTTATATTTCAAATGCTGCATTTAGTAAAATTATATAGTATTTAAATATTTTTTACAAATTTATCCACAGCAGTCTGAATATAAGTTAAATATAAATATAAACATAGTAAATGTGTGTCAGCACAAGAACAGACGAAACGTTTTCTGTTGCCTCAGTACGTCATGTTATGTTAGAGAGATTATCCGCCGTCGCGGTGACAGCTCCGTCGCGTCGTCTTGTATTTTTAACATAGAATGACGTTCTTTCATCCTATGTCGCGGGGACTGTTTTGTTCTAATTATTATACTTAATTTTGGATTTTTTAAATGAAACATCTTAGCTCGTCGTAACGCAGAATTTTTTGTCCTGAAAATTACTCACGAAAATTGCTCACGCTGCACGAGAATGCTTAAAATATTATTTTGTCACCACGGTAACTATCTATTTTGACATTTAAATTTACATTTAATTGAAATTGCAATTCCTGAGTATATTTTTTCTATTTATAGCAACGTAACACAGATTTCACTACATGCGGGAGTATTTGTATTAAACAGAAGCTAGTTCAATTAATAAAAAAAAAATCAAAATAGAGACTTAGTCTGTAGTTTGATTCCTAAAAATATCGAGATGATTCAGTGTGGGTAGAATTTTATTTCTTATTAAAAAAATACCTTCCTTAAATAAATGATACATTTTATTTAGATTTCATTTTCTACTCATTGCTTTAAAAATACATTTTATTTTCAGTTTTAATTCAATATCCTGTAGTGAATAAAAAATTACAAAATAAAAATTACGAACTAAGAAAAATAAACAGAAATGAAACTTCTGCATATAAAAGAAATAAAAATCAGTAGAAAAGAAAACTGGCAGGTATAAGAAGGAAAATTTCCCGTGTGCATTCTTTCAGAAATACACTTATATAAACTTTATAATCAAAAGGTGTGTATAACACAATGTGAAAGGGTACTTTTACACAAGTTTTACAGTCCATTGTTATTTCTTCGACTGTAAACTTCTGACGAAAACATAAAGCTTAAGATTATCTATTTGTTTCTGATGATCCTTCTTAGTTTACTGTCACCGCGGGGTTACGAATTACATTGGATAGTATAATAAATGTGGAAAACTTAATATTACAGATATTTCCTAGAACAATAGATTTTACTATCTGTCACACTTCTATTGATATACTTCAAAAACAATAGAAGTCGATTTTTAATCTCTCGCTTCTTTTTTTTGGTTCGCGGAAAACTTTATTGAAATTTCAAATGAATTACTTCTTGCTTTTATTCAGTGACACAAAAAAAAACGATCACATTAATGCGCCTGAAGTTCCATGCGTCATTCCTAATTTATTTATTGTAATTACATCGAATTCAATTAAACAACAGCTCAAAACATTCATGTGCGAGGCTGGGATTTAAACCCGCGGCAGTTTGGTCCAAAGATCAGCACGCTAACCGTTACACCAAGCTGTCCTCTGTATTATTTCTAATATCTTTACTATAGCGTCTTTATATGCATTTTATCAAAATGAACTATTTTGCGCTAAATCTCAAAAGCTAACTTTACTATAATTTTGTTGTAATAATCAGCCTTTTGCTTTTACAAAATTTTAGACCTAATACTTTCGGAGTTAAGGAAGGCAATGCTCTTTTGGCACAGTTATGTCAAAAAAAAACTTATTTAACAATAAAAAAACTAGTATCCCAAAAGTGATGCAAAATAAAAAAAAATTCTTTTAATTTTCACTTTATTAGCCGCAGAGGGTGCAATATTTTTTTGATAAAAAGATCCTTAGAATCTGCGGAACAAATGACTATGGACCAATCTTTAGTTTTAAATATTGTAGAAAAACAGAATCAGTGATTCGAATATTTTTGATGTTACTGTAAAATTCCATCATGGTTTCTGTATAATATACATCTCCTGAGTGTCTTTTCAACACACATATACATATTTGTAAGTTTGTACGAACATACTGTGTACTTGGTTCATATAAGGTGTAATAGAAAATCAAATTACTAGGAGTACCCTATACAAATTTTACTATAAATATTAAGCTAAGAGCTAAGAGACCTCTCACAATGAAGATCAAATATATTTGAGAATTTACAGGTGTAGTTCAGGTTAATGTTGATGTTATTATTAATAAGTAGATCACTCAAAGACGTTGCTAAAACAAAATAGAATTTATATTAGAAATCGTGTCCATCGTGATTATAATAAAATTAAGAATAATCGCAGGATAGTGGACAAAATATTTGGTTTATTTAATTGAATGTACGACGTTTCGTCTATATATTTAGACTTTTTCAAGTACTTGAAAAAGTCTAAATATATAGACGAAACGTCGTACATTCAATTAAATAAACCAAATATTTTGTCCACTATCCTGCGATTATTCTTAATTTTATTAACAAAATAGAATTCTATATTATTGTCTTTAATTGTGCAGACTTGCACCTAATTTTAATAAAAGCTTTGTTGTTTCGAACGTATATTCATAATATACTACTTGTTACGATAGGTTCAATTTGGGGAACTAGGGGTTCAAATGTGACAACCGGAATTCTATATTGAAACATTTGCAGTTCTCCGAATTTTATTTTTTATAGTCTGACATATTTCGTATCCAATTTCATAAATTTATTTTTATAATTCGTGGGCAGATTAGACAAATTAAAACAAATTATTGATTATGACGTTTCGTCCATTTATTTGGACTTTTTCAAATATTCTAAAAAAGAGAAGTAATACATAATATGCAACTAACAATATAAATTAAAAATATAATCATACAATTAAATAATTACCACAATAATAATTGTAATTTTTAATATTATAGAATTTTATAAAATTAAACAAAATACACTAATGACAAATATGATGTTGATAAAGTTAAGAAAATTAACAATACAATATAATAATATAATAATAATTTGTTTTAGTTTGTCCAACCTGCCTCGAATTATAAACATAAAATTATTTTTTATGTTGAAGAAATTAAGGTGCAAGGGCGTATAAAAAAGCAACAGATTCACGAAAGTTTAATTTAAATTTCCACAGTATTTGAAACATGTTGAATTATTTTTTAAGAAATTACTGGCATTTTTCTGAAAAATGTTAGATCTGGGGAATTTTACCCTAATATTCTGTCAATTTATAATTAATATAAAAGTACTCAATCAAATGTGCCTTTACTCTACGTAATTTACTTAGTTTAACACTCGGTATATTTGTACCTAGTATGATTGGGTGGTTAGGTACGTACTAACTACTAAGTATAGGTAATCAATTTCGTTATTAATTTTATTTCATCATTTTGCGAACGCAAAGCTTGAGGTCATTCTTTTGCAATATACAACTGACGCTGGCAAAGTAATGGAAGGAAAACATTAATTAATTATTGTATTTCAACGAGATAAAAATATGTTTCTATAAACAATGTTATACTTAAATACTTAGTATATTTATTATGAATGTAATCGAACAAATGTCGGGTCACGCTATATCCTAGCTTGTAGGTGGCCTTCTGTCGCTTTCAAACAGTTAACTCGTTCATTTTGTTATAATTCATTGTGAAATGAATACCACAACAAATCTCTTTGTGCCGACACAAAGGAGAACTGAAACACATATCCCTCCTTTTGGCTTCGCCTTAGTCACGTAAGATTTTTTTATAAAAAATTAAACCTCCTTCAAAAAAGCCACTAAAGAGAGGAAAACAATAAAGTTTTGAGGTAGGCGCCAATTTAATTACTATAAAACTTTTTATATGTCTACTTTTATCAATTTGGCGCCGCCTCGAAATTTTACTATTTTCCACCTATTAGTGGCTTTTTACAAAAAGTTCTATTTTTTATTTTTTAGTGACTTTGCAATACATAGTCTGCACTTTAATAACAGAATTCTGTCTTGATATTTAATTACTAAACTAGAAAAAAACTACTGAACCGATTTAAGCAAAATTTATGTGGAACCACCCTAAAGGTATGCCCTAATAAATAGAAAAAGAATCATCAAAATCGATTATGAGGTAACATACATAAAAAAAATTATACAGTCGACTTGAGAACCTCCTCCTTTTTTGAAGTCTGTTAAAAAGATCTTTAAGTGCCGCTGTTTCGTATCTATAATTCTACTTGTATAAATACCTACCTATACAATTTTCCAAAAAATTTAAAAAAATGGAAATCTGAATCTTTACAATATAAAAAAGAGTTTATTTGAAAAACTTCCGAAAACACCCTCAGAAAAACCAAAAATCAATACGATAACATAAAAAAATTGGGATTTCAGAAAATAATTCAGCTTTAGTTAAAAAAAGGGTTATTTTAGTTGTAATTAATTTGATTAGCAAAACAATTTATAATTTCATCAAAGTAAAAACAATTTACTAATATATTTTCAATTTAATTTAAAGTCAAGTTTTCTATTTAATCACACAAATTCAAAGGAACTTTTATAAAGATAAAATTTTGCAGAGATTTTTTTACTTACGTTCGTTTTATCCTGTGTATTAATTAATGTTTTTTTAAAGAAGATGAATTGATAAATTTGGTAAAATTAAAATTTTCCCTGTTCTCAGGGGTATATAAATTAATACTAACAAACAAAAACTGCTATTAAAAGATGAGAATATTTCTGGGAAAAAATTATTATTTTCAATGATATATTCTAATAACTGTTTTTGATAATGTATTATAGAAACAAATATCTGTGAGTTGAATTTTAAGATTCGAATCATTAAACTTGAACGTTGCAATTCATTTTATTCTCGTCTATTTTAAATTTTTTTACTAATGTGTTTTTCTAAACGTGTAATTTAGCTATACCAAGCAAGAATGCTATAATAAAGAAACTTCAGGTAAATCACATGTCAAGAAGATTAACTGCTTGCAGTGATAAAGAGCTTTGTATTTTTATGTAAATTATCACTAAGTTCAGAAGATTTAATGATATTAATTAGTTTTTATAATAAAGTTTTGCAAGGGATGTATTGAAATAGTATATTGTGCAACTAGTGCGGAAAACAATCGATTGCCCATGAGTAGGCAATCGCTCATTTCGCACGTGTTGCACATACTATTTTTTGCCACAAGTGCGTCAAAACTGTAGGTAGTTTTTTAAAATTATATATTATAATTCTTTTGTATGTAAAAAAATCTTGCAACTCGATTTTCACCCTCTTCCAAATGTCCAATTGATGTGAAACTTTGCAGTCGTAAGTAGTTTTTGTGACAAAAAATATTCTGATATTTTGTCTATAATAATATTTATATAACAAGTTAAAACGTGGAAATAAAAACTCAGGTGGTGGAAGCTACGGTGTTGATGGTGGGAAAACGTGTCTCTAGTCGATTAAAATTTGCATATAATATATTATTATAATGACTAAAAATTTTAAAATAAAAATATATCTAAAAAAACATATCAACGAGCCAAATAGTAGAAAATAAATTTCTCTCTTCTATAACGTCTAAAAGCGTGGGGCACTTATAATACCTATATTTCATTTAATTCTTCGAGTGATACACGCTTTTAAATGTTATAGAAGAGAAAGAAATTTAAATAATATTTAGGTATATAACAAGTCAAAAAATTTAAATATAAAACATGTGGTGGAAGTGACGGTGTAAATCGTGGGAAAACGTGTCTCTAGTCGATTAAAATTTGCATATAAAATATTATTATAATGACTAAAAATTTTAAAATAAAAATATATCTAAAAAAACATATCAACGAGCCAAATAGTAGAAAATAAATTTCTCTCTTCTATAACGTTTAAAAGCGTGGGGCACTTATAATACCTATATTTCAATTAATTCATCGAGTGATATACGCTTTTAAATGTTATAGAAGAGAAAGAAATTTAAATAATCTTTAAGTATATAACAAGTCAAAAAATTTAAATATAAAACATGTGGTGGAAGTGACGGTGTAAATCGTGGGAAAACGTGTCTCTAGTCGATTAAAATTTAAATATAATATATTATTATAATGACTAAAAATTTTAAAATAAAAATATATATAAAAAAACATATCAACGAACCAAAAAGTAGAAAATAATTTTCTCTCTTCTATAACGTTTAAAAGCGTGGGGCACATATAATATCTATATTTCATTTAATTCATCGAGTGATACACGCTTTTAAACGTTATAGAAGAGAAAGAAATTTATTTTCCACTTTTTGGTGCGTTGATATATAATTTGTTTTGAGACTCTGGATGACCTTTCAATTTACTGTAACGGCTCGAATCATCAAACTAAGTAGGAGTATGAACATCAATGATGGACCTTTGTTTATTATAGTGTTTCGTGCCGTTCCGAAATAAACCGAATTGATTTACTTAATGTGATTTCTGCTTTAATGGTTTTGACATTTCATATAATACGGTTCTGGATATAGCGATAACACGTCAGATATGAAATTGTAGTTTGAGTATGGTAAACCATAATGATGATATAATGATTTCTACAACACCTTTATTTCTAAGTTGATAAGAACTCGCCATATTATTCATTGACCTTCCTTCAAGTGCAAAATCGATACACAAAGTGTGTGAGCTTAAAAGCTTGTAACGAAAATAAATCAAGCAAACTTGAAGCTGATGTATGTATTTTATATGCACCGAAAAACTTAAATAAGAAAAGCTAAAGTTTATATCACGGCTCCGTCCTTCAGAAATCACAATACATAAACCACTGCTCCATACTTGTGTTAAGGATGGAAAGTTTGGAATTTTTTTCTGAAATCTGAAGAACAAATTAAGCTAGATATGATGTAAATATAATATTATACAGGGTGAATAATTTAAAACGAAACATGCAAGATCACATTTGAATAATTAGAAATACATAGGAGATCTTCTAAATGTACGTTGACATTAGTCTAGTGAATAGAACGTCCAGTTGCTCGTATCAACGATACTTTCTAGTATATAGAATCAAGTGAATCCCCCAGTGAGTAGAAATATTTTTGGTTCTAATCAACGTAAAACAAAATGGCGTCAACTGTTAAACCGCGTTGGTCGGAAGAAAATTCAGTAATAATTATTAATTAATTCAACAATGAATTTAATCCACAAGGGATCCACTAGGTAGTGAATAGTATTCACTACCTAGTGGATGCCTTGTGGATTAAATTCATTGTTGAATTAATTAATAATTATTATATTGTTGTCCACAATTACCTAACTCATATATTGTTAATTATTTAAAACGGCTTGTTCGGACCATTTGAGTTATTAATATTTAAGTTGTGATTGTAACTTAAAAATAAATCGCATGAGATGTGATTTAGTATTGAAATAGATATATATAGGGAAGGAACAGATTTCACTTTCGGGCCACTGTGTGAGTAAGTGGCAACTCAACCAGCCGGAAACTGGGAATTTCGGGTTCAAGTCCCGACAGTGGCTTCTGATTTTTTCCTTATATATCTTATAACAATCGTTTGACGTTTAACAATCATGATGGCATAATATGCTGACTGATATGTTAATATTATTCACTACCTAGTGGATGCCTTGTGGATTAAATTCATTGTTGAATTAATTAATAATTATTATATTGTTGTCCACAATTACCTAACTCATATATTGTTATTTATTTAAAATTCAGTAAGAGTTGTGGACATTTATAACAGTTTCCATGTTTATGGGACAACAGAAATATGGACTATAAAATAGAAATGTTATAGAAACAGCGTGTTAAGAAATTTCAGGAGAAATGTGTCCTGTTTTCTTGAATATTATTATAAATTATAGACTGTTATAGTAAAGATTTATCGTTTAGTAGGACGATGATAGATAATTAATATAGTAAATTATAGACGATCGATATTTCAGGGCATTACTTAGTAGTATGCACGTAAATTATTGATTGAAATGGCATTATAATAATCTATTTTCTTTAAGCCCTTTACTATCTAATGTCACTTTGTTTTAAAATTTTGAGGATCTTATTAACTTAACATGCTTACGAAGTAATATAAAAATAATTTGATATAAAAAATAGATAAAAATAATTTAATCGAATATTTTTACGACAAGCAAACCATTAGTCTGATTAGAGATTTAAAAACAATAACTTTTTTATTTCAAAATGAAAACCATTATAATATTGTATCGGTATTTAATAGCACATAGTAATATTGTGTGTCACATAAAAATCATTAATCCTAATATATAAAAAAAATATCCTCACTGATTGACTGACTGCATTACAAGCATAAAATATGCTCAAATTGTTTTACATTTTCGCTCACTGTTCATTCTTCTTCTTTCGTAGCGTATAATATAATATAGCCTGTGTTACTCTAGGGGTAAATAGGATTTTAAATAGTGAAATTAGTTTTCAAATCGGTCCAGTAGTTCCTAAAATAATATGGCATTCTGTGTGTAAGACAGAGATCGATACATAAAGCAATAAGTAAGAATGAGACGGAATGAGATAAATGATCGCTAATAGGATGTTACGTGGTTACTGTAAATAAATAATATTTATACAACCTAATAGCGTCATCTTTGTTTTTTCGAGAGGACAGTATGGCTCAGTTGGTAGCGTCGCGGCCTCTGAATCAGACTGTCGTGGGTTCGAATCCCACCTCTGCTCATGGATGTTTTGTGATGTAATTTAGTTTTTAAGTGATATATTATAATATTTGTTGTATTTAAGACGCTAATGACCTAACTTGTCGACGCGTCTATAATCCACAATAAATAAAATAAAATTGTTTTTTCGCTCCTTCTATGCTGTAAAAATGTAAATCATTTATCAGTTTAATTTACAGTAACCACGTAACATCTTATTAGCGATCATTTATCTCATTCTTACTTATTGCTTTATGTGTCAATCTCTGTCTTACACACAGAATGCCCTATGCACAGGTTTAATTTGATACAATCTGTATACACATCTAAGTCGGTTAAAAATTTTGAGTTTATTTTATCAAAATTTGTACGTATGTACGCACATAAAAAATAAATTAAGGCATTTTATAATTAAGATAATGAGTTAAGAAATATTCCCTTAGACAAGCTAGGCATACACCTTTATTCCAAGTATTTTACATACCTAGTCTTTCAACATTCTAAACATTGTTACCAGTTTTAAAGCTTCACTTACACACACAATTAAATTGTGTTCAACTTTTAAAAGTACATAGTAGAATAAAACCTGTAACGTGCCTCCCTGCCTAAGTTGTTCCAAAACATTCGGTTTGACATTGTCGGCTTGTCGGCTAATATATTTTACAGTGCGCGTCTAAAGTGCTCACCCCCTATTAAATTTTGAACGAATTAAATTAGAGAGTTCGGACAAACTCGAGATAAAATCTCATCACATCAATTATCTTTTGAAGATAAATTTGCTCTTGAAAATTCTAAGATGGGCCAGTGGCACTATCAACTCAAAAAAATGTTGATAGTAAGGGGGTCTTGTTGCACCTCATTTGAAAGGTATTTCAATTCTATACACTCATTTAAAAAAAATTAAAAATCCGCTTGTTCGTTCTCTAGTTATGAATAGATTTAAAACAGAATTTCAGGTAAGTCGAACACTTTAAGGAAACAAAAAAAGTTTGAAACAAAATCTGACCACGCCTATCAGAATAATTACAATTATTAGGACTAAAGTGCGACCCTTGAGGTCCACACGAAGAACTTCCCAGTTTGATAAATATTTAATAATAATAATTAAATTAGATATTACACAGAAAAGTAATCATTTTAATCATTAAAACATAATTATTATTTATTTTTAACAATTAAAAAAAAAAAAAAACGGCTGAACTGATTTTTATAAAATTTATGTCAAATTAAAATGACGTTAACACGCCTCGATTGACATCCTTACGAAGTCGATATAATTTTTTATTCGCGAGATATTGTGTAAAATCTACTTTTTTGGAGTCTATTTGGTTAAGAAAAAAGAACGGCTGAACCGATTTTGAAAAAAATTCTTTCAGAACATATTTATGTTAATACACATCGATTGGCACCCTAAAGTAGTCGATATCATTTTTCATTCTCGAGATTTTGTCTTAGAAAGAAATGGACACATACGTACACACACACACAGAGACATCTTTCTAAAAATAGTGTAGTGACTTTGAAACATAAAAATTTGTTATATATTTTGATTTCGATTTTCGGACCCATTACAATAACTTCCATTGGGAAGTTAATAATCTTCCAATCACAAACCACTTAGTACTATAGACGCGTAACGACCATGTTATCACTTAGGACGAAAACTCTGTTGCTCGGAAGGTGAACTAAATCTATTTTGGCGGCAATTCAAATGTGATGTCACTGTTTTTCATACAGATGTAATCATAATTTATTGTTACACATGAGATAAAAGGCAAAATAAATAGAAAATGTATTAAAAAAAAATTATTTTTTTAAAATTACAAGCAATTTAGCATTGTATATAAATATAATACATAACTTAATAATAATATTATATGGTACGTTACAATTTAAAGCAATAAAAAAATAGACCTACATTATATTATACATTTATTTGCTTAGACATTACCTACTTATTACATGTTTTTTAAAAATGTTTTGATTATATTGAGTCGTTTCTTTTAGCACTGCATAGAAAAGCTTTAGAAATAATGTATGTCTGAAAATCGATGATTTCTCATATCTTTATACCATTACAAAATTACATCTGTCAAAAATGATAAAATAATTATTTTAACTTTTTATTGAGATTCTTTCTTTTTGTATTTATTTTTTTACTTGAACTCATACACTATAACACTAGATAATAGTCTATACATACGATTTTAATAAACTCGCGAAAATGCAAAACGAAACACACAAAAATACAATTTTAATAAGCTCGCGAAAACACAAAACGATATAAAATAAACAGATCTGTAACCATAGAGAAGACACACACCAAACGTCAAGCACTAAAATATTCCTAAAGGTAAAGATAATGCAGTTTTCTGCAAGACAAAAATAGACAAACACTATTCGACGCGACATCTCTTGACCGGAAGGTAGAGTTAAGTACTGAAACAAACTGCTTCCATTTAGGAGAAACGTCTATATATACTAAGTGGTTTGTGCTTCCAATATGAAAAATATTCGGGTCATATCTTAAATAGAACATTGGTAAAACTTTATACAACTAAATATCTGTGTGCACTCGCAGCTTAATGTTTTCATGCGAAGAGGACGATATTAATCTTTATTCTTGTTATTAAAATATATAAGAGGAAGGTGAAAAATCTCATGTGGCATAATACAGTGAAAATATGAAGCTGTTTCTCTCTTAATAATGCAAAACACAAACACATATAATATAAATACAGTATGACAAAAAAAAGCACGAAAGAATAAGCAAAAAGTAAATTTAATCTCCAAGAACCAATCCACATTTTTTACGAGTAATTCCTAGAAAAAATTGTTTTCAAAGTAAACTAGAGATGATTTTTTTTTGATAAAGAGAAATCTAAGCGCACGGAGTGCGCCGGCCAAGTTCTCACAACAAGCAAAACCGACCGCGGGCGACTGTGCCCTTTTCGACCCCCCCCCCCTCTATCTCCGAAGTTAGTTGCGTTACATGACTGATTTTTTTCAGAGGGGTTAAGCTTACCAAAAAGAAGCAGTATTCCAAATTTCATACGTCTAGGTGGAATGGTTTCCAAAATACGAAAGTTCAAAAATCGCATTCACTGACTGACTGATTGACTGACCAACTGATAGATCATCAGAAATTTAAGGTACTTTCAATTGAGCTAGAGCTTTGAAATTTTGAACATAGACAGTGTTTAAGGTAATAATTACGAGAAAAATCGAAAATTAATAAAAATACAACATGGCGGATTAAAATTCTAACATGGCGGATTCTGACACGAAATAAAATTTAGGGTACTTCCAATCGAGCTAAAGCTTTGAAATTTGAAACATAGATAGTGTTTGAAGTGTTAATTACGAAAAAAATCAAAACGAAATTAAAATCCAACTTGGAGGACTAAAAATCCAACATGGCGGATTAAACATCCAAAATGGCAGATTCTGACAATAAATAAATTTTTTAATTCTTGTTTGCAATCAAGAGGAAGGATAATATAAGAACAAAAAAGTTGGTTTATATTATTTGTTTATGTATGATAAATAACATACCCTGTTCAAAATTATCAAATTTTGATACCCGGGATGACCCTATTTGTATACAGTGTGTGCGTATATGGTGATATTTTTATTTTTCACCCAGTATATTATTTACACAGATGTAAACAATTCTTCACCTTTTTAATTACTGCGTTAATGAGAATCTGCTGAGTTCTTGACACCAGCTCCAACTAGGCTATAAACTTATTCATTGAACAAGTTCTAATTATATAAAAACATGTTTGCTTCAAATTATATAGAAAAATACAACTCGCTGTATATAAGTTTTCGAATAGAACATTTTTTTAAATGTTTATTTTATTATAGTGTTCAGCAAATTTTAAATTTGCAGCTTTTTATAGAATGTAAAAAACTCGGGTCGCAGTGTCAAACCCTGCCGACAATATAGTGTATACAGGCATTGTGGCTTTATTTTGTGAACTTAATTTTGTTTATGGGCAAAATAAAAAATTTAAACCCCTTAATACATCCCATAAAATAATATTTTTTTTCTTAAATGCAATATTATTACCCAGGTGTGCAAGCTTTCACGGCCGGCATTGTTCCAAGTCTTCATGGTTTCCGGGCTTGTAGGCCGTGGTCCGGTGGTATTTCTACCTGACGTTTCGTCTACAACTGCGGTAGACATTCTCATAGGCTTATTGAATGAATGAATTGTAGATTATAGACGCTCGACAACAGAGGTCATTAGCGTCTAACATAGGCTTATTATTCCTATATTAATCCAAGCTGTGTTTTTCTTTATTTGTACGATCAGTTTATTAAATTAAGTTTGAGGTTAATACTTTATCACCTTTAAGGTTGTGGTGCTTAATATACCTATATTTTCTACATTTTTAATTATTACATCCAGTGTTTCTGAGCAGATATGACCCCTCATCTTTCTTTGGTTTCTACATATTGGTAGAAAAATAAATAATTATAAAAAGATAAAAGCTCAGCTTTTAGTACCAACACAGAAAACGTCGTATTTCATATTAAATAATAATTAAGTTATTTCCAGGAAGTTGTTTCATTTGTGATCAACAATACTGCTGATGACATTTAGATAAAATAAATTCTCAGCTGCCATAATAATAAATAAAATCTTGAAGACAATTTATAATGTTGTACTTCATAGCAAGGGCGGATCCACGATTTATTGGGGAGGGGGTCGCAAAACTATTCAAACTAGCTTAACCTAAAATAAAACACTTTTTAACAAAAAAAAGCCTCCTTCAAAAAGCACCCAAAAAAAAGGAAAGTAATAAAATTTTGAGGTCGGCGCCAATTTAATAAAATAAAAGTAGATATATAGAAAGTTTCAGCAATTAAATTGGCGCCAACCTCAAAATTTTATTATTTCTGTCTTGACATTTGATTACTAAACCAAAAAAAGACAAAATCATTGAGACGATTTTAGTACATCATGGCTCAAAAAAGGACCGATTTGATAAATTAATGCGCGTTTTTTTAGTTGAAGGGGTGGGGGGGTGCGTCCCCCGCTCCCCTGGCTCCGCCCTTGCTTTATATTACATAATATAAAACATGTTATCGGTCTACGTATGTATGTATGTATGTATGTTTGTTCCTTTGTGACACTCTAGAGACCAAACGCGTGGGCCGATTTTGATAATTTTTACGTTAATCGATTTATCTTAACTGTCCGAATGTCCCTAAAGACATGACAGTAATCAAAATTTAATATGACGGCAATAAAAAATTAAAAAACCCGACTGCGTTGTTCATTTGACAGTCTTCTAGCATAAGACGTTTTCCCGCTTAAAACGCTGTTTTTTCAGACCCCTTAAAAATCGTGTTAAGCGAATTTTACTGTACCCATTAGTGAAAGGATGAAAGGTTTAAAAAGAATCTCAACGAAGTTAAATGTCAATTTACCAATACAAAAAAAGCTCTTAATTTTGGGAAATAATATCAAAGGGAATGAATTTAAAACAATACGAGTACAATGTATTGATTTGTTATCCATATAGTCCTTTCACACTGAGCGAGCGGTATGGTTGTTTAGTCCTTGCCTCAGGGAAGGACTGCGGCTAACCATCAAAGAACAGTCCACGCTGACAAAAACGTACGCTCGACTAAAACATTACAAACTCTTCATAACGCAACGACAGTGTTGCCAGATTGGGAGATTTCCCCCTAGATTTAGGAGTCTTTCATCGATGTGGGAGGACGTTTTGTGGGATAAGTTTTTCAGTAGAAAACTTTAGAAATTTTAGAAATTTTAGTAGAACAGTTATTTTTAAAACTATAGCCACCATTTTAAATGTTGAAACAATTCGCCGGAGCTAGATGAAACTTTTAGTTCCTTTTTCAGCCACTTATAAAGACTACGCCAATGATAACACTTTTTTCTCGGATTAATAATTAGCGTATTCACCAATAAAACAGGTTTAGAGCGCGTTCTGGTGGGAAATTACTCCAAGCATCTGACAACACTGCACAACGATGTCAACAGAATGTTGTCATGAAAATAATTCTCAAATTTCAAACTGTAATCGTTTATATAAATCGTTTTCCGTAAGGCTTGGTATAAATACAGTGTGATCAAAAATGAACACAAGCAGTAGATACAGACGAGATGCATTGCAATTTTATTGTTTAGCTCTTAATATTACAGCAATACATTACAAAATTAAGTAATTTATAAAACGCGTTTTACATTAAATGACGTCACATAGCCTATGTCGCATTGTGTCCTGATTTACACACGTATGCAAAACTTCGGAGCTCTAGCTTACTAAGAACTAGTCGAAATTTTAATTACAAGATTTGTCCATACTTTTTAAACGGAGGGGAAATATTGGAGGGAAGTCCTCGTGAACATGCAGTTCACGGCTCTAATTTCGCCAGGGGGAGTGGTCTGCATGGATAACGGCTAGTAAGGATACGGTGGGGATGCTGGTAGCCTTGTCAGGCTAGGAGTAGGAACGAGCTGTTCCTAATACCAGCTAGTCGGTGCAGCGATCGAGATCGGACTGAAAGGAATGAAACGGGCAGGATTAGGTAATATAATAACATGTAATATAGAAATGATATCTCTAATTTAGAACACACAATGAACCAATGAAGCTACAAATTTCACTCCACTATGTCAATTCATATGGTCGCGTCGCACTAGCGAGAGCTAATTTCAAATTCACAATATTTCACTTTTTATTTCTAGCAATGTGCGTCAAGTGGTCACTAAGACACGAGTGAACCGAAAACAACCGAACGTTCCCGATACATGTGACTGAATAAATTAGCGTCTGCTTTCGTAACGGTACACTGGATCGTTACAAGTAAATTACTTGAATTATTTATTTCTCAGAAATGGACTCTTCTAAAATGACTCATATTTGAACATTGCACAGTTTATTAGAAGGTAATGATTTTTCATAGTACCACTTAATACAGAAAAATTGTTTTCTGAAAAAATGTGACTTTGGCCAGTCTGGCTTTACTGAATAATTTATAGGCTGTATTAAAATGTCTAAAATTATTAATGGAAAAAATATTTTTGAAAACGCTTTGAAAAATTTAGCATGAATATTCCTATAATTCGCTTAATTTATGTATAATCTGATTTAATAACAATGTAAGTCCATTTTGTTACAAAAGCAAAATATTTCGTAGAAGTGATGTACCTACTACAAAAATGCCGGGCATCAAGTAGGGTAAAGGCACCAGTTCCCGATCGCTCAGCTGTGGTCTACCTCATATATTTATAGTTGAGATAAAAATTTATTACTTACAACAATATATTATAATATCTTACTGTAATTGTGATAATTACTGCTGATTTTTACATTTAAAATAACATTAATATATACTATAACAAAGAAAATCACAATATCATTATTTTCATAATCTCTAGTTTCGTATTTTACCCATACCATTCTCTCTTTGTGCAAAGATTATTTATAAAACGTTCATTTGCAATTGAGTTAAACGTCAAGCATGTGTAACTCACTTGGAAGTTAATATTTTCTGTTGAAGTCACAAGACGGACATAATACAAGGTATTTCTAATACTTCATAATATTCATATAGTGACTTGGAGACCCAACACTCTAAAAATGTATAATATTTTCTAATTTATTTATTTAAATTTGAAAAAATAAAAACATTATATTTCTTTATTAAATAATATTATATTGTTATAGGTATTCTGTCAAATATACATATTATTATGTATAAAAGGTTAGGCCATTACTTGACGTAAATTAAAGTTATACATTTTAAATTAAAGAAAACATAACGTTTTAATTTATTTACACGTAAGAGCTTTATTTATAACAATTGTTTCGCCACTGTGTTGTGCGAAATATTGTTGCAACCATCGAGGACATTGGAAATGATAACAGTATATATGAAACATAATTAACTGTTTATTATGCACACAATATTTATCAATGCACTGTTTAGTTTTGTCAGGAATAACCCTATTATTCTTCTGTTGTATACGCGTTCACTTTTGCTTGATTACTTAACTTTTAAATGGATTTTTCTACAGTATTTATTAACATTTGCTCAAAAATAACACCGCAGATCGTCGCAAATACCTCTCAATTAACTAGACATGATATAAAACACATTTCGAAAAAATTGCACTTGTTCAATTTTGCATGATTGCTCCTCACTTGATCGCGACACCGTTGTCTTTTGGCCTTGAACGAAAACTCGTAACTCTACCCCCATATACGAACATAAACATTTCCAATGTTAAAATCTATTCTGTCAGCTATAAATATAAAAGTGATCGACTACATTTGGGTGGTAGGTAAGCGGTACCTTTACCCTATATATTTTTAAGTGGATAGATTACCTAAAAAACGTTTAAATCATAGTAATAAAGTGTTGTATAAACCCCGTTTAATTTATATTCTAATGTAACCATATTCACGCTAAGTAAATGGGCAATAATAATTTAAGCGTATCTTAATCCCAGAAAAAGTGAACCATAAATTATATAGGGAGCAGTCTGCACCATCGTTGTTGTTTTTATTCTCGTTACATAATCTTTAAATATGATACAAAACTTACGGACACATTGAATTTGTGCCTTTTAAACTATAGTCCAGGCGGAATCACCGCCGTCGTATGAAAAATTATTATTATTAGGTATATTTTTTATCAGAATCGTGTTCAGAATAAAGCACTCACAATAAAAGTGCATATTGCCAGCCTGTAACCTGGTGCAGTAGTGTTTAAATCGACATTGTTTAAACAACTGAAAATTTTTACATTTGAGTTAAAAATATAAAAATACGATACCCATAACTTATACAGGGCGTCCCAAAATTGCTGGGACACAGAGCTACCACGTGTAGTAGAGGTCAAAATAAGTCGATTGGACCCAATTTATTTATATACCAAAATGTACCGTTTGCCCGTGAGAAGAGTTCAAAGTTTACATAAAAAAACACATTTTTGTACGCTGTTCAGAACTGAGTGAAACAAATTGAATGAAATTTGACAAAAGTGCATTTTAGAGGATTACTCTCCTTTCGGTAATCAAAGAAACCCAAAAGAAAACCACCCTACCCCCTGACATTTTTTTTCAGAACTTTCTTAGGGGTGGTAATACGGTTCTCAATTTTTTTAGCGAGAAGACTGATTAATAAACTTCATTTTGTTACTCTTGTAAAAATTTCGTATTCCGCATAGTTCCGAAGGAAAAAAATGTTTTCTTAAATAATGCTAACAGATATTCCTAGTACAAGTTTAATAAAATTGTAATACAAAATTCTATGTAAACGAACTCTTCTCACGGGCAAACGGTAACATTTTGGTATATAAATAAATTGGGTCCAATCGACTTATTTTGACCTCTGCTACACGTGGTAGCTCTGTGTCCCAGCAATTTTGAGACACCCTGTATATCAAATTTCAAGATTCTAAGTAATTGTGAGTTAACCTTCAAGGATGGACAACGAAGTCTCACCATAAGGGTTCCATTTTTTACCATTTAGATACGAAACCTTTTAAATAATAAAAAGAGATTAGTATTATGAAACAATGTTTCTGGAAAACAAAGTTGACTCGGGTTTTGTTTTTTTAACCACACCCATGTAAAAAGAATACATTTAAACACTATCCTAACCGGTGAAGTTATATTTACTTAAGATTTCAAGTAGCTCAAAGAGTGAGAAAGACGACGGGAATTTTCTGCAGGCGATTTGAGATCTGATTACTTAATGTTTAAATTGCTTTCATTTTCAGTCGCTGAAAATCAATAAACAGGCAGCTGAAAACGTTACGATAAGTAAATATATGGACATTCGAATTTTTTGACATTGTTCCAAATAAATGTTTATAATATTGCGGGTTCATATTTCATAACTGAAGCAGTGACGTAGAAATGATTTTCCGACCCTAAAGAAAACACTTGTCTAAAATTTTCATTTTTGGTAAAACCTAAATTTATGGAATATTACTTTGGCAAAAAATTCAACTACTTCTCATATTACGAAATTCATTATTTTACTTCTAGAGACCCTACTACATTTATTACAGCTAGGAAGGTTAAAACACTTAGTATATATATTTTTGACTTTCGTTATGTCCTAATTTATAAAAGACTATTTTGCCAAAAATTTGACTACTTTTCTGATCATGAATTTCTAGTTCAAGGCACCATACTAAGATTTAAGATTTAAATGTTAGAGGTCCGAAGGAAGCCACCGCGACCTAAAAGATCTATTGTGTTCTACTAGTTTCTTATCAGTTTTGTAGGATTCCTAGGCTATATATAAGGGCACCATACTAAGTTAATGAGGTTATAAAAAAAATATATTATGACTATTTCCTATTAGAAATCATTGCCAGAAACACAATGGCATTTATTTTATTTCAATACGTTAAGTATTTATGGAGATACAAATTTTTAAATTTTAATAACTGGATACGTCATTAACGCCGATCGCGTGGCTGTAGTGTAGTGCGCCGTTTTATAATAAACGTATAGGCGTTCGTGACGTCAGACGTTCGAAAAGAAAAATAGAGGTGCGGGCTATTGTGAAGTCTTTTTAAGTGTTTGACAAAAAAATCCAACGGTATAATTATTTAAGTTAGACGGAGTTCATTCCAATAATTAAAAAAATCGTTTATATAGACTCATTATAGCGATAAAGGAAACACCTTGTACACAATTTGGGAGTTCTACTGTATAATAATAGTTTATTAAAACGAAAATAATATTATTATGTAAGTAGGTACCTAATTTAAAAATGTAACCAATAAAAAAGTTATTTTCAGTAGGTAGGTATAAGTGGAAAATGAAAATAAAATGGCCATAATAAATAATTATAAATGTATAATAAATTATATGTTATTGTTTTAGCTGATAAATTTTATTGTTCATCAGGGAACAATGCGATAACGAAAACAATCTTTGAGCTTGGTTAGGAGTTTTTAAGATTTATTTATTCATATCTTAAAAATACGTTTTGCCTATCGTAGTTTTATTTCTAAAAACGAAAATTAACTTTTGTTTCCAAATAAAAAAATATGCGGTAAGATACATTGTAGAATTTAGTTTATGTAATATTAATGATTAGCAGCCCGTCCCGGCTTCGTCCGGGTGGTATGAAATTATGATTTAATATCGTGATAAAGTGTCATAGTTTTGAAGTTTTAAAAAAAGAAGTTATTAATAATGTTATAGTAGTATTTCTGTGCCACTTCTGATACAGACTATTATTTCTCATTCTTATTTAAGTCATTTGTCAGGATGAAAAAGTTAATACAACAGTCTCGACTGTAGAAAAATTCATTTAATAAATTTATAAAATTCTAAACTTTCCAACTATCAACCAACAACCTCGAGTAAAAACTGGTAACGAATTACTTTTAAAAACTTACAATTATTATTCTAATTACTATCCGCTCACATTGACCAATGAAATTTAAATATATTGTGCAACGGACATATTCTTACAACCAATAGAATCGCTCACACACATTTCCATTTTCCAAAAAGTCACGTACAAGACATACTAAGTCGAACTATATTTTATTTATTGTAGATTATAGACGCGTCGACATCTCAGGTCATTAGCATCTTTCAACTACACTAAATAACAACTATCTTAAAACTAAATAACATCACAAAACATCCAGGTGGGATTCGAACCCACGGCAGTTCAGTCTAGAGGTTGTGGCACTAAGGACGCTAACCACTAGGCTATACTGCCCTCAAGTCCAACTATAACTCTCATTTTGTGACATTACGAACGAATTTTCGGCCCCTATCCTTGTTTTAATGCTTCAAAATTCAAAGAAATTGCCACTCATACTGTAAATACATTCTGATATAATAACAATAATAGTAACCCATGTACATAAGAAATCTGTACTGCTAATAGATCAAAAATCGTGAAGCCAACATACGTGCGGGTATATATTTCTGTCCTTTTTTATGGGAACCCAGCTGGCAGGTTCCTGATTGGCTACTTCCATAGACAAAGACAGAATTTTTAAAAGAGAGCAGGTATACTATTGACCACTGGGCACTGTGGTTTTACGTCAATGGCATCCATGACATATTTCTTTGTCTTTATATTTTTAATATTATTATGCCCAAAAAGATCCGAAACCTGTGTTTACTTCTTATATCACTATGAATTTCAAGGAATATGAGTAAAAAAACTGTTTTTAACAAAATTAAACTAGGTTACGTTATAATGACAACAGCTGTCAAGCGTTTTGTTTACATTTTGTTCGAAATGAAAGATATCTTTATTTCAACATTTTGTTCAGATGGTACGTTCGTACATCGACCAATGACATCATCGGAATAAATGCGGAATAACTTCGTCAAAAGAGACACAGATATATTTTTGCTCTCTTTGTGGACTTCACTCACCACACATTGAGTAAATGGACAATCCGCGGTATATAATTAAAGTATATGTAGTAACCACTGAAAATCTAGAATATTAGTTATTTGACGTTGAATAAGCTCTACTTTAACAAATACGCACGAAGCAAATGCGGATCGTTCTAAATCCTGAACTTTTGGTTAGAATAAATATTACACAGACGTTGAATTTGATAAAGGCAGTTTAGAAGAGTGAGACAGAACAAGGTTAGTTCTTATTCTGATTTATTCTCCGCTGCTTATGTATTCGTGTACATAATCTGTAAACTTTGAGATTAGAATTACTCATTTGTTTTGATTATTTGTGACTCCGGATTAAGTTAAATTACTTCATTAACATGGAGTCACGGATTCTATTTCCGGTCTGGCAGGGAAGTTCGGCATTCGCTCGGTTGTCGGTATACGTAGGTTGACTCGATATTTGGCACACTTGACAATTTTATTATCCATGAACGACACTTATTTCCTACTATCAAGGCATGGCTATTAGTATGCGTTTAGGTGTGTGCAAAATCAGACCAGAGCTGGAATGCATCAAAAGCAGATTACATCAGAGTCCTCTTGTCAGAGGGCAGTATAGCCTAGTGGTTAGCGTGCTCAGTGTCGCAACCTCTGGACTGGACTGCCGTGGGTCCGAATCCCACCTGCGCTCATGAATGTTTTGTGATGTTATTTAGTTTTATAAGATAGTTGTTATTTAGTGTAGTTGAAAGACGCTAATGACCTGAGATGTCGACGCGTCTATAATCTACAATAAATAAATAAATCCTCTTGTCAGTCGTCACGATCCGATTCCGTAGGTAACATATATTATTCATTGTAGCATGCAGGCCTGTAATGGGTCATTTAACAGTCAGGTGTGCGAGAAAGTAACTTTCTCATACACTTGTGAAGCTAATTATAAATTCGATCGAACGAGCGTATCGAGTGGTAACATATTAAATAATTAATTAAAAATTCAAACGAACGTGAGAAGCGAAAGAGTATAGTGTATTAATTAAATATAAATTCGAACGAAAGAGCAAAGCGAGTGAGTAATGTATTAATTAATTATAAATACCAGCGAACGAGCAAAGCGAGTGAGTAATGTATTTATTAATTATAAATCCGAGCGAACTAGCGAATCGAGTGGTAACATATTAAATATGTAATTAATTAAAAATTCAAACGAACGAGAGAAGCGAGAGAGTCATATATTTATTAATTATAAATCCGAGCGAACGAGCAAAGCGAGTGAGTAATATATTTATTAATTATAAATCCGAGCGAACGAGCAAAGAGAGTTAATTATAAATTCGAACGAAAGAGCAAAGCGAGTGAGTAATGTATTTATTAATTATAAATCCGAGCGAACGAGCAAAGAGAGTTAATTATAAATTCGAACGAAAGAGCAAAGCGAGTGAGTAATGTATTTATTAATTATAAATCCGAGCGAACGAGCAAAGCGAATTAATTATAAATTCGAAAGAAGGAGCAAAGCGAATGAGTAATGTATTTATTAATTATAAATCCGAGCGAACGAGCAAAGCGAGTTAATTATAAATTCGAACGAAAAAGCAAAACGAGTGAGTAATGTATAAATTAATTATAAATTTGAACGAACAAGCAAAGCGAGTGAGTAATGTATTTATTAATTATAAATCCGAGCGAACGAGCAAAGCGAGCCAGTAATGTATTTATTAATTATAAATCCGAGCGAACGAGCGAAGCGACTGTGTAACGTTTTTATTAATTATAAATTCAAGCGAAATGAGTAGCCTATTAATTAATTACAAATTGCTATCGGAGCGAAGCTGGCCGGGGCATCAAGTGTGTCTATAAAATATTTGATACATTTATTAAGTAGCCCGTTGAAATAAATACTGTCCTGTGTACTGCTTGAGCAATACGTAGTATGCACACAACGTACAATATAATAATATAATCCTGGTGTTGTGATGCTATTTAGTAAACACAATTTCCGTGTCTTCACTGCTAATGAAAAAACACCTACAACATTGTTAACTTCATCATAAAATTAAAAACACATCAATGATTTTTTTGCTGCAGTGTTTAAATGAATATTAAAACAGTAAACGATTTTCTTTCATTCCAAGCAAACAAAAAACGGTACATGTTGACAGTAAAATAATTACCTTTCCATTTAAATATTGACTCATGTAGGTGATTTGTTTATTAAATATGTAATTAGATAAGTTTTAATTATCAATTTTCAACAACACAGCGTAATTGGAATTTAAATATCGTATACAGGTGAATTGTAAGAACCTATACATAATTTGTTATACAAGAAAAACTTAATTTAAATTAATTCGGAAGGAAATAATCAAAAATCCAGGGCCGGCGCGTCAAAATATGCCGCCTAAGGCGAATACAACTTTTGTCGCCCCCCGGACATATTAAAAAAATTAATAAACCGATGATATATTTTATTTACTTAACAAATAAAAAACCAATGTAATTCTAATAAACGCTGCTGGTAATTTGTAAATACCCCCTTTACAACTTATGGGATTTGCGCCGAGCGGCTGGACGACATGCGACATCTTCTATCTAGTAGTAGAAGGTAGAACTAAGAATCGGTGAAAACTTGAACAATATAATCATTTTTAAAAAGTAGAATACCGCACGAAAAATTCGCTGCTACAAAAATATGCCGCCCTAAAAATATGGCGCCGTAAGGCGATCGCCTGTCCGACCAGGCGCACGTGCCGGCCCTGGAAAAATCTTAATCAAAATGGCGAGTACTGGAATTAATTTATACAAAATAAAGAGCTGACTTCTTGATTCTTCAGTAATATTTCTATTTGAATAGATAGGTACCTATATATATATATATACTGAAAATATTCTGAGGTGAATTTTCGAAGAAAATCCTTGTTTTGGCTGGATTAAGACACATCAATACCTACTGATATTTTAAATTCGCATTTATCGCTAAGGTTTCAAGAAATTTACTCTCATCATCAGAGCTTGAATGCCGTCCATTTGTTATTTAAAATAATCATGTTTTATAATAATTAAATTTTTAAATATTTTTAATTATTATACATATTATAATATTATATTTTCACAATTCACAAAAATTAAATTCACACAAATAGCTAATTCAAACAGACTAAATTATAAAGTATTTAAAAGCCTGACGTTTCGACGTTTTCGAAATCTACAATTTAATTTTTTTTTTAATAAAATATATTAAAAAAACCTGAATGTCAACATACGAAGTTTGTCGAAAAAAAATCATCTTCAAAATAGGAAGGTAATTATTCACAAGAAAACTTGTCTATATAGGTAAGCTTTCAAAACTTGCAATCGCGACGGAAAACGACACAGAGACAACCTTTTTTTGACAAATGCGCAGCCGCAGACGCCGATGTGTCGCGCGACAAAGTCGCTCATCTCGAACTGATTCATATTAAATTAAAAATCGTTGTCGCATGTTTCCGTCGGCTATCGTTGTCTCCCGTCGAGATCTCAAATTTTGCAAGTTTATCTTCGCTCACTTTTCTGTTGGGATTCGATTTTAGTACTCTAATGTGAGACATAATTCGTGACTGGCTAATAAAAATTGTGTGTTGCGACACTCGGAGGAAGTGTAACTTCTTATGCAATATTCAAAGGATCGCATTATTTTTCTTTAATTTACTAAATATTATTCTGTTTATACATTTTTTTTACATTAAAAATATACTTTATTTAAATTTGATATGGAAAAAATTTGAAACACTAAAAAGAACAAAATAAAAAGTAAAAAAACTAATCTGTTAATTTTTTACCGCTTCCTAACTCGTTTTTATTATTGTACGGAACCTTCAATGCGTAACTCTGACTCGCACTTGGCCCGTTTTGTATTTATTACGTTTGAAAACAGGATTTTGAAACATTCTGTAGATTTGAAGGAGTTAAATTGTTTTGGTGATTGGCTGATGAATTGTATTATTGTTTGATGATCAACCTATAAAGATTATTTGAACTGGAAGTTAACATTAAGTACCATTTAACGTGGAAGTTTCCTTCAACTAAACTAATACACAATTGCATAGAATTAGAAATGACATAGTGAAAACATACACACTAACTACATAAATATATGTAAAGATGGGCTGGGAACAAACAGCTTGGAATAACATCATATTATCTCTCTCTATATAGGACGGGATACGGGTGATTCTAAATAATGAATTACTGTCAACACTAAAAGAAATTAACAAATTTTAAACATGTTATAAATCAAATTTTTCTCTTTTTATAAACAACTAGTTAGCAGCAGATATATTGATTACGATAAACGACAAATAAAATTAAACAACAACGATCGAGTGGTTTTTGAGATAATCGCCTCATAAACTCGTGAGATATAATAGCTATAAGCCTGAAACCCGCTGTATTTTATTTTATTTATTGTAAATTATAGACGTGCCGACAACTTAGGCCATTAGCGTCTTGATTACATTAAATAACAACACACTTAAAACTAAATGACATCACATAACATCCATGAGCGGAGGCGGGATTCGAACCCACGACAGTCTAGTCTAGAGGCTGGCACCAAGTACGCTATCCACTAGGCTACACTGCCCCCTTGAAACCCGCTGTATTTTATTTATTTATTGTAGATTATAGACGCGTCGACAACTTAGATCATTAGCGTCTTGATTATACATTAAATAACAGCTCACTTCAAACTAAACGACGTCACAAAACATCCATGAGCGCAGGTGGGATTCGAACCCACGGCAGTCCAGTCCAGAGGTTGCGGCACTAAGCACGCTAACCACTAGACTATACTGCCCTTGAAACCCGCTGTATATAAACGGTGTTGGTATTTGACTGATTTTTTAAAGTTAACTCCCCGTGTTCCGTACCTATTTAATACAAAGAAAAATGGTCGCCTCTGTAAAAGTAAGGTAAAAGGAAAGGCTCTATGTCACATGTGCTCCCACCGGGACACGAAACCACGCGAGTTTAGCTCCAAAGCGTTATTCTTAACAAGCCTTTCATATACTGCATTAATAAAATGTATATTCTTTAAAAGTAAAAAAGGAAACGAATTAAATATTTATTTCTTCTTAGGGAACGTAATAACCTCAAATGTTTGGAGACAACAAACTGAGAGAAAAGAGGCTTAAAACTTAAGATATACTGTGTTGGTATAATAAACCATGTGTCATCTTAAAATTAAAAGATATTTACAATTACGACTTGTACATAGCTTCCATTGTTTCGCCCGGTTACATTTTAACATCCTTTTATATAACTAATATTAATTTAAATTTTAAATTTTATTGCCATACTCAGAGTCGTTATTATAGGTGATGTAGCGTTAAAGTACTGAACAGAGAAAGTAGCCGGGGCTTTATTGGTGATGCTCTTAATGCCTGCAGTGACACAAACGGTGCGACCATATCGCTCGCATTGTTGTGACGTCACTTCATAATGACGAATTTATATAAAGCCGTTCTCACACTAGTAATTAGCGGCTGCGTTGCAATTACAAAGCTATAGAGGGAAGTATAGCCTAGTGGTTAGCATGCTTGGCGCCGCAACCTCTAGACTGGACTGCCGTGGGTTCGAATCCCACCTGCGCTCATGGATGTTTTGTGATGTTATTTAGTTTTAAGTTAGTTGTTATTTAGTGTAGTTGAAAGACGCTAATGACCTTAGATGTCGACGCGTCTATAATCTACAATAAATAAAATATAAAAATTCAATAGAGGGGAAATTGGTATCACCTAGGTAACTTACATATTTTGACATTTTATTTTATATAAACAGCAAATATTTTTTATAATTTTTCTAAACAATATTCTAATCAAGTTTTCACTTTCCCTATGAGCTTACTTTTAATACTAGTAATAATAACGACTGAACCGATTTTGATTAAATTTAGTACACTATCAACTGATTTCCAAACTTCAAGTATAGGCTACTTTTTACGCGAATACTTTTAGGTTAAGAGTAGGTTTTTGTCAACACTGATTTTAATTTGAGCGAAATGTTATAATTGACATAGAAAAATAATATATTAGCCTATGATGAATAATATTATGTTATTATATCAAGTTCTTTACTTTACTTTACTGCCAGATGACAGCGTAATATTTATATACTACTATGAAAGCCGTCGGTTAGATATCACTTGATACATTATCAAGAGTACAAAAATTTTAACTAAAGGGTACTTTTAGTCCAGCAACGTTAGGTTAATATTATATATCATCACTGAAATTACCACGAGAGAATCTATGGGTAAATAGAGTATGTTTTTTGTTCGGCCACGCTCATCTCAGAAGCTACTGAACCGATTTGAAAAATGGAATGAAAAATAAAAGAATCGCTGGGTGAAAAAGTAGTTTACAATAAATATAATGTGATGTCAGTAACCGCACCTTTCTTAATCACTCCATGGCTTTGCAAACGCGAACAACTACACTTATTCTTCTTCACTCATCTGTATAATACGAACTCCCTTCCTACTACTGACTTCAAATTATTTTCCGTCATAACTCTGTAACCCTCTTGGGGTTCAACTCTATCTGTTTTCAACTGAAATCTCTCCATCTCTTTCTGTTCTCAAGTTCACTGCTTAAAGATTAACACACCCTGATCATTTCATCATTAAAACAAAATTGAAATTCTCTGCATTTTTATTATAATTACGTTTTGTATTTCTGAATAAAGCTAATTGTTTTCAGCATTACTTATTTTATGATAATTATCTAGTTGTTCAAAAAACTAACGACATCTTGAAAATATATCTTACATTCTTGAATGCGGAGTAAGACACAGGCAAAGTATGAAAGAACTCACAGTTGTTGCTTCTACACGGTGAAACATTTTATTTAAACAATAATATTATCCTATCGTTTCTAACTTACATACGAAATCAATATCAAGGAATTAAAATATGTCCTGGGTGTTAAATGATACCAGTTAGTACTTTGAACCATTGTGCAAAGCCCGTATATTAGGGTGGGTCAAAAAAATCATTTTTTTTTACAAGTGACACGGAAAAATAGGTTGCTAGACACCTTAAAAAAATTCTCACCAAATATGAGCTCTTAATTTTAATAGGAAGATCCTCCGTATCACAGTTTTTAATTTTTTTCTCAGTCCAATAGAAAAAAATTCATACCTCATCATTAATTGATTGTACATAAAAATGTTTTAAGAGAATATTGTAGGAAATTTAATGCTCTACAAAAAAGGTATCTTATATTTTTTCCGCAAACCTCACCATTTGAAAGATATTGAAGATTTATAATAGTCATTTATTGTCGAGTTATAAAATTCATAAACAAAAATGAATCAAAAATAACCAAATTTAAATCTTCAATATCTTTCAAATGGTGAGGTTTGCGGAAAAAATGTCAGATACCTTTTTTGTAGAGTATTAAATTTCCTACAAAATTCTCTTAAAACATTTTTCTGTACAATCAATTAATGATGAGGTATGAATTTTTTTCTATTGGACTGAGAAAAAAATAAAAAACTGTGATGCGGAGGATCTTCCTATTAAAATTAAGAGCTCATATTTGTTGAGAATTTTTTTAAGGTGTCTTAACAACCCATTTTTCCGTGTCACTTGTAAAAAAAAATAAATTGATTTTTTTGACCCACCCTACTGTATATAGTATTGTAACCTTTTGAAGCACCCTTCCGTTTTGTTTGGGCAAAATATTTTATTTATTTGTTTAATGTAATTATTATAGTTCCATAAAATATATTTTCATTTATTTATGTGTAATTTCGTAAATGTCCTGCAGTTTTTTTTGGGGAATTTTGAATAACACTCAGATCGGAAAACGTTTTTGGCTGTCTGTATTATCATTTGAAAACGGCTAGATATAGGCTGATATGAAATTTTATACATTATCTTTTATTTTATTTATTGTAGATTATAGAGGCGTCGACATCTCAGGTTATTAGCGTCTTTCAACTACACTAAATAACAACTATCTTAAAACTAAATAACATCACAAAACATCCATGAGCGCAGGTGGGATTCGAACCCACGGCATTCCAGTCCAGAGGTTGCGGCACTAAGCACGCTAACCACTAGGCTATACTGCCCTCTTTATACATTATCAATCGGTACCCGGACTTAAAACATAATGTGCTTTTACGGCTATGATCGACTTAAGATAAGGCTTCTGTAAAATTTACCGTGAATAAAGGCAAGTTCTAAATAAAATTTGACGAAAGTGAAACGATAATTAATGTTCAGTGAGAAAACGTAGCACCCCGTAGAACAAAAATATCTTTCGAACTAATTCCATTCGTAGAAAATTCTGACTGTGACTCATTCTCTTTAAAGCTTTATTTATTTCTCTTCTTCCCATTTGCTTCGTCCTATTTTCGATTAGACTCAAATAAATGAGCACAAACTTATAAAATTGAATAATCAGTTTTAATTTAAAGATTATAAAATAGAAAAGAATTTAATCGAATTGCGGTCTTATCTACGACTTACGTTATCTCATTAATTTACTTTTGTTCATTTAATTTACACAGGAAATGTCTAAAATGTCTAGGGATAAAACCATGAGGAGTTTCGAACAAGCACGAAGTATACCTACCTTTTACATAACAGTGGTACAGTTTACAGGTAAACTACTTGTTATACCATAAAACAGCTCAAAACTAAACAGCATCGATGGCGAAGCTTGTAGCTAGTAAGCTTTGTACGCAGAAGGTAGCTGGTTCGATTTCGGTTGGCACCATATATGCTTTTTGTTTTCCATATTCCACATGCTGTTTCTTTATATATTTTTCTATTCTTTTTCTTATTTAATTTTTTATCATATTATACTAAGCAAACAGCGACGAGTGAAAAGGTGGCGTGGTAGAGGGGAGTTCTCCAAAAAACGTACGCGGGGTGAAGACCCGTGAATTATTCCAAGACACCGTGAGAGCAATCGTGCATCTTCGGGCTCCCTCATGGTTTGATTCCTAGACTCTTGTGGAAATGTCCACAATATTTTTGTAATTTAACTTTCTCAGTACGAAATGTAATCAAAGAATTTGTAGTAGTAAAGAAAACTTAAATAGAAGAGTTCATTAATTTATCATTTAAGAATAAAAAGACATGTTTTCTCGTCTAGGTATCAAATACCCCTCCAAACAAAACCCCGCAAGAAAGCGAAATTAGATATAGATGTCCTGTAACAGGACCTCTATCTTCAAATTCGCTTATGCTTGCGGGGTTTTAATAATATGTAAATTATTTTTTATATTACTACTAACTAGCTATCGTCCGTGAATTCGTCCGCATGGATAAGTTTTAACATTGGAAATGTTTATGTTAGTATATGGGGGCAGAGTTACGAGTTTTCGTTCAACGCCAAAAGACAACGGTGTCGCGATCTAGTGAGGAGCAATCATGCAAAATTGAACAAGTGCAATTTTTTCGAAATGTGTTTTATATCATGTCTAGTTAATTGAGAGGTATTTGCGACGATCTGCGGTGTTATTTTTGAGCAAATGTTAATAAATACTGTAGAAAAATCCATTTAAAAGTTAAGTAATCAAGCAAAAGTGAACGCGCATATAACAGAAGAATAATAGGGTTATTCCTGACAAAACTAAACAGTGCATTGATAAATATTGTGTGTATAATAAACAGTTAATTATGTTTCATATATGCTGTTATCATTTCCAATGTCCTCGATGGTTGCAAGGATTGCGAAATCTGTGAATTTTTTCTTCCCTAAGGAAAATATGGATTTCATTTTAATCGCAAGCAAAAAATGGTTAAAATAAAAAAAAATTAAAGACGAAAAACCCGACTGCGTCTAACACAGGAGTGAAAAACACGGTTCCCAATATGAATATTAGTCGGGTAAAAAGATATTTCTGTGCTATGTAGTGAGATGATACACTAACACCTTTTTACCAGACTAGGTACTTTTCATATTGGAATATTTTTTTGTGCTTCTGTGTTAGACGCAATCAGGTTTTTTGTTGTTTTAAAATTTTTTTTATTTCAAACTTTTGAAGTTTATAAAATTATTCTTTCTTGTAAAAAACTTTTTAACAAAAAAAAAACCTCCTCCAAAAAGCCACTAAAAAGAGAAAAATAATGAAATTTTGAGATTTGCGCCAATTTAACAAAATATGAAGTCGATTAAAAAGTATAGTATAGTGATTAATATCTTCTTTTTAACCAACTTCATATTTTATTAAATTGGCGCAGACCTCAAAATTTCATTATTTTCCTCTTTTTAGTGGCTTTTTGAAGGAGGTTTTTTTTTTAAAAAGTTTTTTATTTTTTACTTTTTAGTGTCAAAAAGTGACATTTACTTTAAAAGAATCACACGTCGTTACTCACTTTTATTAAACCGACTATCTTATGTTGTCTGATGTGTCAAAAAGTGATATTTACCTTAAGAAATCACACGCCGTTACTAACTTTTATTAAAATCAGCCGAACTACTAAACCGATTTTGATGAAATTTCTATGGGACCAATCTGAAAGTATATCCTTTCAAATAAAAAGAAAACTTCCAAATCGGTTTATAAATGACGGAGTTCTGAGGTAACAAACATAAAAAAAATACAACCGAATTGAGAACCACCTCCTTTTTTTGAAGTCGGTTAAAAAGTTTATTTATTTATTGTAGATTATAGACGCGTCGACATCTAAGGTTATTAGCGTCTTTCAACTACACTAAATAAGAATTAACTTAAAACTAAATAACATCACAAAACATCCATGAGCGCAGGTGGGATTCGAACCCACGGCAGTCCAGTCTAGAGGTTGCGGCGCCAAGCACGCTAACATCTAGGCTATACTGCCCTTTCGGTTAAAAAGTGAATCTGAATTCCCGATCTACTGTATGTAAGAAATTAAACCTTTGGAATCCAATGACTCGCGGTGGAACTTTTAATATCATATATTGCAGGTTATGAGTTATTAAAATCGATTTTACCCAGAGGTTCTTTAATTATATGGAGGTAAATAGGCGGCTTGCTGCAGATGTAATCAGTTAATGACATCGGTATTCAATAGGGAAAGGTGTGCCACCATTACAAATTACATCTTTATGATCCTACAAGCTACAGTGATCAAAACCAATATTGTAATAATACGTCTAAATTACAGTTTTATATTTTATTGATTACTACAGATACTCGCGATGTTCCTTTTTAAAATGAAACTTTTTAGCCTCGACTTTTTCGCTTGGTTACGCATGTCGAACGTCACGTCACGTCCAATCGAAGCGATCAACCAGACGTTATGTTTATAACTATATATTTTACGGCTACATAACTAATATCTTTTATTTATTGTAGATTATAGACGCGTCGACATCTAAGGACCATAACTAATATCGTATGAATATTCAGTTAAGCAGCACATCAAATACCCGTTGACCACGATCGATAGAATCGAAATTCTTACGTTTGCTTCTATTCTGATCATGGTTCAAATTACATTATCAAAACCACGTAAACAATGTTATATACTTTCGGCAATTTTTAACCGACTTCAAAAAAAGGAGGTGGTTCTCAATTCGGTTGTATTTTTTTTATGTTTGTTACCTCAGAACTCCCTCATTTATAAACCGATTTGGAAATTTTTTTATTTGAAAGGATATACTTTCAGATTGGTCCCATAGAAATTTCATCAAAATCGGTTCAACGTAGTTCGGCTGATTTTAATAAAAGTTAGTAGCGGCGTGTGATTCCTTAAGGTAAATGTCACTTTTTGACATATCAGACAGCGTAAGAAAGCCGGTTTAATAACAGTGAGTAACGGCGTGTGATTCCTTTAAGGTAAATGTCACTTTTTGACACTAAAAAGTAAAAAATGAAAAACTTTTTAACAAAAAAAAAAACCTCCTTCAAAAAGCCACTAAAAAGAGAAAAATAATGAAATTTTGATGTCTGCACCAATTTATTCTTACTCATTTTTTAAATAAATAAAGTTTCTCTTGCAAAAACCGTTTTTTGATACTGTCAAACTAACAAAATATGCAGAATTTGCGAATTAACGATTACGCATAGAATGGTAATTTTTATCAAAACACTAACAGAATAAATTTATAAATCGGTTGTTTTTAGGGGTTGACAACTGTTTTTAAGCGGAAAATTATACAAATGAGCAGTACAATCTACCGAAAAAATGTATAGACAGAATCTATTAAAACGCTTACAGATATATTTTTTCAGAAAGATTTATAAGTTTCATTTCTATTTTTATTGAAAACTGACTAATATCAATGGATTATTTTGAGTCAATCTATATTATGGATTCAGGTAGCTAAAATACGGAAATAGAGCAATAACGTGGTCTAGAACTGTTAGAATAGGATATACAGATACTCTAGGTAACCAAATTACGGCGTAGTTTCAGACACAAATTGGATTATGTACTGTGCATAATAAATAAACATAATATGGACAGAAGTAGAAGGAGTCAGAATTACACAGAGAGAGATAGAATCGTTGGCATCACATAACCTAACCTGAATTAGTTATGTCTAACTTATTACGTGGCTGGATTCAAACTGATCCTTTTGATAATGTGCTATAATAACAGAACGATATATTAAGAACGTTACAGCTAAATACATTTTTATTTAGAAAAAATACATATATTGTTAAGTTTATTCAAGTCAAACATTCTGAATTTTTTCTGGAAATGGCTTAACCTTAGGCACACAAGGAGTGTACTAATAAAAGTACACTGTAAGAAATAAGAAGGCCGATTACATAGATTTACGGATGTCCATTTGTAGCCAGCGATTAATCTGGTAATAGGCACACAAAGAGACAATGGCGTCGCAAACAGTTATCGCCTGCACATCGCGTAGATTCCATAAAAACACATTGCGCATGCGTGGTTACTAACTTTACATTAACTTGTTTTGTATTCATCCATTTTATATATGTAACTATACATTTTATTTTGTAATTTTTACACACTATATTGGAATTTTCCACAAATTATCTAATTTTAATTTACTTTATGTAAAAATCACAAATTTGTTTAACTTTACAGTAAAAGTCCAAGTTTTTATGAAGTTTTCTGTGTAAAAATAAATAATAATGTAAAATCACTTAGAAAATCGAGCGAATTCTACCTTAACTTTCAAAGTATTTTTACATCCATTTTTTACAGTGTAAAAGACATAATACTACAAGAATAACACCGAGACGTCATCACTCGACAACTGTTATTGTTGAACTCTACACTCCGTCTATGATAAAAACCATTAGAAAGCAGCAGAGAGGATAACGGTTGTCAAGTAGACAATTCATTGCGAATTGAAGGCGATGCTTTACCGTTAGTAGGGTGATGAAATCACTGTGTCATTCTAAGAGTAATCGAGCTATACAATGCCAAAACGACCCTACTTCCCTACATTTCAAAAAATAATTCTCCCATCAGAAATATGAAGACCTAAAACTAAAAGTTATCTGACTGTGATTTTCATTTGAATATCACCGTGGTAGCGTTGAAGTTTCATTTTACCAGTGGGAGAGTAAATTCAAATTTCTCGCACGAAAAAGAACATTTCGAATAGTTTAAAAAGAGTTGAAATAATGTAAAAACAAAAATAGTGTGAACTTACCTCATCATGATGATACCAGAATATGTAAGCAGGTGGTTCAGGACTGAAGCGAATTAGGCAGGTCAAATTTATGGTGCTTCCTTTATCAACGTGAAGATCTGGTCCACCCAGGATAGTAGCCGTTGGGACTGAAACATTTAACATTTAGATATAGTATGTTGTAAATATATTGAAACTCATGCTTGTTAATATCATTAGTAAGATAATACAATATACAGACTGCCAGAGAAATATATATCCATTAAATTCATATTAGGACCGTAAGAGATATAACTGCCAACTTGTCACGTTAGAGCTGGGCAAAGCAGCGATCCTAAGTGCTTAAATCACCGAGCTTCAAGCATTTTCATAAGTGCTCGATTTATCCAAGCGACAATCACTTTGCTTAAAGGCATCGAGCACTTACTAAAGTAATTGAAAAAATTAAGCATCAAGTCTTAAGCATTTTAAAGTAACGTCCAAAGTATCAAAATAATTGAGAGCGATAAAGGAAATATGTTTTACTAAATGTTTCAATAAAAATGCTTATTCTGCATTTAAAACGTTCGTTAAGCATTCCTAATGCTTAATAAGTTTGTTGAATGCTTATTAAGCAATTTATAATGCTTAAATGCTTATTAAGTAGCAAGTCTTTATGCAAGTGCTCTAAGCGTCAAGCAGCGAGCATCTGTTTTACAAAGTGCTTGAAGCATTATTGCAAGCACTAAGTTCTCAGCACTGCCCAGCTCTGACCCTAAGTCGAATGCGGTCTTTCAAAATTTGTGACTTAGACGTGAGATAAAGACACGACATACATGCGACAGATCTCAAAAACATCGATTAAATGGAAGTGAATATGAATCAGTTCGAGATAAGTGACCATGTCTCACGACGCATCGGTATCTGCGCATATTATGTCGAGTAGACGCGGTGATAGCGTTCCGGAGCATCGTATCGAGAAATTTCGTTCGAGACAACACAAAAGTCTGTTACAAACCTCAAACGTCGTTTCTTATCAGCTTAAAAAATTATTACTATAAAGAAAGATTGCATATTTTTCAAATTACTGTAAGCAAAAATATTATATTACCTATTAGATATAAATAATTTCAATATGACTTTTCAGTTTTATTATTTTGTATTATTTTGTACAGTTGAGAGGAAATCTATTACTGACTCAGATAGAATTTAATATAGATTTTATTAGATTTTATCTATTTAGAGATTGTATCTTCGATTCAATAGTAAATCACAAATACCTACTGAATTTCTTTTACAGTCTATATATTTTGTACATCATCAGTGGATAAGGGAAGTACCCTAGTTCTTCATTTTTCAGCTATTGAAATCAAGATACCTTCTTGTAAACAAGAAGATTTCAGTGATTCTAAACTAGGGTATTTCGCTCTATCTAGTAAGCATTAATAAAAAATTAAATATCAATTTCCCATGTTAAACGTTGTCTATTATATTTTGTAGTTAAATAATTCGTTCTTAGAAATTAACTTCTTATTTTTTATCTCCTACAAAAACATTTAATAATATAAAGCTTTGAAAAAATATTGTAAATAAGTAGGTATTAGGTTTTCATCACTGAAAAGAAGCAGTTTTGTTAATTAATCAAGCAATTAGTAGTACTTGCAAAACAGATTATAATTATTTTATTATTGAATTGCAATTAGTAGGTTCATTAAAATTACGCTTTCAATCAAATTAGTATGCAAGGCGATTTTAAACTAATTGTAAAATAATTAAAACAAAAGTAAGTACTTAATACCTTTGATAAAACTTTGAACGTAGAAAAAGCTACTATTTTTATGGAAAAGCATCAGGATAACAGAAAGTTATTATTATAAATCGTAGAATCACAAATAATTAAATTAAATTCAAAAATTATTTGAATCACAAAAATCACAAAAACTCAAATTTATATTTTACACTTACACACTTTAGAATACGTATTTATTACTGTAAAAGTCGCAAAAACATTTTTTAAACGAATAGTAATTAACAAAACGAAACAGTATAACCGAACACTTTACATCAAATACTTTTAAAAAATAAATTATATACATTCTATTGAAACAAGTTGGTTAAGTAATAGAACATTACGTAAGCTATCAGAATATTGTAAGTATACAGCAGTCCTCAAATGTTCTTTCATTTCTTATATTGATTTGAACGTGGGTTTCTGTAATTATTTATTACAAAACTTGTAGACTGGAACTAAAAGAAAAAAACTTTGCTACAAACAATAAACTTTCTGTCGAAAGTGGTAAAGAATCATAAATCCAAAATTGAAGACTGATAAAATAACAGTTTAACATATAGTTTGTTGACGTTTAAAAAATAATTGGGAAAGAAAAATCCTAAAGTAACCTTCAATTTGTTTATTAGTTCATGTCCACATTTAGACAGAAATTAATACGTTTACCGGCAGGCGTTTTCAGAAATTAAACTGTGTAAAATGAAGTCATTAGGTGTCTATTTAAAAATTATTTACGTCACAAAAATCAATAAAAATAATACGTGGTACCTACATTTTATACCTATTTAGGTACAATGTAATAAATGACATGGAAACTTACAATTAAATATAATTGGTCTGGAATTACATCATTACATAATACATACACAGTACCAGATTATACAGGATGTTTAAAAATCGCGTTGTCAAATTAATTTTAGAAAACCATACATTAATATTTAAATGACATATTGTTTTTTCAATTCATCACTCAAATTTTATTTTAATAGGTACACAGACCTTATTTTTGATGTGAAGAAAAATCATGTTTAATCATACGCCGTTTCATATGTAAACAAGTCTGCATACGCTTGAATCATATGAAAAAAAATTAGTTATTTTCTTATTTAGAAATGTACCTAATTAAATGTTGGTTTTTGTTTGAATAAATATAAAAATAATATGCAAAAGTAATTTTCCTTCTAAATACATTGATATAGGTATCAAAATTAAAACAAAAGAAAGGTTTTGTTGACATTTCAAATAGGGTACATGACGTCACGGAAAATTTAATATGGCGGGCGCTAGACGCCATTTTGTCAGTACGCAAAAAATCGGTAAAACTTTGTGTGTGGGGTATCAAATTAAAAGGCTTGATGAGTAGATTCAACTAAAAGGAAGGATATAAAAAATTTATTAAAAAAACAAAAAACCCGACTGCGTAAAAATCGAACATAAAAGATGGAAACAAGATCAAATGATAACATGCAGTCGGAGGCATAGTAGTAACAACATGCAGTCGGAGGAATAGGCTAACATCAGGTATTTCTGTTCAATTTGTTACTACAATGCCTCCGACTGCATGTTATCATTCGATCGCAACGAGCCGGAAGTCAATCGACTTCAAATACCGGCGGAGGAACGCGATTTAGATGAGGACTAGGTAAGCGGGTCGGAACAGGCATTCTAAACAAATACACAGTATCTAGCTGAAGGCTTGCATAGCTGTGGAAGAACGTGAGGCGTTTCTCTAATCAGTCACTGGTATTCAACACAGGTCAATATTTACAGTACCATTGCTCTAGCGAGAGCTAAATTAAAACTGTTCACAAAACACATTTTATCATCGGTGTGCGTAACACATTATATTAAATTGCGTCTTTTCACGAATTTAAAACAAAACGGTTTATTTCATGACTGGCTACACACTATTACACACACAGTGATATCGCGTTCACTTAACACCGTCCACACTAGTGACGATGCTGGAAGCTATCGTTACACATATTGGAAAAAATCATTTTACCAACCAGTGGTCACAGTCAGGATTCTAACCTGAACCTTTCCACTTTCGTGGCGGAATGAGCTCATTCCGCCGTGAAAGTGGAAAGGTTCAGGTTAGAATCCTGATTGTGACCACTGCTTGGTGAAATGATTTTTTCCAATAGGTATGTTTCGAAACAATTATATAATTGGCTGCTCTCCAACGAAAATTTTTTTCAAAATTCAAATACTTCGACGGATGCGAAAATTTAAAATTACGTAGAATCAATTAAATAGGTACCATTTACTTTTTATTTTTTTCTTTTGGTATTGTTTTAGAATATTTCTTTTCACAACTGAAAATTAAGAATTTAGAAAAACCGATGTTAATGAAATAGGTGATAAATATAATATATAAATGGGATTATTTAATATTACTGCCATTAAATCTAAATTGGACATAGGTAATGTTGACGATGATAGTAGGTAATCATTTTAACACATAGGCGGAGATCATTTTCTTTTAAAATTAAACTGAGACATTAATTTCACCTGAAATAGGTAATTAAAGTAATTGCTAAGGATTCGGGAGGTTTCTAGGTATAATTATACTATATTGTCTACTTTAAAGAAAATAAAATCTGAAGAGATTGTAGATTATAGACACTCGACAACTGAGATCATCGACTGGATTTAAGCAATAATTGTACAAATAGAGGAAGAAAATCCATTTCAAACACGTTTTTTATGAAAGTTTAGGCAATTTTAAGTTAATTATTACAGATAATTCAACTTATTTCTTATTCACATTTTATATTTCACGGAATTACTAGCTCCCTTGTGATTAAGACTTTTAAAAAAATCACAGATGTCTTTGAAAGTCATTTTGAGGAAAAAAATCTAAACGGATCGGGATATACGACAGCAAAACTGAAATTGAAATACGAAATGGCATTTTTAAGACAGGTGTGCAAGCTTTCACGGCCGGCATTGTTCCAAGTCTTCATGGTTTCCAGGTTTGCAGGCCGTGGTCCGGTGGTATTTCTACCTGATCACGGCCTACAAGCCCGGAAACCATGAAGACTTGGATTTTTAAGACAGTTTTTTTTAAATTTTAATAGTTAGGGATTATGTTTTCAAAATAGTCGGCGTCATTTTTGGAACACTGTAAAAAAAGTTGAAGTGTCTCCCAAAGGTAAAGCATCATAATATATCAACCACAGGTAGAAAATTCAGTGCTGAGTAAAAAAAATGTTAAATGGACTAGGGTCTTAATTGCTATAGTTTAAAAGATTTGTGTGAGCAAAATATGTCAACTAGTGGTTTATATATGTCAGCAAAATGTGGCATGAATCTAACATTTTGAATAAATCGAATTTATTACTAGGTGTAAGACAAAATCTTAAAATATGATAACTGCTGCTGTATTAACCCACTCTATGAATTTATGTTAAATTCATGGCATATTTTGTTAACTTCTTCTAAACTACAACAAATAGAATTATTAGTTGACAGACCTTTACTGACAATATTATCTTCCATCGACAATGCGTTAGCCCAATGATGCAGATAGAGAGAGTGATAAAGTTGGGGCCTATTCCGTCTCAACACAGATATGCTGCTGGTAAAGAGCCAATAAGTAAACGTCAGAAAGAGACAAAAGACATACATATTATGGCCTCAACGTTCTCGCCTTTCTTTCCTGCGCTTTTGGATGCGTATTGCTTAGTTCTCTACCTCTAAAGTTCTAAACCACAGGAAATCGGACCTAATTTTATTAAACATTTTTTACTCAGCATTGAATTTTTTATCTATTTTGGCTAGTTATTCACTTAACAAGTTATTAGTGAATAACAGAAATATTAGGGATTTAAACGGTTTGAATATAATTATAACAAACTAATATTGTTATTCACAGTTACTTAAATCCCATATTCCACTATTATGACTGTTTATTTTTATTTTATTGTAAATTATAGACGCGTCGACAACTTAGGTCATTAGCGTCTTGATTATTACATTAAATAACAACACACTTAAAACTAAATGACATCACAAAACATCCATGAGCGGAGGCGGGATTCGAACCCACGACAGTCTGATCCAGAGGCCGCGACGCTAACCACTGAACCACCCTGTCCTCTTATGACAGTTTACTTTTGGATCATTCTGTGTAATTTTAAAAAACATTTTCGTCAATTTTCTTAAGTGGTTGAAATGGGAATAAGACGTTATATTTAGATAAGTACGTAAGCACGCTACTGATTAAACATTACAACATCATTATATATAATATGCATCAATAATTCCCCACCATAAATCAAACGGCAACAATAGACCTGTATGTTATGGAGCATAGAGTACAATGGCAAAGTGTGTTAGGACGGGTTAGTGGTGTACAACAATGTGCCTACATAATATAATGGTCATATATAACTATACAAAGTGGTCTACGAATAGCGTGACAGTAGGGATCCCAGTTAATAATCTGAACAATAATCAGAATGCAATATATCAACGTAACATGTGCAGATCTCAAATTATATAATATAATGAATGAATTGTGAATTATAGACGCTCGACAACAGCGTCTGTATATAATATAAGCATCCTTTAAGCACAGCGCACACATACTACTTTTTGTGTCGAAAACGCGCGATTTAGGATACTAATTTATAATTTGACGATTAGGTAAAAAACCTACTCTAAATTTCTCCTTGATACCTACATCACTTGTTAGCCACATCTGATGATTTTTATGTGACTTAATCGCAAAATCACGCGACAAGAAATGTGCGCTGACGCTTAAAATAGTGACACGAAATATTTTCCTGTGAAGGTTCATTTATGAATAAGCCTAAGGTAACTCGTTAATTTCGAAAATATACCAGCACTGCATTTTTTTGAAAATTTATTTATATTTTTAAAAGAGAGAGAGATTTACGCTATTAGTAGCCACATCTGATGATTGTCATGTGACTTAATCGCAAAATCGCGCGACAAGAAATGTGCGCTGACCCTTAAAATAGTGACACGAAATATTTTCCTATGAAGGTTCATTTATGAAGAAGCCTAAGGTAACTCGTTAATTTCGAAAATATACCAGCACTGCATTTTTTTGAAAATTTATTTATATCTTTAAAAGAGAGAGAGAGATTTACGCTATTAGTAGCCACATCTGATGATTGTCATGTGACTTAATCGCAAAATCGCGCGACAAGAAATGTGCGCTGACCCTTAAAATAGTGACACGAAATCCTTTCCTATGAAGGTTCATTTATGAATCTCGTTAATTTCGAAAATATATCAGAACTGCATTTTTTTGAAAATTTATTTATATTTTTAAAAGAGACAGAGATTTTAGATTATAGACGCTCGACAAATGAGGTCATTAGCGTACATTTTAATAGCTGAGAGGAATTGCAAAAAATGTTTATGTGGGTCGCATGGTGGAGGCCTAAGGTTGCGATTCGCTGCTTTAAATTAACACAGCGTTCACTTCATCTGAAACACTCTATAATTTTAATCGATACTCGATTTTAATAACAAGTTTGTTTTCGTAGTTTTTCTAAATGTTATTAAATATTATTATGATTGAAATGGGTCAGAATAGTAGTCAGTTTTGGTTTGTGTAAACCGTCCTGTATGAATTAGTACATAACTGACCTTACTTATTATTATATACACTGAATTTGTATACATAATATTATTGCGTATTTGAAAGTTTAGGTGAAAATGAAAATAATAATCACGGATTTCCCTACAAAATTACAGACTACCTATAAACAGATTTTAGAAATTGAATATCTACCCTAAACAACTTGTATAAATATTGCTAATATTAATATTAAATTAAGCATGAAGAGTAAACATATTATTTTATAATAATTAGAATAAAAAATGTCTATTATTGCAGTATACAATTTTTCAAAATTATATAAGATCCAATAAAACAAGACAAAATTAATATTTCTGAAAACTACTTTTTTTGTTTTAGGTACATATTTCTTTGATATTTATCTAATAATAGTTTAAATTTGTTAAAATAGTATATTGTGTAACTAGTGTGCTAAATACATCTTTATACGTAAGGCGCGATATTTTCAGCACAAGCAGTAGGCGAGCACACACGAGCCTTGGCGAGTGTGCATCGCGAGTCGCATACGAGTGCTGAAAACATCTGATTGGCTCTTTAACTAGCGGAAATTTAAATTACTGTAAAATTAATTATTATTAAAAAAAATAAAATAATAAACGCTTCAAAATTCCTACCAAAAGTGAATATTGATTATACACCTAGATCACAATGATATCTGTAAAAAAACAGTCACTTTCAATATAGTGGATCAACCCCACTCCTAATAGTTAAATTCTGAATGGTTTCCATTTTTCAGACAGCCCTCGTAAATTGTCTTTAAATAAAGAGGGGATTTATTGAGCAGAAGTTAGCTAACCTGACATAAAAGACATAAAATGTCCGTGATTTCATTTTGTATAATGAAGTCTATAAATAAATGAAGTTTACTTCATTTGACTTTTAAACTGCGTTTGGTAATAAAAAATGGCTCCATAATTGCATTTCATTTATATTGCTTCAAAGATATAATTGCAATATTACGCGTTCTTGGCAGCAAATATCATTATTATATTATGATGGTGGTAGTACGCAGGTTTGCTGACTTCCTCCTTCGTTTTGCTTTTGTTTAAATGTCCGACATCGGTTTGAGAGTCAAACTTGTTCATTTACTACGAGAACAGAACCTGACTGGAATATGAAATTTCCTTCCCATACCGATGCGATGCCAGCTTTCAAATTATAAAACTCTTTGTGATTTTACGTATTGCAGATATCACATTCATTTTATAATATGCAACTAAATAATTGATCACTAATTCGACTTTTATTGCCAATATTTGTGGAACAATGAGAATGATAAATTGCTATAATAATACTTTCAATTCATGCGTTTAATAAATCAAACGGCTCAACAATACTAGAATAATATTCACTTTTTATACACTGCTCAAAATTCCAAGAGGGATATAGTACACCGTGAACCGAAAATAGTGGCCACAAAACACAGAGGGACCGATTTCGCAATTTCTGTACAAAATCCTGTAAATTTCGGAATCCATTGATAATAGAGTCCCAATTAATAGAAAAATACTAAAAAAAAATTCAGCAATATTTGGGAGTTTTAGGGGGTGTAGATTCAGTCAAATCTATAATACCTAAATTCGATATAAAATTAAGTGTAATTACTGTATTTATAAAATAGTTTCATGGAAATTTAGATGTACCTATTATTTTTTCAGATATGTACATTGCAATGTTATACTGCTTGTATTTTTTATGAAAAAATAAATTCATTTCAATAAAAAAAAAATCAAAAAAAAAAACATTTTCCAAATGAATTGTGCAAAATGACTGGTGGGGGTAAAATGAATGAAAATCCATAAAAATTATTAAAATTCGCCCTTTTCAGACGTTTTCGTTTTGGATGTCTTTTCTGAAGACGATGTCGCGGGGAAAAAAGGGGACAAAAACGGGCAAGAAATTTTTCTGCCAATAGATACAATAAACCTTTAGCCACATTTTCATGAAAAAATTAAAAAATAAAGCTGGAAGATGATGGAAGTTTTACTTCAACTCAAGTCGAAATTTTAATTTTAAATTTTGCTGAGTGATTTAACACGTTAATTTTTAGAGGGTGATTTCTAAACAATGAAACGACCAAATCGTTTAAAATTATAGGTAAAAATAAAGGATTTACTCTGAATAATATCCTCCATATCACACTTTTTCAGTCATTTCAACACAAAGTCTGTAAAAAATGTTTAAATCGGTCACAATTTTGCTCACGATATGACGCTAGAACAATGCTTCGCACAAGTTGCCACTAAAGTACTGCTAATGGGGTAAAACCCTTACAATGACGGTACAGTCAATAAATTCAGATATTCAACTTTCTACTATGACTAATTTACAAGAAGTTTTAACAACTTTAAATTTTGCTATTTTGGCCACGTTTAAAGGAATTGGTCCCTCTGTGCAAAGGTTTGAAGAAAAAAATTTCCGACTTTTTTAGATTTTCCAGTACCCAAAACGCAATTTTTTTCTAACATTTTTCATTCTAGTAAAGTCCGTTTTTCTATACGTATAGTAGGTATAGCTAGAGCGCAGCGCACGCTTGAATTAGAATAATATTTATTTTGATTTTTTCCCTGACTGAATTAATATTATAATATATTCCCTGACATTTCCACGATTTTCTTGACGTATAAAACTTTCTTGAAATTTCCAGGTGTTCAAGGTCTGTGGCCACCTTATTCATTTAATCAAATAAAAAAAAATAGTAACATTTTCAACATACACTTTATTCTATGTATTTAGTGACGGCACAGTATAAGGCCCGCTACGGACTCAAGTACATGTCTTAACTTTTAAGCCACGTGAGATAGATGCACACGCGTATATGTTCGACAAAGATGCGCGTACATTTTCATACACACACGAAAGTTGGCTTTGGAATGACGTCATGTCTTAAGACTTGTTTGTTCGTTTCTGGCAGGCTTCGACGAACATGAAAAATATTAAATGAAACATTTTTGCAAGCCACGATTTTTAAAAAACTTTCTCGACATAATTATCCAAAAGGATCGAAGAAAACCATGCATAATTTTAAAAATTAATAAACAAACACTTAAAAAATTCTACACATTTATTTACCTCGACGATCGTTTCGGGTTCCTAACCCATCTTCAGGAGTTTAAACTAAAACAATCGTCGAGATAAATAAATGTGTAGAATTTTTCAAGTGTTTGTTTATTAATTTTTATTCAATCATGTTCTACCAAGTGCCTAGCGATAATTCTATTGAATTTATGCATAATTTTTTTCAAGATGGTCAGGGTAGGAAAATTGTTTAAGCCGAACCTATTCTGTACATTCCAAATGCGAGGTTAGCACTCTTACCACTAGGCTACCCGTTCTCCAGCAAAAATTAATTACACAACATCAACCATTCTTGAACATACATTGTAATTTTGAGGTTATGTAAACGTGCAAGTTACGTCACTGCTATGAATCTAGCTTAAAAATAAATATGCATGTTTTTATTAAAAAAAGTATTAATCACATGTTATCTTTGCGTGCGTTATGGCTAGGAACTTCTCACCTTAATATTAAAAGTTTATATCTGAACAGCAAACGATGTTAATTTATCAGGTCGGTTAGTAAAGCTATAATATTAGTCACGTGATTTACTGGCCATATTACAGCCATCGATTCATCCTTACACGGCAAACACAATGAAAAAAAACCACACCAGACTTACACAGCTGTCCCTGAAGTTCATTGACTGTTGTTCTTTTGTGACAGACATTTAAAAAAAACTATTTTTTATTTTTACCGTATTCGTAAATTATTGCCATTTTAAAATGCAGTAAACATTTTAACTATAATAGTTTAAGTGGATACAAATGAAAAATAAGATTTGCCTCAAAATATCACCACAAAAAATTTTATTATTTAGTTTAAGACCACCAATAGCCAAAGCCTAGAATCATCGTATACTTTCAAATTGGTTATCTGGGGCTAGTACCAACTACCAATTCATATTTAATGTTATAAAGTGTGTCAAAATATCCAATATTCAAATGATTTTTGTATCTACTTATTTATACTATATTGCAGATTACACTAAAATATGATTTTTAGTAACTTATGGGTAAGAATAAATTTTAGTTTATAATAATTTTATAACTCCTTTCAACAATACGAATTCACTTTCATTATGTTTCCAGACAACTATGTTGCCATTAACGTTACAAAGTCTATATAAGAAAAAACTGAACGCACCTGGCGGAATAAAAAATCGAAACTCCCATATCTCCCATCTGTGGCACTTAAATTTTTTTCTTATACACCGGGTGATGACAGTGACTGTCGAACATAAGGCTTTAATATGTAAAATCAAACTTTCGTACTTTCCTGCTTCCCTAATTATTTTAGGAAAAAATATTCATATAGTTTTAGAACATGAAATTCTGAATCTAGATCAAACAAAATTAATTTTGCATGCTTTAGCTTCATGTTCTAAAAAAATGACTTCAGAAATAGATATCGATGTAGCCATGGAACTTAAACAAAATGATGACGTTTTTTCGACTGTACTTATCTATTTTATCTTATCTATTTCTGAGGTAATTATCGACATTTTCATATCAAATTTCTGTCATTACAAATAGTGCTAAATTAATTTGTTTATTGACTTAGATGTAGAATTTCAAGTTCTTAAAACTTATATTATTAAACGGTTTTATTTAGCTTGACCCCGTATATTTGTTTGTAGGTATGTTTGTTTATACATTAGTTTCAAATCTTGCGACCGATTTTTCACCTACTTCCCGTGATCCGATTGAGTTGAAATTTTGCACACATGTGTAGCTCCGGTAACAATACAATATTATGGTAACTAGCTGACCGACCCGGCTCACGCCCGGGTGCAAATCGCATTTTTGAATTTTCACAGGCAAAAGGTCTTGCTCCAGTTACGTTTCAGTGGATCGGATAAATGTAATAAAATCAGACTAAATAAAGCACACTAAAAAATTAAAAATAAAAATAGGTAAAAAAAACTTTTAAGTTAAACGGTTTTATAAATGTACTAAAAAGAAAAAATATGTTTAATTTAGGTTCATAAGTATAAAAGCGTGGGTCGTGACTCTAATAAATTTACGACCCACACTTTTATACTTATGAACCTAAATTAAATATTATTTTTTTCTTTTTAGTACATTTATAAAACCGTTTAACTTAAAAGTTTTTTTACCTATTTTTACTTCCCACCTCTACTATGGTAGGGAAGTAATGGATTTAGTCCGAAAAAAATATTTCGAGATTTTAACAGATTTTCACGTTTTGAGACCCTAGCAATCGTTTAAGATCATTTTCTGACAGATGTCTGTATGTGTGTGTGTGTGTATGTGTGTGTGTGTGTATGTGGTCAATTTTTCGCCTTCGATATCTTACGAACGGAACAACATACGGGCATGCCGATTGTTCTATTGTGTTTATCAGCCTTTAACTTAGATCTGATTAGATTTTGAGTCAAATCGGTTCAGTGGATCCTGAGATATTCAAAAAAACGTCCTCAATGTCACGTATTAACATAGGTAAAAAAAAATATAAATGAATTCTAGATGTTATAATATGTAAAAAATGTAAATATTTTTTTTCTCTAAAATGTAGAAAAAAAATATTTTACTAAAAAAAATAAAAATTGTACGTAAATCAAGGTAACCATGATTTTTGCTATATTAAGCTAGCCATCAGTAGATCACCAAACAAAAAAGAGGGCCATGCTTTTTTCAAAGAATAAAAATTAAATTGTGTTTTAAAGATCACCAACAGCTAAGGTTATTTGAGCCTAGTCAAAGAATAAAAAAAAAAAGTGTTTATTTTTTGCAAATATTTACTAGGTGGGAAGTATAGGACTGGTCATCAGTCGAATTTTTTTTTTAAGATTTTTGTCTAAAATAATTAGGGAAACAGAAAATTACGAAAGTTTAATTTTACATGATAAAGTCCTATGTTCGGCAGTCATGGTAGATCCTCGTAACATTAATGGCATCATAGTTGTCTGGAATTTGTGATTTGTCAACGAAAATGATTTAGTATTGTGGAAAGGGGTTATAAATACTTATTATTATAAACCATTTATATTATAGAATTCGAGCTGCATTTCCATATTATATTTTTACCTATAAAGTACTACTATTTCATTCACATTTTTTTTATACATCTGATGTATAAAAAAAATGTGAATGAAATAGTAGTATTTTATAGGTAAAAATATAATATGAAAATGCAGCTCGAAGTTCTGTACGAAGTAGACTTGTTAGGAGTGTTAAAATTTTGTTTATACAATTTGTTTATTTTCTTGCTAGTTGCAAGTTTGCAATTAAAACTATAAAAATATAATCCCCAAAGTTAATTTAACATTTTGTTAAGAAACAAAGTGTAGGTAATAAATAAAAGTTTTATATCATATCGTTTACACAACTGCAATAATGCGAGATGTTCTAACTTTGAAAGTTTACATTAAAACAAAATACTAAAATTATGTACATTGTAGTGTTGATACTATTTAACTACTATAAACAGTAATAAAATTTTACAAGTTCAACTAGATGTTAGTTTATTCATTACAAGTTCTGTTATAAATTTTATAATATACTGCTACTGCATTTCTATTTTAAATAGAAACTTTTTTCTTTTAAAATCTGCTTCTAACCTTAAGCAGGGTGCGCAATGCGTCAACTCGGTTGAACCTAGAACGTCATGGAACAAGAATACGTAAGAGCTATAGGCTAAGTTCGGCATTGCAATTGGCCAGTTTTTTCTTTCAAAAGTCGAACTTTAGGTATGGTTTCGTGAGAAAGTATTATATAATTGTTTTGAAACATATTGGAAAAAATCATTTTACCAACCAGTGGTCACAGTCAGGATTCTAACCTGAACCTTTCCACTTTCGCGGCGGAATGAGCTTACAATACTCAACCGTGACATGATTGCTAATGGTAATGGTAATACCATTTATAGCATTGATATATCTAGGTATTTATTAATATATCCCATTAAAGGGTGTTCGAAATAATTTTCACTTTCATGTTGGGCTCTCGCTGGTACGAGGATTCACTTCATATCATAGCTATTGAATTAGCATATATGAATTGACACTCGCATGTAGTGAAAATCTATTGATTCTGAAGCATATAAGGAGAATATTAATTTAGCAATCATGTCACGGTTGAGTATTGTAAGCTCATTCCGCCGCGAAAGTGGAAAGGTTCAGGTTAGAATCTTGACTGTGACCACTGGTTGGTAAAATGATGAGAAAGTATGCGGCGTGAAACACCTGAAGATATTATGGGTAACAAGGTACTAAAAGTTATACTTTCTACGGTTATTTAAAAGACAATAATATTTTAAAAGCGGTCATTAAAGGCACAGTCGTCGGACTTCGGGTTCAGCCGATGCAAGTAGAATGAAGAAACCGTCTACCTTCTGATCTTAACTCTTACATGTATATCTGTTATATCCATGGTAAGATTCCTTCTGCATTGACGGATCGCCTGGCTTAGCGGATTGTGGTTCTGCAGATAGTTCGTCTACAAACAGAAGTGCCTCCAATTTATCAGAAACGATCTCGATACCATGATATTTATGAAGTAAGCTCTACAAGAGGTTATTAGAGCGAAAACATATTTTACGTTTAGCTTCGATGGATTTGCCACTGAACTTTACCCATACAAACGACCGGTCTATTTGGTAATATTGATTTTACTTTAAATATTCTGTTAAAGTGATTTCCAAATGCCGGTCCGCGAACTCAAGCTACGTAAGTTTTAATATCAATATTATAGAACGCTTCGCTTGTTGTTGAAGCTGCTTCCCGTAAAGAGATAAAAATGTAATTGATCACTATCAGCAAACACTATAGAATTTAGAATACGTGTAACTCTGGCTTAAAATTGGCAATAAGTAACATAAGCGCCACGCGCGGCTTGAATTGCAAAAAAAATTTAACATATCAAATTCTTTAGAAACAATAAGATAAGATGTTTATCACAATACATTGAAATTATATACATCGCAGCTAACTGTTATAACTGGATTTTTCATGAAATATGTAGGTATTTTATGAAATCATCACCTGGTTAAATTGACAATATCACGAAAAATCCAGTTACACCAAATGATTGAAGCATATTGTAAGACTTTCAATATTTCAATAGCTCTGAAAATCTATTTCGTGAAATTTTAGACCGATAATTAAAACAGTAAATTTGGGTTGGAAAACACTGTTTTATTGGAAACGAATCAGATCTAAGTTGCTCAAATATAACTAATAAACTGATGGATGTAAATATTTACTTAAAATTCTCCTTCAATATTAATTTGACTTTGAATACAAGGTGCTTTAAAATATAATATTTATCTAAAAATGCAATAATATTCCTATGTATAAGACGCTACCTTTATTTGAAATTGTAGAAATTCCGTGAGGAAAATAAGCACTATAAAATGAACCCATATGATAGCTTTAACCCTGAACTAGTAGTTGTATTTTTATTTATTTTATTTAAAATGATAAATCACGTTTTATCATTCTTGAAGATTGTACGTACAAAAGATATATCAAGTGTATTACAGGGTATCGAATCAAACTTAAATCGAAAAACTGAAAAAAATATGTGTATTATTTTATAGAATAAAACATCTAAAATCGAACTACATTAAAAAATAAACAGACTTCAGATTCATAATGCATTTAGACGATAACATTTTTGTTGGTGGAAGTCCCGGTGTTGATGGTGGAAGAACGTGTCCCCATTCGCTTTGACGAACCTTTTTTCGTATGTATTATTATAATGATGACTAGAATTTTTAAAATAAAATAAGTAAACATTTTTTTTATATTGTTACTGTTTCAAATGTATCGTTCATTTATTGTTGACTTATTCCATACATTTATGTCACAGGAATAAAAAAAGGGTGTGGGTCTCGGGACCCCCGACAGATGTGAAACATCAAAGAAAACGTTATTGAACTCGGTGGTATTCTCTATGTAGTAGTATATATTTTTTCAAAAGCAGCAACTAACTGTTATGCTGACGTAATCCTATACACTGCACTGTAACACACACGGTTGCGGCGTTTGAGCACGCCTGAGCCAGAAACGCAACTAAATACACAGCGAAGTATCTATATTACATACCTACACGTGTATACATATACTTTTGCTTTACGGTACGTTCGTATGTATACTCTCTCTCTCTCTCTTCCCGTGCCCGAGCGCGCGGAAGCCCAGAGAGAGAAAGAGTGCCGCAGTGGTGGGGAGAACAGCAGCGAAGGAGCGGACCAGAAATTTCGTTGCATATTTCCTCTCACGCGGCTGTTCACTGTCCGACATAAGATGTTTCATATCAATAAATATATTATATAATTATATTATATTATTATTTTAAGCAACCGACAAGAGGCACGAAATGTTGTACATTTCAGATATGTGTTATAAAAAGCTATTTCGAAAGCCCTGATTGTAATATAATACTACAAATCTGTCAGTTTGGTGTAGTATTGTAACTGTGTTTGTGTATTTTTGCGGTGCTATGCGACAGAGTTGCATAGCATTACAATTCCTTCTTTTACTGACGAATTGTATCGAATGTACAATTCATCTTTAGAATAAAATGTAATATTTCAAAATAGCGAGATCTGAATATGAATTGAATAAAAATATCGCAAAGGAATTTATATGTCACTGGTCACAAGAATATTGAAATACAAGCTAGAAAACAAATTCGTTCCTGTCAATTATTGTTTATTTATTATTTTTCGTAGGCAAAAAATATATGTCTTTTAATTTATTGCCAGCTTCTTCGATCGCATTAAAAACCAATAAAAACTCAAAGCCAGATTTAAGTGATTTTGGGCAGACATTTTGTTGTTTATGGATTTTATTAAAAAAAAAGTATATATCTACTTTCGCTTTTTACGTTCCACTTTCGGAATATCATCGAAGTAAAAAAACTGTCAAGGGGTACAGTAATAACGATTGTGCCGAAAGCGAAGAAATAGAACTACTTCTATAGTTTTCTAAAAACGTCACGTATTCTGTCAAAAAATATTAACGTGACATACATGAAAATAATAATAAATAATTATATGATTCTGATCAATTATTAAATAATTATCAACTGATCTATTGTTAAAATATTGAATTCTTCATTAGAATTTCTTAGCGGTATAACTTTATAGGCAACAGTAATTTTGACTTTTTGTTTTAAAGGACAGGGGTGCGTAAATTACGTCAGTAATAAGGGTAGATAAGCATTCTTTTGTCTGAGCTTTATAAAGCCTCAAATGTCGGTGAACGTAAAATTTGTGGTAAATAAATGTGAATACAATTACTTGTATTTGCCAACATCAATCAACCAACGTCATGAACAAACTTTAGTCGGTGATGGAAAGCTCACATACATACTGTACTATATATGTGTACGTAAAGGTATGTTTGCTATATACATAAAATACACAATGTTCCAGAAGTAACGCCGACAATTTTTGAAACATATTTTTTACGAAATTTCGAGTGGAAAAGTCCTTATTAGTTTTAACATTGGAAATGTTTATGTTCGTATATGGGGACAGAGTTACGAGTTTTCGTTCAAGGCCAAAAGACAACGGTGTCGCGATCAAGTGAGGAGCAATCACGCAAAATTGAACAAGTGCAATTTTTTCGAAATGTCTTTTATATCATGTCTAGTTAATTGAGAGGTATTTGCGACGATCTGCGGTGTTATTTTTGAGCAAATGTTAATAAATACTGTAGAAAAATCCATTTAAAAGTTAAGTAATCAAGCAAAAGTGAACGCGTATATAACAGAAGAATAATAGGGTTATTCCTGACAAAACTAAACAGTGCATTGATAAATATTGTGTGTATAATAAACAGTTAATTATGTTTCATATATGCTGTTATCATTTCCAATGTCTTCGATGGTTGCAAGGATTGCGAAATGTGTGAATTTTTGTTTCCAAATTATACTTACGAAGTTATTAACTGTAAATAAATTCGTAGGGTAATAAACATTTATGACCCCAGTTATCAGGCGTCTGTTATCTACATTTAAATAAAGGGGAAAAAAACTATAAAAATATTTATCAAAATAGTTTATTGAATCTGCTGAGCCAGCGAGGAAGATGCTCATCTTAATTAATATTTTCTTATCTAAAAAATAACTTTGACTTCGTCTTCAATGACGCTGTCGATGGACGCAAACTTATCGCTCGAACAAACGATAAAATTGCGTCCGACGACAGCGTAAATGAAGACGAAGACGAAGAAAATATTTATTTCAATTTAGATGTTCAATATAAATCTTTTACAAAAAATGATTTGCAGCAATACCTAATTGATTTTCCAAGTTTTATTAATTAAAAATAATTAATCATAATTTTAATAGTAGTTTTTTCACAAGGAATATTCCCTTAAATTCTTGGCGTTACTTCTGAGACACCTTGTATATACACCCACTTAAGGCCAGTTACTGTACTCGAATAATCACCCCCAAGTTAAAAGTTTGCCTATAGTTAAAACGCTACTTATCTTTAAACATAATTTCATTATTTTAACTTTCAACATCTAAGACATGCTGGGTTTATCGTACAATTTTAACAGGCTGTTTTTTTAATCACGCTGTTAAATTTTAATTGCTACGTTTTCATTGGTTGCTGTGTATTCATTTTGGCAAATTGCTGATCGTTGCCATAGCAACCATCATTTAACAGGGTGATTAAAAAATAAAATTGTACGATAAACCCAGCATTAAAATATTTTAAATATAATATTATGTACTTATATATACAAATTAATTTTCTATATTTTACCACCAACACTTAGAGTTATTTGGGTCTAGTACCAATTCATATTTTTAATTTATTTATTTAATAAATTGAATTTGTAAAAAAATTTTCATGATTTTTTCAAAATGATCTAAAATCAAGGCTGACAAGATTTTTAAAAATGTTTATTAATTGTATTTATGAAGCGTTTGAACTCATGTTTTTATATCTCTGTAACAGACGTTAACAAAATACAAGTATACTTAAAAAGTTGTGGAAGACAGTGTAGCAGAAAACAGAAATACTTGAAAACAAATCACTGGAGGCACGAAACTGTTAGCTTATTATAATTACCCATCACGCATTTCGGAATGGATTTTTAGCTCGGAAATAATGAGAAAAGTTTGCAGGTTTTCTAGTCAAAATATTAAAACAAGCTAGCTGTACACTTTCAAAAAATTATCTCTGGATATCAAAATTTTATTTTGATGTTCAGTCAGAAATTAGGTCTATAATTTTTAAGATCAAGATGCTTGATTGAAAACTTTAATTTTTAAATTTTATATTTTTTTATTTATTCTAGATTATAGACGCGTCGACAACTTAGGTCATTAGCGTCTTAATTACATTAAATAACAACTTCCTTAAAACTATATTACATCACAAAACATCCGTGAGCGGAGGTGGGATTCGAACCCACGACAGTGTGATCCAAAGATCGGCTACGCTAACCGTTACACTACACTGTCCTCTTTTATTTTTATATATAAGGTAAATGCGGGAGAGATGCCGCGGTAGGAGAGACGCCGCATGGCTATTAACTTACCTATTTTAGGTAAGTTAATAGCCATGCGGTGTCTCTCCTAGCGCGGCATCTCTCCCGCATTTACCCTACCAGCTTTTCCGTGTACTCAGGTTTAAACCGACTAAAACACTTCAAAATTTAAATGGTTCTTGACTATCAAATATTTCAATTATTTTATTTATAAACGGTTTGTATATAAGGAAGTTGGGGTTGCAATATAATATGGATTATGATTGGTTTAAACCCATCTGCGTAACTATACAAAGAGGGCATATTAATATACATATTTAACTACATTGCAAAATATAAACTATCTAAAAGTGTTCAAGTTAATAATATACCATGACCATATAATTACTTGTTACAAGTTTCCTCGGAATTTAACTTAACAACGCCTGTCTCTTTTGTATAGAATAACAAGTAGATGCACTCAGCTAGATTCTCGCTTCTGACACTTTATCCTATCAACTATTTCGTATTTTCCCATTTCGTACGAATATTAAACATTTAACAATTTCATTACCAAAAAGGTTTACCAATCAATACTAATATTAATTAAAACCGACTGGCCGACCCGGTTTCGTCCGAGTACAAATAAAATAGAATTCAAGTTGGATTGAAATCAAATTTATGTCGATTTCAATTAAAAAAGGAATAGGTTGGTGAAAATTTCATTTAAATCAGTCCAGTAGTTTTGGAGATTAGCGTCTTATATGAAAACAAATTAACAAATTTACCTCTTTATATTATAAGACTAAGTATTTGTAATATCGTTTTCTGGCAGATGTTTTGGCTTTTTTGTATGACTTAGATCGAAAAACGTACCTACATTTTCATTTATCTCTTTGTAGTACCGCAGTAGCACTCGAGAACGACTAGACTGATTTTGATGGAATTTTGTACACTGTCTACCGGTACTTTTAATCTAACAGCGATCGTCATTGTCAAAAAATCTGATTGACAGATGACCTTAGATTGTGACCACACATGTTTTTTTCATAATAAAAGCATTGTAGGATTTTAAATCGATTCTGCTCTAAAAATAATTGATAACATAAATCATAATATCCGACTAAGCTTTCTGGATGAAGCTAGATTGTTACTACAAAAAAATTAAATAAACTTATGAAACTATACCTAGTGAAACAATATTATAATATTATGTGGTTCGTTCCAAGATGGCCGCCACACAATCCCCCCTTCCGTCTCATGGCTTTAATTCTATTGCCCAGAACGCTAGTTTACGTTCCCTCTATACAATTCTCTATCTCTATGGTATATACCATTAAAATTCATACAAATATTGTATTTAGACTTTTTTCTATCTTCACTCAAAATCAATATATCGGTCGAGAACGCACTATTTGGACGAACACTCTGTATAACGCTTGCATTAGTTTACATTTCTGTATTTTTTGTCATATTAAATAAATTCTCTTCGTCTCACTTATAAAAGCTTATTTAAGATAATACGAATTTTTATTGTCAATATTATATCACTTTATTTAGTGTGTCATTTTTGATCCGAAAACCTAATTTGTGTAGCTACAACCAGCGAAGCAGTGGGGTTAAATTATTAATAAATACAAATTTTAACACGGACGTCGTGAGTAAATACACAATTAAATGAATGCATAATGACTACAAACGGTATATGAACTCAGTCCGCCGCGATAGTGGAAAGTTTAGGGTTAGAATCCCTACGGTGACATAGGTTTGAATTAATGATTTTTTCCTGATTACAGCATTGTGTTACGTAATTGTTCTTACAATAGGTGTTCATATAGGTACTGTTTGCAGTCATTATGCATTCATTTAATTAAATTATTAAGTCAAATCACATAACGACAAGTTTGGACTCTACATTGCAGTGGTTTCAGGAAAACTGGAAAAATGTTTCTCTTTTGCTGATTTGATGATAATAATAATTTATTCCAAGTCTTCATGGTTTCCGGGCTTGTAGGCCGTGATCCGGTGATATTTCTACCTGACGTTTCGTCTACAACTGCGGTAGACATTCTCAAAGGCGATGTGGCAGCGGTCGAAGTGTCCTCCTTGGCGGCTCACAGGTCAGTGTGTCGGTGACTGGTGTTCTCCCTTCTTTTATACCTAGTGCCAGTGTGTTCTCTGTTCGGTCGTAGTCCGTCTCTCTGCCATTGGTCAACTGCAAAGTGTGTAGTGGTGGTGAGTTCTCTACTCGGTCACACACACACACAGAATTTCAACCGAAAAGATGAAGGCCTCAATCTCAGTAAAACCTGGACACCAGCACTCCGACATACAAAACCAATGACCAATCGTACAAGGACGGGATACGACCGAGTAGAGAACTCACCACCACTACACACTGCGCAGTTGACCAATGGCAGAGAGACGGACTACGACCGAACAGAGAACACACTGGCACTAGGTATAAAAGAAGGGAGAACACTAGTCACCGCCACACTGACCTGTGAGCCGCCAAGGAGGACACTTCGACCGCTGCCACACCGCCTTTGAGAATGTCTACCGCAGTTGTAGACGAAACGTCAGGTAGAAATACCACCGGACCACGGCCTACAAGCCCGGAAACCATAAAGACTTGGAATAATAATAATTTATGTTCACATAATGATACAATTAAATACAACAAGGCATGTAACAAGCTGTTTCGTAGGCAAGGTTTAGCACTTCGACCAGTGTTTTTTCTTGAATTAATATAGACAATAAAAAGCTTTTTATATGCTATAAAGGCATTAATATGCATTTAGATAAGTATTCAATTAGTCTCCAATAATCCCCAGTTGTGTATGCTTTCAATACAACTTAATAAAAAAAGCGAAGGAGGCCAGCCATTACTAAACAGAAGAGCATCGATTGTAGTTCAATGGTGCGCATGAATTTGTTTAAAGGTTCAGGCTTGATCTCTGTTTTAGTATTTTTAAAGCGCTGTTTTGAATTCCATGAATGCATTTAAATTCCATTTATTGGTAAAGCATTCATTTGATTATCATTTTAAATTCAGATGCCTAGTTATATTTTTTCCGTCGATTCTTTAAGAAAAAAATATGTAGACAATATTTTCAATAATATTAAAATCATTTATTACTAACTCAAATCTATCTACATATACAGTGTGTTCACCGATAGTGGTAACAGTGAATAATTCTTTTATCCTACTAGGTACAAAAAAAGGGTGTGGGTCTCGGGACCCCCGACAGATGTGATACATCAAAGAAAACGTTATTGAACTCGGTGGTATTCTCTATGTAGTAGTATATATTTTTTCAAAAGCAGCAACTAACTGTGCTGATGTAATCCTATATACTGCACTGTAACACACGCGGTTGCCCGAGCGCGCGGAAGCCGAGAGAGAGAGAGAGAGAGCCGCAGTGGTGGGGAGAACTGCAGCAAAGGAGCGGACCAAACATTTCGTTGCATATTTCCCCTCACGCGGCTGTTCACTGTTTCTGTATAAAAATCAAATGATTTAACTTAAAATCTATTTGACGGATTTTGCTGAAACTTGATGTGAAACATCTTATGTCGGGCTGTGAACAGCCGCGTGAGGGGAAATATACAACGAAATTTATGGTCCGCTCCTTCGCTGCTGTTCTTTACCACTGCGGCACTCTCTCTCTCTCTCGGCTTCCGCGCGCTCGGGCACGGGAAGACAACCACGTGTGTTACAGTGCAGTACCTATATAGGATTACGTCAGCATAACAGTTAGTTGCTGCTTTTGAAAAAATATATACTACTACATAGAGTATACCACCGAGTTCAATAACGTTTTCTTTGATTTTTCACATCTGTCGGGGGTCCCGAGACCCACACCTTTATTTTTAAATGTTCCTTATGATTCCAGAAGTGTTATATGGCTAATCTTTTATTCAACTTTTTTAATAAATTTTTGTGTAAATTAATTAATTAAATTTTTATTGGTTCTCTATCGCTGAAACTCACCATTACCCCACTATTTATTCGTATTCCGATCGCCCGTAGGAGGGGCTCAAGGTAATCGGTAGGAGGCAGTATGGTGAAAAGTGAGAGAAGCGAAGCTACATCTGTAATGCTGCCGCTCGCGCGGGCATGTACGCGCGAACGGTCATCCTACGCCAGGGGTCGGCAACCTGCGGCTCGCGAGCCGCATGCGGATCTTATGATGTCAAGATGCGATTCTCCAGTGCCATGCGCAAATATTAATACTTATTATTTTATTTTCAAAACTCATAAAAAATATTATACTGCAAAAAAACCTTAAACAGGATAAAAACACTCAACAGAGAACAGTGAGAATAGGTGGAGTAGAGAGTATACGGACAGCTGACATTTTTTAAATGTGGCAACACTGTTCTGTTTGTTTAGTTATAATCCTAATCAAATACCATAATATTGAAATAAAAATGTTAGTGGCTCTTTAAAAACTGGGAAATTTTGTAAATTGTAACTTTTGGCTCTTCCGTCTCAAAAGGTTGCCGACCCCTGTCCTACACGGATCTCTTCTGTGAATGCGATATTTTTTCTTACGTTAAATTCTTTAGCATTTTAACGTATTGACGGAATCTTACTAATATTTTAAACACCAGCCCAACTTCGCTTCGCAGTAGGAGAGATTCTTGGGGGAGATGGGATAATAAATACTAAATTCTTATCTCTGGAACTACTGAACCGATTCTAAAAATTCTTTCACTAATAGAAACCTACACTATCTCTGAGTGATATAGGCTATATTTTATTTTGATAAATTTCTCGCGAGGGGGATAATTCCTGTGGGATAGTAACAAAACGTAACTCTGAAATTCTTTTGCATTTTAGTGTACTGACGGAATCCTACTAATATTATAAACACCACCAGGTCGACTTCGCTTCGCAGGAGGCGATTTTCTCGCCGGGGGATAGTAAATCATAAATCGAAATATACGTGAGCGAAGCCACGGGTAACGGCTAGTAATAACATAAAATGATACTTTTCCAAATATCCTTACTCTATCGCATTTCAGTGAAGGTTTCATGACGATTTTAAAAGATTTAAAAAAACTTTGTATAAGAAAAAGCAATTTTCTTTAAATCACTATTTGTCAGCGACATATTATATGTATATAAGCATTTTGTTTTACCTTATGCTGTGATATTTAAGAAAAAGATTCATTTATCTAAAATAACAGACACTAGACATAATGTCATTTTTAAATGTCTAAACAAAAAATAACTGAATTGCACAAACAAGAAAATAAAATTGATGTTACTACATTCAAGTTGTCACTTTTATGTGAAAACTCTAAAAGTATTGGACAGTAAAGTAGATTAGTTAAAGTTACAGTGTCTCCAACTTTGCAAATATTAATTTACCAGATTTAACCCCAAAATTAATAGTCGATGTAAATGTAACCCCAAAATGAACCTTAAAACTATAATAATTTAAATATGTTTATAACACAAAATATTTATTTATGTATTAAATCCAAATGCATTTCTAAATCAGAACTTTTATCTTTAAAAATCTTTAGATGACTGATTCTCAAATTCAAACAAAGCTTTTCCAAAGAATGTAGATTATAGACGCTTGACAACTGAGGCCAATAGGGACACGAATTTTATTATTTTTATTAAAAAAATGTAATTATGCATTAACTCTAAATGGATTTGAAAATTACGATTTAGAGAAAAAATTGTAAAACTGGCAACATATAGAGAGACAAATGCAGTTCAAATCAATACCTGCTAATTCTATTATTGCAATGAAGATATAGGAAGACGTTAGCTTTATCTGATTTTGTCCCAAAATAGTTGGAAGTTCCCAATTGGAAATGTGTCAGATAAAATTGACTATCATTTATTATACGGATGGCCTCATACACCATGTTTGCTGTATTTACAATAAATTTTATGTAATTTCACGTATCATTTGCTTCAAATAGTATTATCAATATTATCATCAAATAATAAAACACACATTCTATACATAGTTATAATATTATCTATTAAAATAAAATATATAGAATGTAGAAAAAGATTTGTTCATAGAACAGTAAATAAAAGAATTAGCATAGAAACGATACTAAGCATTTCGAATGTGATACATTTTTAGAGTGGTCTCCAAGTCACTATATGAGTAATAAGAATTATTAGAAATACCTTGTATTTTTGGTGTCCGTCTTGTGACTTCATGTGTTGTTAACACGACGCCTTTTAGTTACACAGTGCTTAGCATCATAATATTATATAGTGTTACGAATATTCAATGTGTTTTTTAAAAATTAATCAACCACACCTGAAGATGGCAACTCGTTGCTGAAACGCGTCGTGTTAACAACACATGAAGTCACAAGACGGACACCAAAAATACGGGGTATTTCTAATACTTCTTATTATTTCGAATGTGTATGCTGCTAGATTTTTTATGAGAATGGAACCTAGAGGGGACACTCGATAAGTCAACACTCACGTCCTATATTAGTCCTATGTTTAATTACTTTGAAAGTAACTCATTTTCTTAGTTAAAAAATGCCTTTCGCTTGGAATACATATTTCTTACTTAAGAGTTCTCTTTCCGAGTTACTGAATGTCTTTGAATAGAATTTACTGGACATACAGGTTAGCCGTTAGGTTATATAAAATGATAATAATTTATTGTAGGTAGGTACACCTTGTATTATAAATCACATAAACAGTTAACAGCAAATTTAAATTTCCTATCATTACTATAATTGCCACAAAATCAGCAATTTATACGGAAGTTCATTAGTGTCTATCAATTATTCAAAATTATTGAAGACCTCGATAGTTCGTTTTAAAAAGGGTCGGCTTTAAATAAAGTCCAATATGATTTTATCCTTTTAACTAAGATCATAATTAATTAGGCTTTAACCGGATATTACACAACTAATTGCAAAATTATTCTACTTTAAATTGCAAAAAATATTTTTAAATAATAAATGGCAACAAAAGTGTTAAATTTAAAAGTTTTTACGGACGCTACTCTACATTAATTAAGTAAGATTGTATACTTTAAGCAGCAAGTACCATAAAAAGTAGTATGTTTATATATTATATTATTATGTATAGAATATCTGAGCGAACAAGAAGAAAAAGTATAAAATCTGAACGGTTAAAATTTTTCTACTAGTACGTATTTGTACTGATAATATATAGTCAAATAAGGCCAATTTTAAATTAGAGTAATAATGTATTTTAGTGTGCAATAATATTGTTAATAAAATTAAATTGGTTTGAAATAAAATTAATTCAATAACCTATTGTGAAATAAAAAGAGAAATTATTTGTATTTACATTTGAACTGATATGTCTGTATATATTTTTAATTTTGCTGATTTATCTATAGAGGTCTGAAGCGTCTTGATACTATACACAAAACATTAATACTAATTTCCGAGACAAGCGTGGTAGGGATTTAGTCGCGCCGTTTCATTGAATCCTTACACATTCAGTCGTGCGTGAAGAAGATTCAATTCAAAAATAATATGTAACAATTTTTGTGGGAAGTGTATTTATTTTAATTAAAAGATATTCAATATTAAACAATAGACGCAGTTCGGAACTTATGACGTTTATTTACTATAAAATGTCGACATATTCAGATAAACTCTCAAAGAAATGAGGGTGCAAAGTATTCAGTGTTACTTCATCGGGAAACACAGTAAGGACATCTGGATTTATGGCTACATTAAATTTTCATCATTGTCAGCGTGCTTTTAAGATAAAAACTTTTCATCCAAAGTCACTTTATCCTAGGTGCATTGCAGTCAGGGATGGAAATATATTCGTTTAATTAGAACGTCTAATATCTCTTACTGGGGTAGCCTTTTAGAAATATTAGATGAAACGGAAATAGTCGGTAGTGGTTGACATGTGAAGCAAAACACAGCATGTATAACTATGTCAAGGTCTCATATATAGTAAGACAGGTAGCCGTGCGGAAAAGTACGAGTCTACCGACAAGTACAAACGCCAAACTCAGGTTCGAATCCCGAAAACTTTAAAAAAAAATTTTTATAACGAAAATATATTATAGGTATTCGATAACAATTTAAAATATAAAATAAAATTACAATTATTTTATTTATTATATTTTACGAACAATTGATTTTTAAGATAAATAAAAGTTTATGTAGTCCTTTCCATGACAACGAATTCAATATTTGTGTTTAACAGTATTCACGTCATCTGTCTGTAACCGCAATACAGACGTACCTATCTTTGATTGACACATTGTTTCAAACAGACTCCCATCAGCGATATCGACGTTCGTTTAATTGCTAACAATTTGGATACCACAGTAGCGTCGAAGTTTGCATTTAGAAACATTTTACTCGACTGCGGTTGTTTTATTTTTATGTTAATCAAATTTGCGGGTATGTTGCCGTTGTAGCAATCAAATCACTGGACGGATTTTCACAAATAAGGTGTCAATAGATTCGTCATGACATTCAGTATAATATGACGTCACATAAATTTCAATATGGGGGACGCCAGACGCCATATTACCAAACCACAAAAATAAAAAATCAGCAAAACTATTTCTGTGGGGTATCAAGTGAAAGAGCTTGACGATAGGATTCTAAAAATATAAAAATACTTTATATATTACATATGTTGTTAATGAACAAAAATACATTAAAAGCGTAAAATTAAATTATAATTAATGTATTGTAAATTCATAGGTATAAAAAATATTAAAACAGATTATATTTTATTATTTTTTGTCCACATACCTGCCAATTTACAATACATTAACTAAAACTAATATCTTTTTACCAGACAACTTTTTCATATTGGAAGCCTGATAGTCTAAACTAAGTCATAAGTCGGGTTTTTTGTTTCCGTAATGTTTATAACTGCTTGATTACCTAAATGTTTGGTCTTGTACGTACATCCTTGATTCTGCAGGTAAATCGCCAAGGACTTCCTTAGATCAGATAAATTTTTAGAACAATTTGCAAATTGCATTACCTACGTCAAAAAGTCTTGATTACCGTATTTATTTAAGCGGAAAAAAGTAGTTTATACAACTAGTACAATAATTAAGAATAAGACGCGAGGGGTAAAGTTGGTGCGCGAGCCGCAGTACATCATTTTCAACTTTAGAACTAATTAATTAATTAATTTCAAACACCGAAATCTCACTGCAGGTAAAAATATTGGCCTTGATCCAATATTTATTTATTTCGTTGCCATAGCAACTATATTCCTGTATTTCTCGTATGGCGTAATATGCATTATTTTACGTTAACGCCACAGTCTATATTTTACGCACGCCTACCTATACTGTCGTATCACATAAAATATTCTATTATATTGTACCCGTGCGATATATTATATTATTTTGAGCAGCCGAGTAGAGGCACGAAATGTGGTACATTTCATATAAATGTGTTACAAAAGAGACTTTAAAATTATCACATAGGTATAATAATAAAATAATTAAAACAGTTTTCTTAAAATTCATTAAAGCGCTTTAAACTGTGATGAAAACAATTCTATATAATTGAAAGAACCGTAATTGATTTTATGAATGAGTAAATAAGATCTTTAGCAGCAATGTTATTTCGGGTCTACTTTCAAAACAAATTAAAGTACTTAATTCTTATTTAGGTTTTCTTAATTGTTGGTAGAAGGTAATAGACTGAGAGCTAGTGACAATTTTTTGGTGTGATTTATTCAAGGCCTTATTTTTGTGAAGATGTTGAGGGAGGCATATTAAAGTGCCCTGAGTTAGGGATTTTGCTAGATAGCGGTATGGGAGGGATGCAGACCGCCCCCCAACATGTAACAAAAAAAATTGTCACAATTATTATTGCTTCAAGGCTGAAATATGTTTGTATAGCTTGTCAGTGAGTAGTGACCCAATAATGCAATTATATTATTTTCAGATCGATTGGTCAGTATTAAAGGGGTGGCAGATCAACCTAAACGTGTCATGTACCCGACTAAATTTATATTATTAGTCCTTCAAATTTTAATATGTTGTTACGGCGACTGTTTTAAACATATATTTCAATTTGCAGAACAAAATGTCGGTATTAACCCCCTTGCATAACGATATAAACACCTAGGCGAGCAAGTTTCCCTCTAAGAGAGGGGGTTAATACCGACATTTTGTTCTGCAAATTGAAATATATATGCTTAAAATAGTCGCCGTAACAACATATTAAAATTTGAACCTTGAACTAATAACATAACTTTCGTCGCGTACTTGAGACGTTTAAGGTGATCTGTCAACCCTTTAATACTGACCAATCGATCAGCAAATGTTGTCGAGCATCTATAAGCCACAATTCATTCATTCATTCGATCTGCAAATATTATAATGGTATTAGTGGGTCACCGACAAGCTATACAAACAATTTCAGCCTTGAAGCAATAATAATTTTGACCAATCATTTTGTTACATGTTGGGGGCGGTCTGCATCCCTCCCATACCGCTATCCAGCAAAATCCTTTACTCAGGCTACTTTAATATGCCTCCCTTAACATCTTCACAAAAATAAGGCCTTGAATTAATAACACCAAAAAATTGTCACTAGCTCTCGGTCTATAAAGTAAAACAGTTTTTTGTTGATTTGTAAATTAAACATTTGTGTTTTGTCTCCTTTAATAATATAAAATCTGACAAAAATAACTTCGAACATAACATTTTAAACTGAATTTTTAAAATCTGTACTTGCTTTTGCATGTGGTTTTCTCTTATTATAGCCAAATTATCAGAACATTGTCTTGCGATCAGAACTAGATATGACTACAACGTTTCAAGTAAAGTTGTCTATAGTCGACTTAAAACTTTGTAAGTCAAAAATGCGTTGCAAGATTTCACTAGTACAAACGTACAGAAAAGTGAAACTAAATAAAAGCTTATAAAAACAGGTATGATTTTTCAAAACAGTGATTTTGGGGCTCGATTTGATCGGGACCCTATACGTAAATATCTTGTTTTGAGTCTTCATGGTTTCCGGGCTTGTAGGCTGTGGTCCGGTGGTATTTCTACCTGACGTTTCGTCTACAACTGCGGTAGACATTCTCAAAGGCGATGTGGCAGCGGTCGAAGTGTCCTCCTTGGCGGAGTACACTTCGACCGCTGCCACATCGCCTTTGAGAATGTCTACCGCAGTTGTAGACGAAACGTCAGGTAGAAATACCACCGGACCACGGCCTACAAGCCCAAAAACCATGAAGACTTGGAACAATGCCGGCCGTGAAAGCTTGCACACTTGAATATCTTGTTTTGACTATAAGATAATGTGATACTCTAAAGGTCGACTTACCACATAAAAAATATCTTACAAAACATTGTTGTTTTTCTACAGGTAATATTTTATTAGAACAAAATTGTTATTATGTATTTGTATTTACACATACTATGTTTTGTAAACAATCTGGCATATATCAGAATTGTTTTGCTACAAATTTATATCCTACGAAAAGAAAAACAGGGCTTCTGTCGTTTCTTGCCTTTGTATTTTTATAATGTATATGTTTGTATTTTTCCTTTTATAAGTCGACTATTTCAAATCGGATTAAAAGTAAATTTATAGGGTTAGAGAAGAGGGTCGATACATAGCAGTTTGTCTTTTTTTGTTGAAGAAACTTCAACTACAGCTAAACAGATACAAGAGCAATCAAACTTTTGTAAATATCAATGCAAATAAATGAAACCGTAACTTTATCTGTAATTTAAGTTTAAAAAAAATTTAGACACAGTTTAAACCAAATTAAACATTTTTAGGATTTTTGTCTATTTGTCCGTTAGATACATACTATTTTATAAGATACCTAGACCGAATAAGCCATTTTTGCAGTTTTTGTCTGTCTATCTGTTTGCTTCGGGTAAGTCAAAAACTACTGAATTAATTTTGATTGGACTTTAAGTACAAAGTTTGATATACACCAGGGAATATAATAGGCTATAAACCATCGCACAAATACTAAAGGGGGGCTGAGAAGTAGGTAGTAAAAACTAGTTGCGGTTTAATGAAATCACAGTGCAAGTGAAACTTTATTTATTTAATAAATGAGTAATAACACACTTGTATGCAGTTTTACAATATAGATGGACGTGACGGAGTTGACTTGACGCGCGACATGTGTAACCGAACGAAAAAAAGCTATAAAGTTTCACTTACTAGCACGAGCAAAACCATGGGTAAAGACTAGTTTGTTTATAAAAACTCATACAACAAATATTAAAATATTCCTCGTCTTATAAAGATTTCATCAGGTGATATTTGAAAGGTCAGAATAATATATTACTAATAAATACTTGAAAAGCCATTAATCGATTACGCCAAAGCGAGGGGTCCTACCTAATGTCTTTCACCGTAAAGCTTGTTTGATTGTATCTAAAAATCTAGCTCCAGTCAGATTTCCATAATATGGTACCAAAATGATTACAAAGGCTTGCTGAGAGTCACTTAATTATTATATTACATAATAATGATGGATTTTAAGTTATTACTGTTTAAATAAGAATGTAATTATAAAAGCGTGGGTCGCTAACTGACAGTTTACGAGTCATGGCTCAGCTTTTATATGAACTTATAATATTAAACATTATTTATATTAGAAATCGTGCCCATCGTGATTATAATAAAATTAAGAAAAATCGCAGGATAGTGGACAAAATATTTGATTTATTTAGTTGAATGTACGACGTTTCGTATATATTTTTAGACTTTTTCAAGTACATAAAAATAACAATATTTATGTACTTGAAAAAATCTAAATATATAGACGAAACGTCGTACATTCAACTAAATAAATCAAATATTTTGTCCACTATCCTGCGATTTTTCTTAATTTTATTAAACATTATTTTATAGATGTCACAGAGATCTGGACAAACAAATAAATCAGAACAGAAATTGATTATTAAATTATAATTAAACGTACAAACGTTCAATATAATATTATTTTTTTTCTTTTTAGTACATTTTAATTAAGACCTGTTTAAATAAACACTTTTTATCCAGGTGTGCAAGCTTTCACGGCCGGCATAGGTAGAAATACCACCGGACCACGGCCTACAAGCCCGGAAACCATGAAGACTTGAAACACTTTTTAGTCATTATAATATTATATGAAAAAACATGTAAGAACGATGGGAGACACATTCTACGACCACCAACACCGGGATTTCCACCACATATTATTTTTTTCCATTTTTTTAACTTGTTCAATTTTAACAGCTATTAAAAGGTAGTTTTAACTATTTATTTTCAAATAACAGCAACTCCTGTTATCAAAAAATAACAGTTTTGCTATCACTATGTCGAGTAGTTAACATGTTGAACTGTAACTGCCTTCACAGTGGTAACGCCAGTTCCACGAAATCAGATTACAAGGTTGTACACACATTTTTGTATATGCATTTCACATCATGTTATAAACCTACGCTTTTCAAAATTTATTGAAATGAAAATAAATTCATGTCGAAAAAGGAAACGACACATTTTTACAACCGAGAAAGAAAATTTTCCTTTAAAATTTGTTTTTATTTAATTATAAATCTAGGAAGACATTTTTATTTCTTATAAAAATATATGGTTTAAGTTAAATGCATCGAATTAAAGAAAAAACATTAGGTTCTTGTGATTAAAATTTCGTTTATAATTTGATTGTTTTATTATTATCAGAAGAAATTATTTTACAAAACAATAAATTTTACTGTAGGGATTTTTGTTTATAAAAAGTCCTTTGTCTAAAGTCGTTCCTGATTTGTAATGAAGAATTCGGGGATTACCATAATATACAGATTGTATCAAATTAAACCTATGCATAGGGCATTCTGTGTGTAAGACAGAGATTGATACATAAAGCAATAAGTAAGAATGAGATAAATGATGGCTAATAGGATGTTACGTGGTTACTGTAAATTAAACTGATAAAAGATTTACATTTTTACAGCATAGAAGGAGCGAAAAAACAAAGATGACGCTATTAGGTTGTATAAATATTCTTTATTTACAGTAACCACGTAACATCCTAATAGCCATCATTTATCTCATTCTTACTTATTGCTTTATGTATCGATCTCTGTCTTACACACAGAATGCCCTATGCACAGGTTTAATTTGATACAATCTGTATATACATGAGTTAAGTAGTTCTGTGACTTTTGGAAAAGGGGTCCGGATATCATTGAAAAACGATAAGGTGCCCTAATGAAAGATCTCAATCGGTAAATTTCCAATTTGTGTTTATGTTGTGCGACAGAAAAATTAATTCAAAGAGAATCTTATTTTCTAGATACCTGAAAATTTAAAAAAAATTCCACATGCATTTTTGCACAGTTTTTTCGAGGAGTTAAAAAATTATCGTTTAAAAATTTAAGAGGCTACAATTTCATATATTTTGCTACTAGAATCAGTGTATGAAAATTTATACTGCAAATGTGTGTCTTAATAATTAATTGTTAACCCTTTTATGAACAAGTAAGTAATATAAACTTTAACGATTAATCCTATATATGTACGAAGAAAAGTGTTTGTAAAACTAACCTCACATTCTTTGCTATAAAATACTCCGAAGTTCTGGTTCAGGTACAAGTATTTTGTCATGGCACTGAAATATTTTACGTTATAAAGGCATAACAAAATCTCGGTGGTATATATATTTTTCCATTTATTTTATCCTATGTGAGTAGAAGGAAGTGCATATGAATAAGTTTAACCGTCAATATTTCCATAGGTATACACTTTTAGATCAAAACTTATATAAATTAAGTAGTGCTACATTTATTTTTTGATAAAATGTCTGGGCTTATTTTTCGAAAAGTAACCGGGCTATTATAAAATGAACCAAAAATTTCCAACCTCAGATCAAATGAATTTTTTTTTGCGTGTTGCATAATATCTCCATTTTCCCCGTCATTTGACTTTGCGCCACAAAACAAATTTATAGGTTATGTTTTTTCTACATATAACCTATAAATATGTTTTGTAATTTGTAAGGCAAAATAGAAAAATGACAAGAATAATATGGAATTATTCACAAATTAAAATCGTCCGAACATTTTCGAGATTGTCAAATTTTCCCAAATATCCCATTTTTAGGAAAATTGTCCAGAAATGTCTATACTCTTACATTTAAGTTTCTTGAGATTTAAAGGTCTGGAAATATTAAAGTATTAACACATTAACAAATATAGGTGTCCAGTAATGAATAGTAAACCTTTTGTAAGACTTTAACCGGTGATAGATCTCGCAATGTGCTGCCAAAATAACAAAGCATGATGACCTAAAAAAAAACCTCGTGGCTTTCGAGGTACCTACTTAAACTTTTTAAAGTAATATTGTGCCTAGTCTCAAAAACTTGCTTATTTCATTCAGATTCCAAAATGTCATAAAACATCTTTTGAATAAAAAGGTATTTTCATTTTAATTTAACAAGGTTTAATTTTTAATAATTACCAACTATTCGAATTTTATGGTCCGAGACAAGTGCTTTTAAAATTAAAAAAAAAAGTTTTAATATCTCGAAAACCGTAAAGTTTTTACTGGGGTCATGTTTTGTTATTTTGATAGCACATGGCCAGATAAAGTCTTGCAGAAGGTTTACTGGGCATCACGTATACATTTAATAAATTGAAAAAATGGGTTCAGTTAACCACATAAAACCAATAATTTGTACGTATTTTAAATAAGAACTTGATGATATAATAATAATTATAATGTATAAACTTACCGACAACATTCAAAGTAACAAAATAGCTTTTGACTGGTTGAGTGCTAATTTGACATTCGTAAACACCGGCGTCTCTTTTCTGTGCCCATTTGATCTGCAATGTCCACTCATCAGTTATTCTGTGATGATTTGCTTGGAATCTCTGATCACTCGTATAAGTATAGCCTCCTACGGTCAGAATATGAATATCTCGATGTCTGATCCACGATACCTGAAACAAAAAATATTCCATTCAATTTAAACAATTCTATTGAGATTTAAGCGAGGATAGAATACAGAAAAGTAAAATATCATTAGAGTATGGTTTGAGACTATACTACTGTTGTACCGAAATTTAAGGTGTGAGTCATGCACTTATACAGACACGGTTTGTATACATGGGACGCTTATGCTTTACATGCATACAAACCCTGCTTGTATAAGAGCATGACTCATACATTAAATTTTGGTACAACGGTATAGTATTGGCGTCTAGATCTAGACTTTCTAGACTCTTGTCTTGTCTAGAAATTTTCAAAACAAGACAAGGTTTGCTTTATCTAGATGAAGCCTCTTGCCAAAACTCTAGACAATTTTTAAGAGTCTAGATAAACTAAGTAGTAGTATGTAAAGGTTTACTTTACTTTACTATTACTAATCTAGACTCTTGAAAATAATCTAGAGTCTTGATATTAGACAAGACAACAGTTTGTTAATCTAGACTTAGACTTAAGTGAAGTCTTGATATTTCAGAAAAGACAAGACTTTGAAAGTCTTGTCTTGTCTAGACGGCAACACTACAACGGTATGGTGAGAAATCAAATTCGAAACCGTTGAAGTCACAGTATTTATATACAAGATATCAATACTCCATAAGATACAAGGTATTTTGTATGAAAGTATCCAAATAAACTGATGCTTTCGTAAAACGTATAGCTAAGTTACTTTCAACTTTAAAGTAGATGAAATATTAAATATCGAAGTTATTTTTAAAAATATTATAGATACATCAAAAGTATCTTAGTTAATTAAAATATTAAATTTTGTAAGTATCTAAGATACCTTTAAATGTATCTTAGGTGGTAGATATTTTTGAGCAATATCTTCATGTTCGGATACAGATACTTACAATAAAAACTATGTAAGATACAACAATCTAAGATACAAAACAGTATTTTAGATACAAGATATTCCCCAGCTCTGGTATACCAGGTGTTCATTTGAAAACAGTCGCGCGTGCGGTCGGTTTTGCTTGTTGCGAGAACTTGGCCGGCGCACCCCGTGTGCTTAGATTATATTGTTAAGTTATTATAGTGACACTTTCTCCGAGTGCCGCGACACACGCAATTTTATTTTTGTTTACTTTTTTGTGCTACTGACCTGACAGACGATGCACGTTGGATTTTGTTTGTTTGTGTTTTTTGTTTTTTGATGTGAAACATCTTATGTCGGGCAGTGAACAGCCGCGTGAGGGGAAATATTCAACGAAATTTCTGGTCCGCTCCTTCGCAGCTGTTCTCCCCACCACTGCGGCACTTCTCTCTCGGCTTCCGCGCGCTCGGGCACGGGAAGAGAGAGAGAGTATACATACGAACGTACTGTAAAGCAAAAGTATATGTAATATAGATACTTCGCTGTGTATTTAGTTGCGTTTCTGGTTCAGGCGTGCTCAAACGCCGCAACCGCGTGTGTTACAGTGCAGTATATAGGATTATGTCAGCATAGCAGTTAGTTGCTGCTTTTGAAAAAATATATACTACTACATAGAGAATACCACCGAGTTCAATAACGTTTTCTTTAATGTTTCACATCTATCGGGAGTCCCGAGACCCACACCCTTTTTTTTGTAAAATAAAAAGAGACCTGTTAACTATATAAGAAACAGGATGTTATTTTCAATTAACAGTAAGATATAATATGTTATAAAAAGAACAGTTTTGAAACTGTTCCAGAGAGAGAGCGTGTGTGTGTTTGCAGGAGAGTAAGCGAGAGTGTGGAGAAATGATTATTGTTGAAAAACGTTAATAAATCACAATTCGGAACACGGGCATAGACCGTTTGGTGAGCCGACATTGATGAGCGCGCTGTTATAAAGCATTGATCTGCCGGCATATGTGATGTGAGGCCATATCACATAGTGTGATTTGGGGTCATTGAAGGAAATTGCCGTTCTGTAATACTCACACCTATCTAGCATATCACACGGCAAATTTGCTTATGCCGACATTTTAGTGTTTTTTGCCTCATCTTCAAATTTACTCTATTCTGTGTAACGCTTGTACATACTTCAAAATTTAAACTGCTTTTCGACAACGAACAGTTTTGCTTATGTCAGATTTCTGGTAACTTTCCATTAACCACGTGATTCTCCATTATTCATTTTTTATGGTACAAAAGGACTCTTTAAGAGCATTGGATAAGTCCCCAATGCTCTTAAAGAGTCCTTTTGTACCATTCAAAAATGAATAAAAAATAACGTCGGGAGAGCCATAACCGTTTTTAGGCGAGGGGAAAGGATTTGAGATGAAGAATGCAGGGGGTATTTGTACAAATACCCCCTGCATTCTTCATCTCAAATCCTTTCCCCTCGCCTAAAAACGGTTATGGCTCTCCCGACGTTATTTTTAAATATATACAAATTTAACGCGAACGTCGTGACTAAATACAAAATTAAATGAATGCATAATGACAGCAACCAGTATATATGAAACACCTATTGTAAGAACAATGACGTAACACAATGTTGTAATCAGGAAAAAATCATTATTTCAAACCACCGTAGGGATTCTAACCCTAAACTTTCCACTTAAAGTGGAAAGTTTAGGGTTACAATTATTGGAAGTTAATATTCACCTTGTTTGTGGTTTTTTGCTCCGAACTATAACTACCAATTCACCAAAGTGATTCTATTAATTTTTAAACAGGAATTTTTGCAGCTAAGGCAGACGTAACATATTACATAAGACATTTATAAGGTCGGAAAGAAATAATTGCGTAAGTTAAAATAAAACAGAAATTTAAAAAGATGTAAACGGTTGCCTACTTCCTAGCAATTAAAAATAAAATATAAAAATATGTATAAAAAATAGTGCAGAATGACATATGGAGGCGTTAAGTTAAACAACATAACTTCACACACAGAATTACACAAATTACAAGCATAACCCGAGGGCAGCGTACTTGGTACCAGCCTCTAGACCAGCGGTTCTCAATCTTTTTTGGTGACGGAACCCTTTTGGAAAGCGAAATACTTGACGGAACCCTACAATAAAACAATAGTTTTTCACAATTATAGCGTCTAATCTCAGAGGCGGCTTTTGTCAAAGGGGCTGCGCGCTCACAAGTAGATATCGGCGGTGGCGGCATAGTAAAATTGTACGAGGCGAATAAGTTCGACTGCGCCTCGTGAATCGTGCTACGCCGCGTCAGAAGTCAGAACGGTCGACCAGGGAGAGGTGTGTTTTAATTTTTTTTCTAAATTCTTGCGGAACCCCTACAGAAGTATCGCGGAACCCTAGGGTTCCGCGGAACACACTTAGAGTATGGCTGCTCTAGACTAAACTGCCGTGGGTTAGAATCCCACCTGCGCTCATGGATATTATGTGATGTTATTTAGTTTTAAGTTAGTTGTTATTTAAGACGCTAATGACCTAAGTTGTCGACGCGTCTATAATCTACAATAAATAATAAATACAAGCATAACCGAAGAATTGATAAACTGTTTTAGTCGGTTAAAAGTTAAAATAAAGTTAATTAAATAATATCTGAAGGCATTAAAAACAATGGCAGTAGCTTGACATAAGCCATTCTGCCTTAGGGGCTACAGACGTCATCTAAACGTCTACGCTAGCGGTATTTGGTAGCTCCGCTTGGTCACGCCGCTACCGCAAACTTATGTATGAATGATGAACCGACCAACGTGGAATTCGTCTCTCTACCTTTTTCGCCACAAAAAATAAACCCTATCACGTTTATCATTTTTAGTGTATTTGCTTATACATAGTATATGGCACGTACACTATTGGTGTTGGTCGGATGACGGGACCTAGAGATGGGACCATAAAATGTCGACGTTTCACAATATTCTTAACAACTTGGCACAATTTTTAACTCTCGAAAAACTTAATGGATTTAAAAGCAATTTGGAATGAAATCTAACACCGCACGAAGGTTATTTAAAATGGGCAACATCGGACAATTACTATAAGGGTTGTATTTAGGAGTAAAAAAAATTTAAGCTCGAAAAATATTTTGAAACCGTTTCAAAATTGAAATTAACTCTTCAGTAAAGATTAAAATGTGTTTCTAAAATTTTAACAAAATCGGTTGGACAGGATCGCACTTAGATAAATTTATGAAAATACTAGTTTGCGAACAGTAAGTTACCTACTTAGTAGGTACTGAATTTTTATTTATTTATTGTAAATTATAGACGCGTTGACAACTTAGGTCATTAGCGTCTTGATTACATTAAATAACAACACACTTAAAACTAAATGACATCACAAAACATCCATGAGCGGAGGCGGGATTCGAACCCACGACAGTCTGATCCAGAGGCCGCGACGCTAACCACTGGACCACACTGTCCTCTGTAGGTACTGAAAGGTGCATGCAATTTGGTGCTAATAAAATGCTTCCCGAATATAGAAATCAAGAAAAATTAAGTCGTTTTAATGGATGTTTTAAATTTTGCCCAAAAACAAATTTAAGTTTGCATAATGTGCATATATTATGCAAATACACAATTTTTGTCGGAAGGGTACTGCACTGCGATCTAGTTTTTTTATTATTATTATTTTATATAGTGGAACAGAAAAAGAGGCCAAGGATTACTTCAATAATAGAATATTTCTCACAAAAATGAAAACAAATAAATAAAAAAAAAGGGTGTGGGTCTCGGGACCCCCGACAGATGTGAAACATCAAAGAAAACGTTATTGAACTCGGTGGTATTCTCTATGTAGGTACTAGTATATATTTTTTCAAAAGCAGCTAACTGTTATGCTGACGTAATCCTATATACTGCACTGTAACACCGCGTGTGTTAAAGTCCACGCCTGAGCCAAGAGAGTGCCGCAGTGGTGGGGAGAACAGCTGCGACTAAGTGTGCATTGTGTTTTCGACAACCGCGCGTTCGTAATACGTACATCAGTTGTGTTTTTCAGCTAATAGTGTGCGGCATTAGGACTGCCGCCCACTACCGACCAAAATTGCGGCTAAACTTGCAACCACTGATCGCGAAAATGTTTTAAATGGCGACCATGGTCGCGCAGCCAGAATGCGACCAGTAAAAAACGTAGTAAAAAAAAATGTGAGCCGTCGCGGGACGCCTGGCAGATGTGAAACATTTTTATAGCTTTACGCACAACTAATTGATATGCTGACGTATATACAGCTCTGTAACACCGTGTGTGTGCACGGCTAGCCAATGCCGTAGTGGTGGGGAGAACAGCAGCGAAGGAGAACATTTCGTTGCAATATTTAGTTGTATTATTTCGTTGCATATTTCCCCTCACGCGGCTGTTCACAGCCCGACATAAGATGTTTCACATCAAAAAGAAATATTGGGTGCTTCCTATATTGGAAAGACTGATTGGTCGCTCTTTTTCAAATGCTAGTGGGCTATGGCTAAAAGTGTCATCCAGAGTAATGCTTAATTTATGATCATACTGTATTATCGTGCATGTATGTATGTACATTCCTACAGGCGATTTCGTATTCTTATGCTAGGAATGTACGTGAATGCAGAATATGAAAAATGATCAGCGATTTGTGATTGCTTTTTCAAACATATGAGATTATTTTTTGCTTACGTCTTAGACGTTTACGAATGAGAACGCTTCTTCAATATCCTACGCCAATTGCAAACTATGTTCAAACCAACATGTGTCTATGTAAGCCAGCAGTGTTTATAAGCGATTGTATTAAAAGACTCTTTCACACTGAAAGGTGATTAAGTACTGAAAAAAGTTCTGTAAAATCACATTAGCTATACTTGTTTATTTGTGACTATCAACATGATACAGTAAAATTTATAGTATTGACAAAAAAAATTGCAGCAACGTTATCTCGCAGCTATAGTCTTTCCCATCAACAAATATAGTGTCTTGGTAGCAAGTGTTTCCGGGCTAGGTAGCCGTGGTCTAATGGATTTTACTCCGTACGTTTCGCCCAAAGCTCCGTTGGGCATCGGAGCTTTAGGCGAAACGTGCGGAGTAAAAAATTCCCAAAAGCGCGTATTCTTCAATGTAATTTTAAACATAGAATTACACCGCCACGGAATACGTCATTCGCAGCGAGCATTCTTTGATTGGCTGTTGTAGTTGAATCACGCCCACTGATCCATAGATAAAGAGAGAATATAGTACACTGATTTGTTTATGTACAGTTGACAGGCCGGCAGTTGGAACTTAGGTTAGGTTCTTCACGAGTTACGACTAAAGAGGAGGTATTCCTCTCTTTATCTATGCGTGGACGTATATCTGGCTTCATTGCTCTGGCTTTGATGTCATTAAATGGCGGCTATAAGCTCATCCTTTTGAAATGAACACATTTTTTAAATTCTCGTTTGCAATAAGGAAGAATATAAGAATAAAAAAGTTGGTTTACATTATTTATCTATGAGGAATCACATACACTATTCAAAATTATCAATACGCGGTACGACCCTATTTTAACCTAAAAATGTTTGGCTATTTATTATTTCACAGATATACCTAGTCGCAGGCAATTAAATCAAACAGTGTATAAAATGTTTCTTTTTGTAATAAAGCAAGTATTCTAAAAAGCATATTCAAAAAGAGAAATGAAACGAACTTAACAATTACAAGTATAACTATTAACAAAAAGAAGATTTGGTTACATTCAACACGCAATCATTTATTCATCTGTTAACGTAGAACTATTCGCAAATGAACTGGAAGAACTATAAAATTAGTCATTTCGAAAGCAAAAGCTTCAGCTATACACAGCTCGTTTATATAAAAAACAGTTTTAAACTGGTCAGCTCAGTCACTATAACCGACTCCAAAAAATAGAAGGTTCTCAATTCGATCAGTATCTTGTATTTTTTTAAATTTATATTGAATAAAAAGAATGGCTGCACCGATTTGAAAATTTTTAATTCCGATGGTCGGGTTGGTCTTATATAATTTTTTTTTAATCGGTTCAGAAATTTCTTTTCTAGTGATAAAAATAATTTTTTGTATGTTACCTCATATCACCTGAATTTGTGAACCGATTATTGTTTCATTTAATAGGGCATAGATTCAGGGTGGCCCCATATAAATTTCAGTTGAATCTATTGAGTAGTTTTTTTTTAGTTCAGTAATCAAATATCAAGAAAGAATTCTAGGTTAATAACCGTGCAAACTACGTATTGCAAAGCCACTAAAAAATAAAAACTTTTTATAAAAACCTCCTTTAAAAATCCATTAAAAACGAAAATAATACAATTTTGATGTCAACGTCAATTTAATAAAAGTAGATAATATATAAAAGCTTTAGTAATTAAATTGGCGCCGACCTCAAAATTGTATTATTTTCGTCTTTTTAGTGGCTTTTTTTATAAAAAGTTTTTTATTTTTTGTCAATAGGTACTTATTGTTTTGACACGTATCATAGATAGTAACTAAAAAAATTTTCGTTGGAAAGCAGCCAATTATATAATTGTTTCGAAACATATTGGAAAAAATCATTTTACCAACCAGTGGTCACAGTCAGGATTCTAACCTGAACCCTTCCACTTTCGCGGCGGAATGAGCTTACAATACTTAACCGTGACATGATTGCTAAATTAATATTCTCCTTATATGCTTCAGAATCAATAGATTTTCACTACATGCGAGTGTCAATTCATATATGCTCATTCCGTCGCGAAAGTGGAAAGGTTCAGGTTAGAATCCTGACTGTGACCACTGGTTGGTAAAATGATTTTTTCCAATATGTTTCGAAACAATTATTATATAATTGGCTGCTTTCCAACGAAAAATTTTTCAATTGCATTTCAGCCGTATAAAACTATTATTTATCTTATAGATAGTAACCTATGCTGTATCTCTATTAACAAAATAAAATTATATCGTAAAATTCAGATATTAGCTTTGAATGAACATTTTCTGAGGACTAAATCTAGATTTCACTAGATAGTCTTCTTTTTGAAAAGAGTCTAGAAATCTAAGACATCTGATTAATAATTTATTATCAGATCATCAAAGACACCCACTGGTGTTTTCTGCAGCTTTTATTTTATGAGCTACTGGTATACAATAAAGCTTTAGAGAGCTGAAAGAAAAGTATTGAATATTTTCACGGGAACTAATAACCAGGTTTTAAGTGTATTTGCCTATACCTGGCATGTTCACTGGCATCGGTCAGATGAACATGATGACGGGACGTTTCACTCCATTTCGAAAGCTTGCTATCATTTTTTTGGAAATGAATATTATAAAATACAAAGGGTGTCTCACAAAGCCCAGTTTACCTCGGACCCATCAGAAGGTACCTGTTCCGACCCAAGCCAATCAGAGCCTACCTGACCCAGCCCCGACCAATCAGATGCCGCATACCTACCAGTCACCCCTTATAAATACAGACACCGCAAACACTGCCTCAATCACCAGTCGACCGGCAAGAAGATCACATCGTATTGCCAATCGCCGCTGAAGATGCCCAACGGAGCTTTTGGCGAAACGTACGGAGTAAAATCCACTGGACCACGGCTACACCTAGCCCGGAAACACTTGCTACCAAAAAGGGTATCGTTGATTTTTTTAGATAGGAAATGTGATTCTGATCAAATATGAATTTATATTTTTTTTTGAATCTATAAATCGAAACTATAAAGTGGTAGTTTTATAGACAAGCGACTAGACCGTGCAGACAGGGTCCATTCTGATTGGTCGAATACCCTATCTTGACACACACATACACACCTAAACGAATGTAAATAACTAACTAGTGAACTCTATATACTAATATGGATAGTTGATAGCGATTAAAAAATGAGTTTTGTATGTGCAGAATGTTCAAATACATATTCTTCAAGACAGGCATTAATGCTCATAAAATTAAAATGAAAACTTCAGGTAACGCTTGTAATCTAATTCTTTCTATAAAAGTCGGTCAATTTTTGACATTTCCAAATAAAACCTAATTTATTTTAACGGAATTTGTCGTACGGAAAATTGACATAACGTTCCAATGAGAACATTCGCCCACATGTTCGAGAATTTTGCTCCAGCTACTTATGAAATATTATAAACGCTCGTTCCAGGTGTTTGAGTGATCCTCCTTAATTAATAATCTAAAAAACATAAATTATTGATCTATTGTAAATCACTTGATCACAAAAGATGAGCTCTAGCCTCAAGATAGTTCAGATTCAGCGTTAAAATAAGATATTAAAAACTATGGCATTACCGTCGTATTCAGCAGCAAGCAGGCCATGTTCGTTCGGTGGAACGTTATTGTGTTGCTAATGTTTGGTGTGGTAGAGGAAGATATGGTTGTGTAGTACGATAGGGTAGGGTAGGATAAGGGTAGTGGTGAATGCGGTACTGATGGCGGTGGTCACGTGGCATCGCGTGTGCAATAGGTTTATTCAGTACTAACCACTAAACTAAACCACTGCCGGCATGATATTCTGCCGCAGATAAGCGATTATCACTTCGCTCATTTTTAATAACAGCGTTGGAACACGGAACGCACAAATAAACTTGTATACTGCTCTCTTCTACTCTTTCAGTGGTGTACAGAAAAGCCATCCACTAGTTACTACAAAAAATCATTTATATTATATTGTACAAGGAATAGACAGATATAATTATTGGCATCAAGGTCTTTCAGCGACGACAATCTGAAATGCCAACAACTAGACATGACGAATTCTTCAGCTGTCTAGACCGATCAAATAAACTTGTATTATTGCTCTCTTCTACTCTTTCAATGGTTTACGGAATTGTCCTCCATTCCCACAACAGAGGATGCCTGTAACGATTAGACAGATACCTACAATGGTCATCAAGGTCTTCCAGTGGTGACAATTTGCATATTATGACAATAACTAAATATGATGAAATCTTCAGCTGTCTAAACCGATCAAATAAACTTGCATACTAGCTCTCTTCTACTCTTTCAATGTTTTACGGAAGTAAAGCTGTGTAGGTTTTCATGGCCGGTTTCAATTGTTAAGCAAGGTGAAAAATTCTTCCGGGCTGATGAGCCGTAGTCAACTGGAGATTTTCTTCTTCCAGACTCTTCGTCCCTAACTGCGAGAGATATCTTCAATGGCACAGTTACGACGTCGAGAGCTTCGACGTAGATGATGATTCGATGAAGACTCGGGTATAACTGATTGTAGTTGTTCAAGTTATTGTATAGACCCACCTCTATTTATAGTAGTTAGTCCTTTACCTGAATGGTTGTCTTCAGGTTGGTCAGAGGCAGAGTTCCTGTTATTGTTTCGCTCTATGGTCGTTCTGTTAAGCGCTGGGTACCACTATTGATCTTCAATGCTTCTTCTTTCCGGTTGAAATTGTTGTTGTGTTTGAATATCTCAATGGCTTCTCGTTGTAGTCACAACACCACAACGAGAAGCCATTAAGATATTCATTATGTAACGGGTTTTTCAAATGTTTCTCATTACAGCATCGAAAAGCGTTTCATAATGAATCATGACATCACCAGTCAATAAACGGCCATTTAAGATTCGCATTACAGACCCGAAAAAACACTAAAAGCGTGCATGTGTTGCATAAAATAATTTTCTTCAACTTTTCACTTTGATTGCCCCATTGTGCGTCACTGGCAAGTTATAGTACAGTAGTAGGTATACATAATATAATGATAGGTAATGGTATGGGTATGATAGTGAATGAACGTGCAAACATTGTTAAAATGCATTTATCGACAATACTCACGTTATTGGTCGATGATAGAGATGTCCATAAACTTGATACAGTATATGATGGATGAATCGATTGGAGAGATTGGATAGGTTGCATAGATAGATTAATGTACTGTAGTACTGGTTCATTCCATAGCTACCGACAGCTTTACTTCATTGCAGCTTCTACTATGTATGTATACTCTATTCATCAATTAAAGACGGAAGCAGAATATTAATGGCAATACATAGATAGATAGTTATTTATTGGTTACAGTGACAAAAGCAGTATGCAACTAGTCATTTTTTCCAATTACAATAAAACATCGTACAGAAAAAATGTTTTAAAAATCTTCTGATCGTAAAAAAGACAAAAAATAAATTAGTAAAAATATTTTAAAATAAATTAGCGTTTCTCAACATTTGGGTCGATTAATAATATATATTTTTCACGGGGGATCTCCAGGTACCTATTTTGTATGTTATTTATAGATGTATCTGTCTGATCGATTTTGATGAATCTTGGTAGGTACAGTCGCGGACTTAAAAAAGTTTACACCTGTATCATCTAGTTACAGATTTTTTTAATTTTTGAATATTGTAATTTGACTTTTGATAGTAATGTATCAGTTACTAAGGTTACATCCTAAAAATTCATTAAACAATTATCAAAACACCTCAGTTGTTTATTATACAAACCAAATTACTCAAAATTAGTCAATTAAAACATAAAAAGATTTGATAATATTTGATACTAGCAAATTCCTTCCTCCAATCTTGCAATAATTCTATTTTTTTGTTCATCGTTTTAATAATTTCGAGGCATTTAAACGACAATTATTTCTTTTCATTTTTGATATTTACATTTACCTATTAAAAACTAAATTTGTAACTAAGCAACTGACTTTTTGTGAACTTACACTGAAAAACTCAAGTGTTAACTTTAAGTTCGCGACTGTACATTGTGTATTTTTATCTGGCTAACATTTGAATTAAGATAGATATTGTAAAGCGCTCAGCAACAGAGGTCATAACCGCCAGCTGCGTGTAAAAGCTAAATTTTTTTATGAAGAGAAACGGTTAGCTGAAAAACAGTTTTTTGACTTCCAAGTCTTCATGGTTTCCGGGCTTGTAGGCCGTGGTCTGGTGGTATTTCTACCTGACGTTTCGTCTACAACTGCGGTAGACATTCTCAAAGGCGATGTGGCAGCGGTCGAAGTGTCCTCCTTGGCGGCTCACTACACGATTGACCAATTACGGAGAGACGGACTACGACCGAACAGAGAACATACTGGTACTGAACATAAAAGAAGGGAGGACACCAGTCACTGACACACTGACGTGTAAGCCGCCAAGGAGGACACTTCGACCGCTGCCACATCGCCTTTGAGAATGTCTACCGCAGTTGTAGACGAAACGTCAGGTAGAAATACCACCGGACCACGGCCTACAAACCCGGAAACCATGAAGACTTGGAACAATGCCGGTCGTGAAAGCTTGCACACCTGGAGTTTTTTGACTTTTTAAGTTGTTTATAAAAATAAAATAAACATCCAATCGTCTTTGGTGATTGAACGGAGTATAAGATTATTGCTATTCTATACAGATGCTACGTTGAATATGAACATCATATCATCACAGACAAAGCATGTTTGCTAAGTTTGATATTCATTGTCAGATGCTATGACATGAGAATATTTTTCACCAGGAACAGGATTATTATTACCTACATTTAATTAAAGAGAAATTCTTTCAATTATTAATACAAGCTGGACTGATCTTGAATTTATTACACTATCGCAGGTACGCATATTTTAAGTAGGTATAGGGTACCTAATTTTTGACGTGAATATGTCTTCAAAATCGGAAGTGTATTGGGGGACACACTGTAAGAAATGAGAAGGCCGATTACATACATTATCGATGGTCCATTTGTAGTCAGCGATTAATCTGGTAATAGGCACACAAAGAGACAATGGCGTCGCAAACAGGTATCGCCACATCGCGTAGATTCCATAAAAATACATTGCGCATGCGTAGTTACTAACTTTACATTAATTTGTTTTGTATTCATCCATTTTATATATGTAACTATACATTTTATTTTGTAATTTTTACACACTTTATTGGAATATTACACAAATTATGTAATTTTAATTTACTTTATGTAAAAATCACAAATTTGTTTAACTTTACAGTAAAAGTCCAAGTTTTTATGAAGTTTTCTGTGTAATAATAAATAATAATGTAAAATCACTTAGAAAATCGAGCGAATTCTACCTTAATTTTCAAAGCATTTTTACATCCATTTTTTACAGTGCATGCGCGAAAAGCCGAGCATTACAAAAAGTGGGTGATAGTGTTCCGTCTGATAATTTCAAAACCAGAGGAACATCCAAACGATAAATATAGCGTTGAGTAGACAAAGAATGTCCGTACCTGAGATGATGCAACCGCAGTAAACGCGGGTGGAGAGATCCGCAATATAACCTACGATGAGCATTATAATTTCACAATTCAAAATCAGGGTCGAATTTTATTTATTGTAAATTATAGACGCGTCGACAACTTAGGTCATTAGCGTCTTGAATACATTAAATAACAACTCACTTGAAACTAAATGACATCACAAAACATTCATGAGTGGAGGCGGGATTCGAACCCACGACAGTCTGATTCAGAGGCCGCAACGCTTACCACTAAACCATCTGTCCTCTGAGTCGAGTGCTTACGTTTAACTGCGGTTTGTTGTCCGCGACACAACGTACCTGTTTTTTAACCTCCTGTGCTTAGGTTTTGACAGTAAATTTATCATAAATTTACTGTCAAAACTTTCATTAATGCAGACCAAGGCTATTAAAATAATAAAATAACAGGCTTATCAAAGCCAATATAATAATAATTTATCGCAATATTATACAGTACAATATAAAAAAAGAAACAATAAAGGAAAACTGTCGGTTTTGTGAAAATATTGGTTGTTAAAGAAGTTTTTTTGTTCATGTTTATTCAATTTCCAAAGAGTATAGACCATCTTTCTTTCCACCGTTTTAACCAGTATCTAAATTTAAGCGATTGTAAAGAAGACAGCCTGGAGCCATTTGAAAATCGCGTTATATCGCCTTTCAGATACAAGTGGACCTATACACGTTTATAATACGTACACACGTGTAAGCTTTCGAATAAACAAAATAAGGAAGGAAGCTTTTGTATATTTTTAACTACCGTACATCCTACTAATATTTTTAACTTCCCGCTATTGATAATTGAAATTTTTTTAAGATTCGGGAAGTTATTGGTATTAGTCCGATTTAAAAAAATTCGACTGATGACCAGTCCTATACTTCCCACCTAGTAAATATTTGCAAAAAATAAACACTCTTTTTTGTTTGGTGATCTACTGATGGCTAGTAATATAGCAAAAATCATGGTTACCTTGATTTACGTATAATTTTCTTTTTTTAGTAAAATATTTTTTTTTTCGAAAACTATACATTTTAGAGATAAAAAATATTTACATTTTTTTCATATTATAACATCTAAAATTCATTTATATTTTTTTACCTATGTTAATACGTGACATTGAGAACTTTTTTTTAATATCTCAGGATCCACTGAACCGATTTGACTCAAAATCTAATCAGATCTAAGTTAAAGGCTGATAAACACAATAGAACAATCGGCATGGCCGTATGTTCCGTTTTTACGATATCGAAGGCGAAAAATTTACCACACACACACAAACATACAGACATCAGTCAGAAAATGATCTTAAACGATTGCTAGGGTCTCAAAACGTGAAGATTTGTTAAAATTTCGAAATATTTTTTTCGGACTAAATCCATTACTTCCCTACCATAGTAGAGGTGGGCAGTAAAAATCGAGTTTCAAACAGATCTCTTTCTATGCTTACTATTCAGTTTGATATGAAAGTATAACATTTGTGATCTTTAAAATGGATTGAATGATATCCAGTGTTTAAAAATACATATAATAAAAAACTATAAAAAAAAAATTGTTCTTAGCTTTTGACCGCCATATTTTTCGGCTATTGCTTATCAAATGTTCATTACTGATTATGTTATTTCAATAGCTAAGCCCTATGAAAGATCTCGCCGTCAGGGCCGTAACAACACAATCGCAAGGGTGAAAGGGAAAGGCGGGTCAAAGGACTTGAGAAAGCAACGTATTACATGTTGTGTTTATTTATAGAAGATACATAATATATGTATTTATATATACAGTATGTAGTTTTACTATAGCCTCCCGAAAAACAATGGAATCAGTTTTATGACTTCTTCTTCTTTTTACCGGGATTTATGAAAATATTAACGCTAAAAATCAAACAAATCTCATCCGATTAAAATAAAATTTAGCATTTATCGTTTGCTATCAATCATCAAAACATAAAAGAACAGAACTTCAGCTATTTTTTATTTAATTGCAGCATCTGCTGTTAGGAAATTTTAGACTCACAAAGTTAGGACATAATATTATTGTATCATTTAAAAAAAGATTTATTTTTCATTTGATTTTAATTTGAAGTTACCGGGTTCTTTCTTATATTATGTAAATAAAACTCGTTTTAGATTAAGAATTTTTTAATTGTTTTAAATGCGGATATATTAAATATTCCCAAAATATTTAGTAATAATAATAAAACCTACATACTGCATACGTATGTATTTGAGTAACAAGTAAGTTCGAAAATACATAGTTTAAAACAAACCAAACGTATTAATCGTTCCGTGATGATAAATTTTAAAGATATCTACATTTTTATCAGAACCCGTAATTTTCTTTTATAATGGATTAATTAATTAATTGTAGATTATAGACGCGCCGACAACTCAGGTCATTAGCGCCTTCAATACAACAAATAATCCATTTGTGTATTATAATCCGCCGGCCGGCATACACAAACCGACTGGTACGAGCTCGGGTCCCTGGGAGCACTAATTCCCAAAGAACATTGAAATGCAATTTGCGATAGCAAGCACATTCCAATGTCCCCCCTGGGGGGAGTTTTTATAATGGAAAACCCATATAATTTAATAGAACATAATTTCATTTTTGTCGTTTTTAACTCCGTTTTTGAAATTTTCATAAAAATGACCACCTCAATATGTAATTAAAAGAAAATAGAATTCGAAATTATTTTGTGTAAAATAAATATATAAAACATCTAGTTGTAATTATTTGAAATATTGGAAAACCAGTGCGAGGAAAGATTTCTGAAGATATATAATAAAATATTTCAATGTAGTAAAAACTTCTTTTGTACTGAATATCCAATTTTGTTTGCTTTCACAACAAACATTTCAGTAGAAAGATTGAATTTTTCATAAGCCAATAATCTTCTTTACATCAACAAACTTTTAAATTTTTGGTAGTGGCACCTTCAGTAGCTACACGAAGTTGTTTCAAATAAAACAATATAAACAATTAAAAACTGTGCGATCTCAAATTTAATTAATTATTTTGAGAAAGGTCAGAGATTTTTCAACTATATAATATTATAACAAAGTTTCATTTTCAGTTTCCTGAATTATTCTTTGCGTTATATCTAAGCTGGATTTTATATTTAACGCCCACAGATAAGAATCTATATACGAGGAGGCAGTATAGCCTAGTAGTTAGCATGCTTGGCGCCGCACCCTCTAGACTGGACTGCCGTGGGTTCGAATCCCACCTGCGCTCATGGATGTTTTGTGATGTTATTTAGTTTTAAGTTAGTTGTTATTTAGTGTAGTTGAAAGACGCTAGAATGACCTTAGATGTCGACGCGTACAATAAATAAATAAATAAATCTATATACGAAATGCGAGTAAAAGCATATCAAAAAGCAACAAAAAAATTTCTGGAAATAATTTTAGCATAATGAGAAATGTCAAATTTGAAAATGTCGATTATGTATTTTAGATTGAATTCTTTGCAGTTTAATATCTCATTTGAAAAGTAATTTCAGTTATGTTATATAATTTCCTTTAATTAGCAAATAATAAACATGCTGAAGTAGACAGAATATCCCACCAAAAACGTAAATGTGAAAAAGGGGCCAAGTTCAGTACAAAGAACAGCTTCGCCGAAAAAAGAATTAAGATTTAAATGGGGGTGCCAAGTTTTCACACACGATTAATTTATTTATAATATGAAACGTGAATCAAGTGAAAAATTGGCACCAACTTAGATTTCAATTCTTTTTTCGGCGAAGCTGTTCTTTGTACCGAACTTGGCCCCTTTGCAGGGTGTGTAGGTTTAAAATTGTTTGAGTTATGGGGGAGTCCAAAAGTAGCTAGAAATGGTTTATGTAAATATACACATTCAGTGTTTGCCGAACTTGGCTGACACCCTGGCGTGTGTCTAGATAGTAAAATAAATTATTTCACAAATGTGGGGAAGGAGAATATAATTAGTTACAATAATTAATGAAGAACAAAGGATGAAAACAAAAACAAGCCAGTTTCTATAATAAGGGTACTGTGTAAACGTATTTCCTTGCAATGAAAGAAGAGAACGTAAAGAAAGCGTTTATTTTTGTTAGCTTGCTTATTCTGAATATATTTTAAGTACACCTAAGTGTAATACTTTAATACAATTCATCTGCAAAAGCATACAGGGAAATATTATACTATACAACCGTATACCCTCATCTTATTAGTCGGTACGAACTGACAGTTCCACCTTTTTTTAAATTTTTAATAAATTTGAAAGGAAGTTTTCATTATCAATTGTATTATTTATTCGCTTGTAAATATTTAAAAATGCGGCAAACGTCAGTCTAAAAATAAATAAAATTTAAACCAAATCCATAAAGCAATTTCAAAATGTTTTACATGGTCATCGAGTATCATGAGCTTGAAAAATGTGCCCAGCATTTTAAAAATGTACGTTGTAATATTTCATTAATGATAAATGAAGATAATCCGTCGATTTATATTACTGAACTGTTATTTCTAGGAGAATAATGTTTCAAAAAATAAAATATTTGAATTTGAGTTTGTTTACCGTAAAAGATCGACTACTTTTGAGAATACTTACATTTATTTATTTATTGTAGATTATAGACGCGTCGACATCTAAGGTCATTAACGTCTTTCAACTACACTAAATAACAACTAACTTAACACTAAATAACATCACAAAACATCCATAAGCGCAGGTGGGATTCGAACCCACGGCAGTTCAGTCTAGAGGTTGCGGCACCAAGCATGCTAACCACTAGTCTATACTGCCCCCTGAGAAGAGAATACTTACAAATGAAACATAAAAAGAATAAAGAAATTTTAGTATTATCTAATTTTCGGAAATATGAAATTAAAATATCACATTATAATATTTTTAAATTTTAAATCTAGCGTTACACAATACGAGTAATAAAAAAGAAATAAGAAAAATTCTAAAAACAAACTCCACAAAAATATGTACAGTTCACTTAATTTAACTTGGCGGAACTCGAGAATACAGACTTTGATACGTTATTGTTTGCGCACTACCAAAAAGGTACGTTATTTCGTGACCTAATGGAAAAGGAATAGACAGAGCACAATCAACAACTGAATAAGCACCTACTCGCTTTTTTAACGAACCTTCATTACCTAAATACTTATTTATTAATATTTTTTCCAGGGTGAAAAGTATAAATAAATAAAACAGTCTGTATATGTATAAGTGATATTTCCATATTCTAAAGGGGTGTATTTAGGGGGTGGTTGGGTGTCGTGTCATTTATTTTATGAGTTAATCTTTCAAACTGAGTGGAGCTTTAGATATTGGCACGTTTTTCACAGGCACATTGAATCGTTTCTCGTGCAATCTATATTTTGAATATATATCACATAGCACAAATACAAGATATTACTGCCCGTTCATGCTGTCTGGAATTTATATAAAACAGATGTTTAATATTTACTCTGTATGGACTTGACAATATATGAAAATGCTTGCAGATAACGGAAAGTAACTCATCCTCGTTGCTTTCGACAGATCAGTAAGAAGTTTTTTTGTAAAATATTATATAAATCATTCTCACACAAACATTGAAATATTAAATAATTTCACGGCTTCAAAATGTATATTTCAAAACCTTATCAAAACTCCATTATTCAAAATGAATTTTTAGCCGTAAAAACTATTTAATATGGTCCTGTTTTTAAGTACAATCATTAAAAAAAGTATGTACACTGTACAATTGGGGAATCAATATATAGTTTGCAGGTTTAGAGATTACAGTTTCAGTTTATTTAGTTCACAAAAATTGAATAGTTCCCGAGGGATAAGATACAATTACTTATGGAATTTCCATGGTATAAAACAAATAGGGGACTGTTATTCCCGGGAAATGCTATAAATTATCATGATATGTGTCAAAACCAACTCAGCAACATTTCGAAAATCGAAATACACGTGAGCGGAGCCGCGGGTACAGCTAGTTTGTCATAAAATTAAAATTTAGACCATATAGGTTTGGAAAAATGTATTTTTAGGGTACTGTTACCGATATTAGCATAAAGCGCTATAATGTATACATTTTTCTGTTTAGTGATAATTATTAACATTGACACATTTGATAAACGATATTTTGTTTGTAAATACGAATGTAATTAAAATACCAGGAATTATCCAACAAACAATAATAATTACAGACTAATTAATTGATATTCAAAGTCTCAATATTTTATAGAACAATCAATAGCAAAGCTTTTATTAAATTGTTAGTTTACAAGTACCTAAAAATGGACTCAGAATATATAATAGTTCGTTTGTTTGCGTATAAAAAAACCTGAATAAACAGTAGCTATGCAGATTTTCAAAACCAAGTTAAAATTCTA